>JAEMON010000006.1:33697906-33719759 GCA_030264115.1 Lygus lineolaris
TGATAGAATAAGATATAAGGGAAGATATTGCTGCTATCATGTATATGACTGGGTGTTAAAATTAAAATCACTCTTCGTTCATTTGGTAGCGGTATTCTGTCGATCCAACACACAATCATGTACCCACCTTAGTAACTAATAACTGAAGTAACTAAACATTATAAATTATGAACAATTTTTGAGAGGTTAGAGAGACTAGGTATTGGGTAATTGAAGCCATCGTCATCATAAAGAAGGTATGTACATGTACGTCTTAGCTATTGAATGGTTAGGGTTCTGGCCTGGAATTTCTGGTGCCCTTAATAATAGCAGGTACCTTCAGAATTGACTCGAAGTTGACGACCCCGTCAACCACATTTCGACGAGTTTCTCGGCAGCTCCTACTTTCGATGAGTGTCCCGAAGCTAGTTTTTGAGGAGTGTCTCGACAGTGCCAGAGTCTAATCGAAAACAAATTAATGCTGACTATCAACTGGCGGATAAATTAATTGGAATCCATTTTTCCATCAGTTTCTCGCAGATGGAGTTTTGACGAGTTTCCTACCCGGGCGGGAAACCGATCAAAAAAGCGATTCCAAGATTTTTTCGATGAGTTTCCTTTCAAGGAGTTTCCTAGTACCCGTAAAAACCTGATGAATGCGGCTGATTCCGAATATATAACATGTTCCAATATCTAAAATACATATTTATACCTATTTAACAAGTTTTTTGTTTGAGAAACACGTGTTTAACATATTCTTCAACATAAGGACCATAATAAACCATAGAAAAACTTTTATTCCTCAAGATTAATGTTGTAGAAAATTAAACTTTTCGAATGAGAACAATTTAAGATTTTTAGCTCTTCAGTATATATTCAGTAGGTATGTTTTGACATGTAGAATCTCTGCGTTTGTTCAATACATTTTGTGTCACAATCCTAATAATTCTAGTCTAATTTAATTAATACCTACACATTCATAGCTTTTTTCAATGATTTTTATTCACCCAATATTCTTCATTAAATTCTTGATTAAATATGATCCATAGCGGAATAATATTTTGATTTCCTTCCATATTTTTTGGAATACGGGAATGACGTTAAAATAACATTGCAAGTGTTAAAAAACATTGATTTATTAAACATTATGATGATACGACGAAATGTTTAAAATACCACTAGCACGAGTAACAGACAGCTATAGGACCGTGAAAAAGGGGATTTTCAGAGTCATTCCCGTCAAAATACAGGTACTTAGTTTTCGAGCTTTTGCGTTTTGAAAATTTCATCTCCAATTTTCTACCTCTTAGAGAAGAGTGAAGAGTGCCCCCCGCCAAGCTTTGGGGCACAACTAGACCTCAGATGGGGCTGCTATACCAAATTTAATTAATTTTGTTCTATGGTAACTAAGAAAAGTGCCGGGGACGGACGGATTTTTTTTTTTAAGTCGATTTTTGGATTCTACGTATCTTGAAACGTAAAACATCAAATTTTGAGGGGGGGTTAAAAATTATTTTCCTTGCTCGATTATAAAGGTTCATTATTGAAAATAATAAACCAAAAACCCACTGGCATTATTCTAATCTAGATACATACCTACCTTTGAATACCTACTATTATATGAATTTCAGCTGCAATAGCCTGTAAATACCGACGCCCATGCTTGTTTCTGTATGTCGAGAAAAATTCTTACAGATTACTTTTTTTCCACATATTTTACCAGACTTCAGAACCATCTAGAAAATAATGATTTTCTTCAACAACAAAAAGTGGAGGACTGTGTCTATTGTGGCCATCCCCAGCTCTCTAGGTAGGTTTCGGGACATATACTCATAGTTATTCGCCGCCAAATGCCATAAATTGGCTATCTTCTGAAAAAATTACTTAATCAACGATGTTTTAGAAAAGTTGTTTGAAAGGTCTCAATGGGGTGAATAAAGCAAAATAAGTTTAGAAACGTGCTTTTTCAACTTTTTTGGCAAAAAATGTAGCTTTAATAGGTATATTTGTGGGGTGTTCGTGGAATATTCGTGATCCTAAGTATCGCGTTTTTCAGAGTTTTTGCCGGAAAATGGCCGTAAGCATACCATCGGTAAGGACACCACATCTCTGGATTATTTACAGCTCGTTTACCAAATCGATTACTCAAGTGACTACGAGGTCACACATCTCATAGGTCAACTGATGGTAAATAAATGTAGAAGGGATCGTCGTCACATACCTTGAAAGACGAGGAGGTCCCATTCGATCATAATTGAAATTGGACCCTCGTGGGAACTCAACCCCAGCATAGAAACCCCGCGAAAATGAGCCTTTATGTCGAAAATGAAACGTCACTCGTCATCCGCTATTCATCTTCTCCCTGTCAGAACCGCGTCATTTTTCATTCAACGGAGACAAGATGAAAAGTGATCGTTCTGTCCTCTAATGCAGTGGGAAAAGCCTCGGGATGTACATCATTACCATTCGAGATGTAACGTTTAACTATTTATTCAACCGTGGAGCGTAATGAGCTTAATGATGCGGTCCATAGTTCAGACGACCGCGTAGAGGGTGGAAACTTCAGAAGAGTACATAATATGAAGTTGTTAGTTCATATTATGAAGTTGTTAGTTCAGATCTTTTAGGGTGACTTCTAAGGAAAAAACTCTCGGTTCTTGTAGAATTCAACTCTGGAAAAAGACATTTCTTCTTTATATTGATCATCTCAATTAACTGTTGTTGCCGTACCAACTGGTGTATTTCCAAAGTAGTGGAGCAAATATTAAGTGTCGAGACCATCAAACTCCAACGAATTTTCAAATTTCGCTTAAACACACTTTCCCCAACACTTCCTGGACTTTACTAATCAACCTCAAGTTTGGTTTCTCGTTGTAAATTATTTTAAAAAATTAACCCTCCCACATGGATCGGTTACAAACGTCTATGATTATATATATGTGATTGTCTTATTCCTCTTCAGGGGAAAGAAATGGGTGCCATTGATTCCTGCCCAACCTACAGAGGTCAGCTCAGATAGTTACTGTGATTCCCATTTTCCGAATAACCAAAATATGACGACGTACAAGCCTGACGAAATTCTGTGGCCCTGATCAGATTTGATGGAAAACTGCCCTACAAATGAATATTCGTGAGTTTATAACCAAAATATGGATACATATAGATATATACATAATATAACCAAAACATAGAAAAAATATAGTTTATAACCAAAATATAGATATCATGCTGATACAAGTAATATTTTTACGTGACTTATACGCTTGGTTTCCTTCGTTTCAGCTTACTTACATGGTTTCTCCCCTTGCGAAAGGAGGTTTGGAGCAATTTATTCTATGTTCTACTCCTTCCACCAACTGCCATATGCTTAAAGCTTTAATTTCACTTCTTTATATGAAACTATTACAATTCTTCAAAAACTTCATTTTTTAAACATACAAAAATGGTTACTAAAAAGTTTTAAACTGTAAATTGCGTTTTCTCAGTTTTACAAAAAGGTGACTTACCACGTTCTTTCCCCTGAACCTTCCCATATTAATTTCTGTTTTTTTGTGTTTCATTTTTGTCGTTTGGGCCCATGAGGTTTTCGCAAAACCATGGCAAAGTTTCTGGCCAGGTTATATAGGCTATTTGAGAGTACCCTCATCCATTTCTCTCAACAAGAATTGACGGTCCATTGCGTCCGACACCCGGGTTGATCATGCGTCGGGTACGTTGTATTAGTTTTTAATTACACGTTAAGTACGTGCGGACTTGGAGTAAAATTCTTAAAGATGTAATGTGGTATACAATATGCCGATAATCTCTATATAATATAATATTATTATAATCTTATGATGATTATGATTGATTTCTTATGAGGATTGATAACTTATGATAATCTTATATAATACGGTAAGTGTCTGTGTCTGGCTCAATCATTCTTGGACAGCAACACCGATTTTGATAGATTTTTTTCATAAAACGCTGGAAGTTCCTGGCCATCTTCTAGGCTATAGCTGAAAATTCTGTCCCTTTTCTTGCCTAGAATCGAGGACTGACATACTCGTAAATACGCCCATTACTAAGGCTCAGGTGTTCTATCATTTTCGTACCACCAAGTGAAGAGAAGCTTCTAGGGGCTTTTAAGCCTTACCAATCCTCTTTGTTTTTATTAATTACATAATAATTGTATAACTGTAATAGCTGTTAGTGTACAATTACATAACTGTGTAACCATTTGTATAATTACCGAATTTAGAAATATGGATTCTGGAACTGAACTATAAGTGAACTTCGGAGTTACTTAACATTCTCGAATTCTAAATGTCTCGTTATAATTTTCCCAGTCCATTCTCCCTAGTTGGTGAGAATTTTTCGTGCCCATTTCGAGCCCGACCGATAGGTAAATTTTACATCGTACTCCTTAATTGGAGCCGTCCACGATTACTATTGTAGTAACTTAATAAAATCCTTAACGATCTGAAATCGTAGTCATAAGAGACGATGGCCGGAGCTGTAGATATGTACTGTTCACGAAAATAACAGTGATTTACGCAAGAAGGATTATCTGAACAGAAAAATTACGAATATAAACCCGTTTTTAAACAATTTGCAGCGTTCGGTTATGGTAATTCTATATACAACGTACGACCGCTACCGCAACTTGGGGGATTGAGAATGTTAATCAACGGAGCGGGAAACTTTTAATTAAAATACACAAGACATCACACTCTTATCCCCATCCGTCTGTTGAACCTACACATCATGTAAAACCTAAAATATCTAGTCATTAAACAGAAAGCCTAGATTATGCACATTGACTATAACATGTTATGGTGGATGTGTGAAATCAGGCTTATACATGATGGCTAGGCATTACACCACAGACTGACTGAAGCGTCTTAGTCAAAGTGTAAAATCTTTATTTTCTTAAATCGTAGCAATCAATGCATTTCGTACATTACCCGAATCACCTTAGCCATATCAATAGTCTCAAACCCAAAGTCAGAAGAATGTGTCAAAAGGAGAACTCTAACCTAGACCTCGCACATAAGGGACTGACTCGCTGCACAAGTGGGCTGATAAATGCTTCCCCCTTCTAGTTCCATAACTCACAAAAATCGTAAATGGTTACCAGTGGTTACGCGAGTGATAAGACGAAGATAAGGCACCTTACTACTTATAGTATTGCGACTTTGTGAGATCAATCTTCTGTACATCCCCAACCTATCTTGTTTCTGACTGATGATTGGTTGATCGCTGGGTACATGAATGCAGAACCATCAGCTCCGATCTTTAGGTTTTTCATGTTGATGTTTCAGACGATTGCTCAAAACACGAATACAAAACCATTACTGACTTCTCAAGTTCGTGTTACTGACTAATGATTGATGAGCCCTGCATGGATGATTCTCATACTCAGTTCATCGTCGCCAGATGAGTCAACAAATAAATTGTCAAGCATTGTTCCTATCAATTATATTTATTTTTAACGCAAGTGTTTACAAATTATTTCTGTAATCCGATTCTCGAGAGGCCAGAGCAGGAGTGGGCCAGGGAAAGGCCTATTTTCGGAGAATCACCTGATTACGTGCGAAAACTACTCGGTTTTTCGTGCGGTGGAAACTGACGTCAGGGGCTGGAATGCGACACCAAGAACATAACGAATCCATTGTTGTCTGACTAAGGAAAACCTTTTGTGTCCCATTATTACTTTGATCTCCCTGAGTTCCATTTGAATTTCAATTTCGATTGCAAGAGGAAGAGGTGAAACTCCTATACTTGCAGCGGTTCAACTACCAGTGTTACAATTGCATCTTGTAACCATTACTACTGTGATTGCCCTCATTCCCATAATATATGAATTTTAATTTTAATTGTTATGGGAGTCTTGAATCCTACTTCCATTGACTGATTCCTAGTGATTTTTCACGAATCTTTTTGCACTACTTGAGCCCACTGGTTATTTTTTCAGTGTTTGATCCTATCCCTATCCCTTCATTGAAATTGGCTTCTACAGAACAAATAATTTTGGCTCTACAGTTCCCTCTCTATCTCTATCTTTGTGCCTACCATTTTTAACTTTATAACTTCAAATAGCATATTTTCACGTCACTTTCTTGGCCGAATTATTATGATTCTTGGCCTGACATAGGTACCTACTATTTTAGAACTCAGGCAGAAAATTGGTTAGTACTAAAATTGAAATCATGCCTTTACGATTCAGACAAATGTTTTCTTAGATTCCAATAATTGTAGGAAGATTTCACAAGGAGCTAAAAGTTCTGTTTTTCCCTTTAGAGTCATCAGAATGAAAATTTTATTTTGCTCACATTGTTCCAGTCAACTTACCATTAGCTTATTGTTGAGCTACTTGGACCTGCTTTGTTACTAAAAGTACACTGATTTCAGCAGTAGTTTACTGTGTTGGTGATATTACAGTATTATTTAAAGAGTATGCTGGGCAGAGAAAACTGCATAGTTATGTACCTATTACCCTTGAACGACCAGAAAGATCACTCCATTCCTTTTCGGGTCTTCATACCCAACATTAGCAAGTTTTTAGATTGAATTCATGAACCGCGAGTTAACTTTTTCCTTTTGGTAAAGGTAAAATTTCAGCAGGTAAATGCTAAAACGAGAGAACGAAAATGAATGCTTTGGAATACCTCTTTACGTTGATAAAAATTCAATGACGCCGTGGAAAATTCTTGATAAGGGAAGAAAGCTTTCCACACGTGGTTGACTTGCCAGTGCTGTAATTACTATAAATTGACTGGGCGACAAGCTGACCGCCTTGTCTCATCCCCTTTCCCAATTTATATCGCGACAACCAGCAGCTCATGTACAGGTATACACGAAATTAACAGACATTTCTCTCTGGTTCGTTCAGTGTCAGGCGTCTCCCGCATAATCTCACGGGAATATTATATGACTGGAGATACGCCCAGTTAAAATTAACGGTCCGGCAATTTCTTCCACGAAGGGGCTTCGATTCAAGCTCATTCACCCAACCAAGCGACAAATTAACTTAGGTCCTCGTGGAAATATACTCGACCTAAAATTAGCGTCGTACAATATAACGGGTGGACTTGTACGTTGCACAGGTTGACTTGACCTTTTTGCAAAATTAGGAGGAAATAACTAGAGCTAGGTAATAGGAGACAAAATAGGCTATAGGCAATAGAAAAATTGATTTTGCAATAGGTATTGCAATGAGATAAGTGCATTTTTGAATCAGTTTCTCCTGTCAGTATGGCAAAGTTAGCATAGCATAGCAAGCAAGCAGCAAGCTGCAAAGCAAGTTGCTCTTGGCGTAGTTGGTTGGTTGTGGTGATGGATGTGGCAACGGAATGTTCACTAGACGTTTCAATGAGGTGAGGGACTAGGAGAATTGATGTCGACTGCATAAGGAAATTGCATAAGAAAGCCGATTATGAGAGATGCATCAGGATCCGATCCAATGCTATACGAGGGGATCTGGCTTGTCAGAGGGAGGCGTTATTTGGCATCCGCGTCGCACCAGTTACGTCCTCAGCAGAGGACGACGAGTTTTGGAAATACACGAGTTCATGTGAGGTAAGGCATGCCTCTCTCACATTTCTGTAGCGATCGACTGATGGAGTCTGTGCTCCACAGTTGAATTAGAGCGTTTTGGTTGACAAAAGCGCGGCCTGGGTGGTGGACCTAAGAGGCACAAAGAGAGATGGAGATGTGCGGAGCATGGTTTTGGTGATGGAGCTACTCTTCAATTGGGCACAAGTTTGACGTAATGAATAACTATCATCCTGCAGATAGTTATTTCCAATGGATATTTTCATAAATTTGAGAGGTTTCTTTATATTAAATCCGGACGTTTTTCAACACTTACCTAGCAATTTTTCAATACAATGAACATCTTTAGTAGGCGAATGTTTAAAAAATGTTATTTGTGGACATTTCTAAACTGACAAACAGCAACACGAAGAGGAATTTGTTCCTCACTATGTAATCGTTTTTCACGTTTTCACATGCACCACGATGGAATTCATAAAGGAAATCATTTTGGAAGCCACCCTCCAAATTAGAGTGGAATCGGACTATTAAATCGTGAGAAATCGATGTTTGCAGAAATTCACATTTTTTCAGGCAGAGAGGCCGCTATTGATCCAAAAGGGCTAAATTGATAAGGGACATTCTAGATCACAACTCTCAAATCTCTCTGAAAATTTCATTGAAATATGATCAAAACTGTGGAAGTTGTTCATGTTATAAGGATTTGCAGGCCCACAGACAGACAGACACGGAACCAACAGTGATCAGAATGGTCAGAACCATTATTGTTCAGGTTTGTTCAGAGAGGTTTGCTGGTTGGCTTTTCGATTTATGAGGAAGAACGTTTTTCACCTCACGAAAGTAAAAACAAAGCTACGTATAACTGCTTATACACCTAAACTATTTCTTATCGTTTTTCATTTCCAGGTGGTTTTTTTAGTTCCATTCCGTCCAACATCGTTAAATCGTTCTATTAATCTATTAATTATTCGTCCCATTATGATAGCACCTCCTCAATCTCAACCCTCTGCAATTCTAATATTGTGTCTAATCATTCAGACTCAAATATGCAGGCCATACATGGCTTACAGCTTCGTGAATAATCTTAGTTGTCACGGATATAGTTGGCCTCCGTCACCGACTCCTTGAAACATTTGCATACATTTACATGGATATTGGGTCCGCACGTACACTGCCGAGGCTGTCAGATCACCTGAGTAACCTGATATATCATTCAAGTTCTCCGGCAGTTGATTGAAATCGATCAAGGTTCGAGTAAACTACAGTGATAGGTACCGGATAGGTATCCATTCCATGATGGTTGTTCAGAACGATGATTCATTCAACATTATTGAACTTCAACTTAATGGGCAATTCCACCTGTTCCATTTTCTTCGTTCAACTGAAAGATTTTAGTGAGAGCTTTCCGAAAAGGTGCTATATGTGGGGTATCCGATGATTGGAAGTGAGCGAAATCGAGTGCTGTAAAGAAGATACAGGTGATGTCACCCACCCCGTGCCTGCCTGGGGAGCACCCCAGAGCAGATGACGTCACGCATGATCTTCTCACCCGTTTTACAGCCAACCTAATGAACATTTTGAGCCGGAAATTAGAAGTTAGGGGTTTAAGGGTGCTGAATTCGAATTTGAATTCGACAATTCAAAATTACGACACACCGGAATTCCTCATTGACGTATAAATTTAACTCTTTTGGTTGAAGCAATAGCGCGTTCGTACCACTACAAAACATACCACAATAAAACAATGATCTCCTAATCCAATGAAGCACTGATAATGAGGACCAGTCCGTGAGGAGATGTTTGAGAGGGAAGACGGTGGAAGACGTTGAACATCAAGAGGCGGTGAATAAGCAAACTAGAAGGAACCATTCATTTTCCTCCAGCAGGTTCTTCGAGTGGCCCTCAAGGGCTACTCAAGTGCTAGCTCAGTCCGTCCAAGTTGTAGTGAGAGGTAGGAACCTACGAACCTAACGGTTCTCCAATAATAACCTTCTCGTACTTCAAATTTGCAATCGGGAGGGTTTGAGTAAGCAACGATACCTACTTCAAATTAGATCTCCGTGGCGTAGTGGAATCGTCATTGCCCAATCGCCTTTGGTTCCTATCTAGGGGAGTAAGCTCTTACCTAATGGTCCCCAATGATGGATATAAAATTTCGATAAATTCGGCAGTAGCGGGATAGCCTCACAAGTTGTTTTCCTAAGGGCAGAACATAGCTCTTATGTCCTTACACGCGCCTCCAAGGTAATTTACCCCTTGCAGTTTTCCTTTCCAGTATCGGGAAAGTAGTAGAAAACTGCTAAACCTCTTCGAAAATTCCACCGACAAAATGGCTCCCCGGAATTACAACGATTTGTTGGCACCTCAACGGCTATAGAGGCTGCATTTAGAGGAAAAGGGCGGGAGTTTACGTTCAAGACGGTGTCGTCAAAATGCAGTATTTCTTAGCTAACAAAACCTACTTTGCTCGTACGAACCCCATTGACTCGCTTTCACAGAATATTATCTTTCGATTACCGGCCCCAATGTGATTTATTCTAAGGATTGATTTCAAAGAGTACGAATTCCAACGTATTTTTTTTAAGGTAGATTTCAACACCATTATTGGCTTTAAAAGTTGGGTTCCAAATATAATATGCTGTTGGAAGAATAGGGTCAGTCACTTTAAACGTAATATTTTTTGTTAATCTAACTGATTATATTTTATATTATTTCACATAAACTAAGGACCACATCTAAGTTCTCTTTGAGGTTTTTTAGAGAACTATATTTTTCTAAAGATCCTTTTTTTATCCACCGATAACTTTACAATGATCATTTTATTCTAATACAAAAAAGTCGTTCAATTTTCATTTCAATCATAGAATCTTTATTTCTCAAGTCAGATTAACGACAAGACAAATTCATAGGCATGTGACCAGACGGAACATATTATGGGAAATTAGGGTCTTGAATAGCATTACGAATAAAAAACGCGAACCGATGCTGAAGGTAATTAAATAAATAAATTGTTTTGTGGATATTGGACAGGTAATCTGATGGTGGTAGGTAAACTAAATAATCGTCATTTCCGACATACTCCCAAGACAAAAAGGTGTCACTTCGCCGCCTTTTGGATGGAGTCCACCGGAGGTGCTGGTTAAGTTTCTTGAATATTTATGTTCCCTCTTTCTTCATCCGCCTGCTCCTCTATTTGCCTTTCTAATGAATATGGGGATATAGTGCACATCGACGATGTACGAATCTCCGAGTTTGACTCCACTTCCACTTTCCACATCTTCCTTTTATTTTGGGTTCTATTTGCCCCATCTTTTCACATTCTTGTACATTTTCCGGTGCATGCTGGTGCTAACATTTTTATTAGGAAGATCTTCTTCTTGACAGTGAAAATCTTTATGGATGATTTTCACATTTGATATCTTTGTAGGATGGGTCTCAATTTTTGATAGCGAATCTACATCAATTTTCCCCAAAGAGGTCGACTCGTTTTCTTTCTGATTCGTATTTGGGTAATTTTGCATCAATGCTTCCCAGCCATATTTTTTTAAATTATCTATATGTTTCTAATCTTTTCAATACTAGGTAATTATAATTCGACGGTAGAGGGACGACGCTTCAACCACGGTAGATGAACTTCGTAACGTCCTTCCGAGTTTACTCTAATCGTCTTTAAAAAATGATCATGAACTACTTCTTCACGCTCTTTTCAAGTCTGCTTCGAAACGGAGCTTAGAAACCGGAAACATGGATGTTTCAGGATAACTTCAAATTGAAACGACCTCACCGATCAGCGTCATCCTAACAGGGTTTCTACTGCCACCAATCCGCTCCGGAAAACGCGAAATCTGTCTCAACCCCGATAGAGATTGCAATTGTTTACGTACCTCACTGGAGAATCCGTCGTGACTAGCAAGTCGAGTACAGGTGGCGAGCGCTTTCGATGTAAGGACATCATCATCAGGCCGTCGAGAGAGTACGGAGAGGCTACGTAGAATGTTAAAATCTAATTTTTTTTAAATCCTCACTTTTGGTTAATTTAATTCGCCATGCAGGTCTCTTTCGAATTGTGGACTTACCTGATCATTCTGAGAGAAGAAATGAATGGCAACTCTCATATGGTTATTACTCAACCTTTCTTGGATCGTTTAAAATTCAATTCGCTTTTAAGGTCGTTTGTGTGATTTGCCATGGTTAATAGATCTCTAATTGGGCGTTGGCACCAGCCCCCGAATGGCTCGAACATTTTAGAGAAATCGAACGTATATTTCGTGATATTTCAGCTTTAATCACATTTTACATCTGCGCATGCGTGTAAGCATTGTTTTTTTTTTATCCAGCGTAATTTATGGGCTTCCTGTCCGCTAGACCCGTGTTTTCCCGATGCCCACTTCATTTCCATTTGAATTCCAAGTGAAGACAGCTAGGAGGAAAAACTTTAAGCAGGCAGCTTTCTTCACAGCTAGGAGGAAAAACTTTAAATCCCAACTCTCATTAGAGCCCTCTGATTGTTTTTCGATTTCCGTTTGTTTTTCTTGTTTCAGCTACGAGGAGTTATTTGTACAATTAATTTATTCTGCATTAAACGTTTCGGAATCCCTAAGAAGTGAGGTACTTACTTCGAAAGTTCGAATCGATCTTTTAGAGATGTTCGGAGACTGTTTTGAAAACATCACTTTTGAAACAGCAGTTTCACACTTCTTTCCTCACAAAAAGTTTTTTTTAACTGTTATTAACATCCCAACAGTCATCATAATATATGCACTTTTGTGAGACTTGAAATACATTGTTTTCCGAAAAAAAATCTCACGACTAATTGGTTGACTCGCCACTTAAACATTTAGAGTAGTTGGAGCATATCAGCTCATTTGAAACGCGAAAAAACGTCAATATAATAAGAACAACAATTTTTATGTTTGTCTGTTTGGAGGACATATTTTTTTGAATACTAGAGCAATCGTGAACATCTTGTGCAAGTCATTGAATGCGATAAAGGGATTCTCAATTCTCACAAGAAGAGAACAATTTATACAAGATTTTTCTACTCTACTACATGATAGTATCCTAGGGTAGAACACTAAAGTATTCCAGTTTCTTTACTATGAATGAAAAAAAAAAAAGGTATTTGGTGTATATGTCCGTCACTTTTTGTTCATTATTTTCAATAATGAACCTTTGGAATCGAGCACGGAAAAAAATGTTAACCCCCCCTCAAAATGTGAGATTTTACGTTTCAAGATACGTAGAATCCAAAAATCAGAATTTAAAATAGAATAAAGAAAGAATTTAAAAAAGCTGCAAATTAGTACACAACGGTTTATTATTTTCTGTATAGAAAAGCCCATCTACAAAGATCCTATTGACATAAAATACCCACCTCCCGGGTTCACAATCATCTCTTGGCGACAATGAGTAGGTACCTTCTTGTAATTATTATTATCGCAGAGTTGAATCATTCATTCTTAAGACCCGAAATCAGTGAGAATTAGAAACCAAATGTGTAGAAACTTTGAAATCTCCCCCTTGATGGGAAAAACAATAGATTATGGGTAGGTATGTCTAGCGGCTTTAGGAGCCGCTCGGCTGATCTGAGAGCTCCATTTTCGACTCAGCTGATCTGGGAGCTGCATTTTCAACTCAGCTGATCTGAGAGCTCCATTTTCGACTTAGCTGATCTGGGAGCTCCATTTTCGACCCATTTGATCTGAGAGCTCCATTCTCGACTCAGTTGATCTGGGAGCTCCATTTTCGGCTCAGCTGATCTGAGAACTCCATTTTTGACACAGCTGATCTGCGAGCTCAATTTTCGATGCAGAGAGTAGTACCTTAAACATTGCGATTCACACTCGTGTTTCTGCTCTTTTTGTCGTTTAACCCTTAAGTCCCTACAGGGAGCGAACGGTTGGTCTTAAACGCTCCGCAAGGTCTCATTCGACGCTAAAAATTGTGCTCTATTTTAAATCGATGGAAAAAATTACCTTCCTATTTGAAATTTACGATCTAGGGCGTTTTGAGAATTTCATCCCCCAGTTTCTACCCCTTAGAGAAGACTGACAGTAACGCCATGCTTCGCGGCACAACTAGACCCCGAACGGGGCCGGTGTACCGAATTTCATTAATTTTGGTCCATGGTAACTAAGGAAAGTGCCGCGTACGGCGGACGGACGGATTTTTTTTTTTTTTTTTTTTTTTTAATTCAATTTTGGATTCTACGTATCTTGAAACGTAAAACCTCAAATTTTGAGGGGGGCCTAAATTTTTTTTTTTTTTTCGTGCTCGATTCCAAAGGTTCATTATTGAAATTAATAAACCAAAAAATCCGTCCGTCCGCCGTACACCGTATACCGAAGTACCTTAATTTTTTTTTAAATTTCCCGTCCACAGCATAGGTCCCAACCCATTTTTGCTTGAATTTGGAGAATAGTTGGGGATAAAACTACTCCCCCTGGATTTCACAACAAAGTAGAAGCTAGGAATCAGGGGCCCAAACTTAAGTTTGGCCAAGCCCCTGGGTCCGGTGGCTACGATCTATCAGAAGGAAACCCATGCCATAGAAATATGTGCACAAGAGATTGCCAGGAAACGACTCAAAGGTGCGAGAATTTATATTCTATCCGATACCCGGGCAGCTTTGAAGGCCTTTTCGATCACCTCAAAGTTGACCAGGAGTTGCCTTGCTTCTCTCACGTCCGCCGCCCGGGGCGGCAAACCGACGTTGCTCTGGGTGCCTGGGCATGAGGGGATTGAGGGCAATGAAGAAGCCGATCGCCTTGCTAAAAAGGGATCGGAGTCCTACCTAAGTGGCCCCGAGCTGGGGATCACCAAGAGTTATATAACTCGACAAATCAATAAATGGGAGGACAATAAGCGAACAATCTATAGGCAGAATACTCCGAAGCAGAGGCAAGCCAAGAGGTACTATTTCCAAGAAACATACTGAAGCTCTTCTGTCCCTGAACCGTAAAGACCTCCGCAAACTCGCAGGTCTCCTCACTGGCCACAGCCCTCTAAGGTATCACCTTCACAAAATGGGTAAGGCCAGGACAGTTGAATGCCGCCTCTGCTGGGAGGAGGTGGAAACAGCAGAACATGTCCTTTACGAGTGTCCTGCTGTTGCATCACTAAGATTTCGGAAAGGGTTTAATAAGGGTTAGTTTCTTAACACCCGCTGATATTGCTGAGGAGATGCCCGAAAACCTTCTTCACTTTGTGAAAGAGGAGGCCATTGCTAAGGTTCTTAATTGAGTTGGGGATTAGGTCACAATATATATCTTTTGGTCTCAGTGCCAAGGGGCTCCTCCCGTCAGTCTTCGGAAAAAAGTAGCTACCACGCAAAACGAAAACAAGATTAAATGTCAATATAGAGGGGGAAACTTGTATCGTGTCGACATTTTTTCATTGAGGAAAAATTGAAATAGTGAGTCACTCCAATCAATACCTGACCTTATAAACGATCTTAAAATAATATTAAAAGAGGTAATGAGTGGAAGACCTGCAATTTTGAACATTAGAGAAGACGAATAAAACTGTATGACTATAATCTAGGAATGCGGCATACCTATAGGTAACATTTTTTTATGAATCAACGAGAAATATTCCAACAAGATTATTTCCTAAAATAATTTATTCTGATCAGACTTGGGTAATGAATCAAAACAGGTCTCAAAGTCCTTAGAATCGCAAAACAATTTTGCAACGATGTAACAGTTCTAAGAAAATTTGGTCAAACTGTATTGATGTGTGATTTTAATTGAAGCGACGTTGAAACTTGGCTCATGGCGACTTTTACCCCCATCTACACACAAGTAGAATCTCCGAAGTTAGTCGAAAAGTAAATAGAATATTTTCCGCGAGCTATAACAATAAAATTGTGTGAGCTTCCATTGTGCGATCAACTAACTCAACTTGGATGGATTGGGAAGCAGCCAAGATCTCTCTGTTAGGAGTTCATCTGAGAGGCGGGCTCCTCCTTATTGAAAAGGTCCGCCGAGGGAGACCGGACAAATATCCGGTGATCGGTTAGTTATAGTAGACCGGTTTTTTGTTGCGAAAAGAGAGGTTGAGAACAAATCGACATCAAGAAACAGCCAGGGCAGTTTGTACCAAAGGTTTTCAGGTCTATCTAACCAAAGGCAAATCTTTAGGTCGTCCAAAAGACACAAAAAAGGTCCGAAGTTACAGAGATATTGATCGAGTAGGTACGCTACTTTATACGAGGTAGAGCTGGTCGGCTACATAGTGGTTGATAGATGAATAAATCTATGTGAATCTTTACCTACTTATCGGCTGAATCCCGACTATATTCATCTATGTACACTAATTACCTCGAAATTTGTGCATATTTGAGATGTTTTAAGAAAATCATGCCAGCCATATTTCTGATCCGGATTCGTAATCACCGCGACATTTCTAAAAAAAGAAATTAGAAATCATTCTCATCGGAGATTTTATTGGTTACTATCTCTACAACCCCCCCACCCAATCAAAGAAAAATTATTCTACCTATTATAAGTTCTTTTAGAATTCGGTTGTTAAAAATGCTGCACGACTGAATCTTCACGAATTCCCTATGAAATTCTGTTTTTTGGTAATCAAATTGAAGGTGGGTACTCTCATAACACCTTGAATTTGTTCAGGAAAAAACCAAATTTGATCGGAAGGTTCACCACGTACACGTTCGGAGCTGCGCGTCCCAACTTTCATGAGTGCTGGATATGAGGAAGGACAAAAATCAGCAATGCTAATGAAAATGCTTTGAAATTAAAAAAAAAGGTTGGGAAATAATTGAATTTTAATGAGACAACATTAAATTTGGTTGAGAAACAATTGAATTTGACTGGAAAATGCTATAACAGAGGAATGAAGTAACGGACTCACGCTATGGGGAGGAAGAGGATGAGAAGAGCCGTCATCGCTCCAGAGGACGTCCTCGTCATGACGTGCAGCGTGCGGGACCCGAGGGGGTCTGCGAGGCGGAAGATTCGGGACCGGAGGCGGGAAGCTGACTGGTCCGAAGGCGTTCAGGCGGGGGCGGCGAGGGTTGCCGTGGGGCGGGCTTGAGGCAGCGCGGCGCACCGATGCGATGGAAGGGTATGCCCCTGTTAGCGAGTGATCAAAAGTGTAGTATTTTCCAATTTAATTAAACCTTTCTCCAAATGAATTAAACCTTTTTCCAATTTTATTAAACCTTTTTCACTTTCAATTAAACCATTTTCTAATTGAATTAAACCCTTTTCCTATTGAATTAAACATTTACTTATCTATAAGTTCGCTAACAAACTTTGTATTAGAAAGAGTTTACAAATTGAGCAAACAAAATGTAATTAGCATACTTTATAGAAAAAACAAACGAAAGGAGAGTCCACAAAAATAGGTTTTTTATTTTTTATATTTTTTTTTAATAACTACATATATATTATAATTCCGGACAGATTGGTAAAAACAAAATTAAAATCAGATGACCAGAACTGGAGTTATGATTTTTTGGAAATCTTACATATGAGCTATGTAAAGCAGCTATGAAGCTTTTATTATACGAGTTGATACGAAAAGTTGTAAACAAAACCAGGTCATTGATAACCTTCTTATTTCGTGGATACAGATTTTTTCTGTTCAATTCATTTTTTTCTATTCGACTGATTTAGACACAATTTACGGCAGACATGAAATTTCAAATCATTTAGTACAGAATTGGTGTGGTTCTTCTCCCCCTCAACTTAGTTAACCCGTATTGACTTCGATCAAAAACAAAAATAGACGTCCTATATAAATGCGACAGCATCTTCAAAGGTATTAAATGTTAAATACTTAATGAATTAAATATAATGTATATTTGTAAACAACGGAATGTTTACCGAATTCGCAGGAAAGGAAGATCTGAAGGATTGAAATTGGAATTAGTTGCGCCTTAGTATCCACGCCGAGCACGGTCGACTGAGTTGCTGGTCAATCGCCCACCTGCCCCTTGAAATAAACTCCCACCGATTGGTTTAAAAATCATCATAATAAGTTTCAGGTTCCAAAATTTATCAAGAACTATTAATTATTCAATCCAAAACGCCCGCCAGCGCGAGTATCACCCATCGATATAGAACTATTATCTAGTAGTTCTACATCGATGGTATCACCCAGCAAGTGGTGCGCTCTACAGGGAGCCAATGAAAGCTGCCCCTAACCTGAGATGAGGATTGAGCTTTTTGTTCTCTCCCGAAAGGACGTTCGCTTCGAGTATTTAGAATTTGTTAGTAAAAGTTGTATTCTGATTGAGTTAAGTATTGTAATTACATATTGATTTCAACTCAAGTCGTGAGTGTCTATGATGCAGTCCATATCCAAATAAGAACAAATATGATTAGGTACTTATTCTTTTGGTATTGCTTTGAGATCCATTACAGGAGACGTACCTAAAAAGAGAGAATATAAAGCTTACTTCCAAAAACTATTGATCATAATTATTATTACAGTGAAATCCCTCTCTGAGGACACTCAAGGGTCCGAAAAAGTGTCCGTTACGGGAAGGTGTCTGGAGAGGTGAAAACCGTCCGACCGCCATACGACACAACTGTGCGAATTCGCCCACATTTTGATTGTAGTTTGAGGACAGTTCCTGAATTTTCCCATATGAATTTCGTCGCATTCGGATCAGTCATAGTGACTGCGCATGCGCCAACATGTGCGTCACGACTCAATGGTCCATGGAGTCACTCTAATTATTATTCATTTCGGCAGATGTCATCTAAATTTTATTTTTGAACGTATGCTCTGAATAAAATTTATTCTTGGTTTTGGGCTCAAACTAAACTGAGGTGTTCATTCCTAATTTTATAATTATATTCACTCATATTTTGGTACAGACTGTTTCCGGATATGTAGGATAAGTCTCAATTACCCCCCCCTCTCCCCCGGTCTTTAGAGAGAATCTATTACAGTCCAAATTCGCTCAACTATCATTCCAGGGCTAAGCCGCATGTAATCCATGGATTAATCTACACCAGATGTTTGATTAGATCAGTGGGTTCTCAACCTTTCCTCAGTCATGCCTCCCCCCCCCCCCCCCCCCCCCCCCATGAGCATTTTTTGAGCCCGCCCTCTAGGGCCTAGACGATCCCTTGTGAATGTCATCGCCACCTACCTACCGTGGGCAAATTTTGTTGGTTTTTTTTTTTTTTTTTGGATCTTTAACAAATTAATCAAAGGGTCAGAGAAATGCCTACAGCGATTCTGATTCATGTGCAATTCCTCTTTCAACAGAAGTCGGTAACACGAAAGTGAAAACACTCAATTTTGGAACTTGGAAACTCCATTGGAACAAAAATGTTTACCTTCTTGATACAGGCTACTACAGGGAAATTCCTTGGTCTCGTGCCGCCTGTCTGTTAATATCTTCTGACCCTGTTATTGTCATTATCCACTATTTTCATCCAGTCTCGCGGTGGTTGAGAACTGGATTAGATAATGCTGATAAACAAGAAGATTTTTTATTAGTGATGTACCAGCAAGCAATCCGTGTTGTGTCTAAACAGAGGAGAAAAAATGAGGTCGACTGCAATAAAGAAGATTCAAGTGATAGGTACCTACTTAGATAAGAATAAGTGTCAAATAGGTTTTACCAGCACAAACAGAACAGCAAAACAACAAGATTTTAGGATAATGTTGTGTCCTGCTGCAGAACCATTTGAATCCAAAGGTTGATTTTTTATTCAACGCCAATTGTTGTTAGGACAAGTGTGTAAAATGTCAACGGCCATTTTTTTATTCATAGGACGCTCATAAGATGCACGATACGAAGGCACATTTACGTAAACATATTAGGTAATAATCACAAACACTTAATACCTACTCCTGCCTGTTTTTCCAGCCATAATCAGTGAGTCTTGCCAAGAATTTTGACGCAAGGAATAAAGGCGACCACGCGATCGGTTATTGATCACTGCGGAGGTGCGAGTGATCAATTTTTTTCCTCGGTCTCCGTCTTACAGATAGTGATAATGACAAAGCTTATCATCGTTAAGTCCCATGGTTCTAGAATTACCCTCACGGTATAGTAGATTCACATAACTAGTTTGAAATCACTTGAGAGGTAATAATGATGGGTGCAATCGCTTGCAGTGTAGTTAAGATTATGTACGTGACGTGTTATTTCTTCTAAAACCTTGAGAGTGCATCTAACCATTATTAAAACGATTTAACAAAAAAAATACTTCTGGCAAATGGCTCTGTTTTGAACGGGAAATGAATGCAACGGATTCGTTTTACCTCTTGCATTTTGCGTTTCAAAGCTTTCTGAACAATTTTGGTAACGTGCCTATTTGTCGGTCTGTGGCAATTCCATGTCCCGGGCATAGGTAACTGTACTAAATTAGGGTCCGATGAAATTGATGGGTTTGATGAAATTATCAGGGATTGTGCGGGTCAGCCCCTAGACGGTCACCTATTAACTGCATCGCCATCTGACTGCTAGTAGCGTGTGCGCATACCCGAACGTAAATTTCCTGAAACAACCGTTTCTCAGCTCCTAATGGGCCGATTTTGCTCAAATTCGGGAGGATAAATCCAAGACGATTGCCTATGAATTTTGTCACACATGGATCAGCTACTGTGCATGCGCAACCTTGAAATTTATTATCATAGGCATAGCTCCGGAATTATTCGACCAGTTTCGGTGAAATTTCCACTAACTAATTTTTCTAGTCCATGTTACAAAGTGAGGAAGCTATATTGGGATCCTCCGAGTTTTTTTAACCCAATGTTTTCCTGAGTTTTTCACTTTTAATTTTTTTCTGTCAATCTTACATAATACTAAAACAGCTATTAACTCCCTTAACTTACCGTATAAAATTAAAGAGTAAATAGGTACCTTTGAACTCCCGAAATTGAATTTCTCTTTCACGCATCAGTTCACTTACGAAACAATACCATCGATGGAATCATAATATTATTTTGCAAAGCACTCAATAGGAAAAACTTTCTCAGGATCTCAGCTTTCCAACGGTGAAGTAATTTTTAGTTTTTGTGCACTGATTAAGGGAGAAAAAATCCATCCGAATTCAAAACGCTGCAAATTATTACACAACAGTTTATTATTTTCCGTACACATTTCCCATCTACAAAGATCCTATTGGTATATAGAATATCCATCGATATAGAAGTATTCGAGTTTCTATATCGATGAGAATACCTACCAACATTATTACATCGCGAGGTTCACAATAATTTCTCGGGGACAATGTGTAGGTACCTACTTGTAATTATTTTTATCCGAGAGTTGTTTTATTCATTCTTAACGAAATTCAGTAACTATTGTGGAAGCGTTTGAACAGCTGATCTTTGAACGGAGATTTGGCCTACCCCTAAGATTTGCAATTCACACTCGTGTTGCCGTCGCACCTACAGGGAGCGAACAGTTGGTCCTAAAATGCTTAGCGAAGTCTCATTCGGTGTTAAAAAATGTGTTCTATTCGTAATCGATTGAGAAAAAAAATACCTTCTTATTTGAAGTTTTCGAGGTGGTCGTTTTGAAAAATGTATCCCCTATTTTCAACCCCTTAGAGGAGGCTGACAGTAACGCCAAGCTTCGGGGCACAACTTGACCCCAAATCGGGACGGTATACCAAATTTCATCAATTTTTGTCCATGGTAACTAAGGTACCTAAGTGCCGCGTACGGCGGACGGAAATTTTTTTATTCGATTTTTGGATTCTACGTAGGTATTTTGAAACTTAGAAATCAAATGTTGAAAGGGGGTTAAACAAATTGTTTTCGAGCTCGAACTGATTTTATACGTCCACGTTACCAAAGAGAGGAAGCTATAATGCCCACCCAACTTTGCAGACTTTTTTCTTATGCCAAATATTGTCAAGGCTCTTCTGCCAATAGACCCCTAGCATAATGTGATCAGTGTGATCTCATGATTATCTTCGTTCTCCTCTATTCTACGTAAACTGGGATAAGGTAAGAGGAATACTTACATTAATATATTCCCTCGCGTTGACACCAATATTGATCTAGTCTATTTCTCTGTCCGATAAATATCTCGAAACAATTTAAGCCCTATTAACAGGTCTCTTCTCTCTTCTAGATATAGATATATCACCTGAAGAACATAGGCAAAGTTATTAACGAGCTGCACGCCCGTCACCGTCATCCGTCATTCCCCGGGGCAAAACTGGACCCCAATTGGGGCCGGTTGCCTATATACCAAATTTCATTAATTTTGGTCAGTGATGACTACTCAAAGGGCCGCCGACGGGTGGAATTTTTTTTTTAATTCGATTTTTGGATTATGAATTTTCTGAAATTTTTTAAAAATGCTTAGAATTTTGAATGGATTAAAAAAAACGCT
>JAEMON010000006.1:33719769-33736759 GCA_030264115.1 Lygus lineolaris
TCGATTTTTGGATTCTATGTATCTTGAACCGTAAAACCTCAAATTTTGAGGGGGGTCAAAATTTTTTTTTCGTGCTCGATTCCAAAGGTTCATTATTGAAAATAATAAACCAAAAATTGTCATTATTGACAAACTATACCAAAAGTGGGGGGAGTGGTTTATGGTAAACTCATTTCATTAGGCTAATACCACCTACCAACCCTAAATCTAAAAAAAAAACACTTTCTGGGCTATGTTCAGTAACTTGAGAATATTGCAAATGTTGTCCGGACACAACTGTGGGAAACTAAGTAAGGCTGGGACTGTTGAGCAGATGGGGCTGATTTTGCTCCAATGGGGAACTTACATGGGTAGTAATTTTGCATTTTGAACCTCAAAATCTGATTCAGCGCCCTTAATAACCCCCTGGTGCCAATTTTCAGCTTGAATTTACGACTGGTTTGACCAGAAAACGGGTCCTCAAAAGGGGGGCTCTCGCAGGCAGGCAGGGGGTCGGTGACGTCAGTTACGTTCAAATTACAATACCCATTTTCGGTAACTTTCAATTGTCGGATACCCCTCATATAGCACCTTTTTGGAAATCCCTCATTAAGATTTAAAAAAGAGCAGAAACACGAGTGTGAATCACAAATCTTCCCGAGTAGGCCAAATCCCCGTTCAAAGATCAGCTGGTGAAATGCAACTTTTTCTCGATTTCACCAAACCAAGCTTCCTTAGTTATCAACAACAAACCAACCCTTGAAAAGCGTCCTTAGTTACTAAATTTCGTTATGAATGAATGTGACAACCCTCGGATAAATGACAAGTAAGTACCTGCTCATTGTCCCCGAAAAATGATTGTGAACCTCGCTATATATATATAAGGTAGGTAGGTATGAACTATACCAATAGGATCTTTGTAGATGGGTTTTATATACAGAAAATAATAAACCGTTGTGTAATAATTTGCAGCGTTTTATTTTTATAACAGTGTTCAACTATCTTACATGGTCTTTTTGTAATCTAAGTTCCGATTATTTTTATAAGAAAGTATTTACTTAGTGGTTTCGTGGTTCCAATATTCCAAAATTTGGCAGGGCCCGCAGCTCAAGGAGAAAGTACAGATGGTCCTCCTGAGCCTCCTAGATGTTTCTTTTCTCCTGATTGACAATGAGTTTAGTTTAATTACGCGCGAAACGTGCGCAGCTCTCACATGTCATCGGTGAGGGATGTGCGACCCAATTATTGAATATCTTCAATTGTATCGGCACCGTCTGAATAATTAGGCCAAGGGGTCAGTAATGAAATAAAAGGTTACCCTTCCTCAGTTCAATGGTTTATCATTGGTGCAGTCCTATCTTGTGACGCTCTTTGCAGGTTGAGATCCCCTCTCAAAAGGGGGAAGGGGGTCTATTGAGGAAGGTAGGTATTAAATACCCCAGAGGCCCAAGATCGACGCACAACGTACAAGCGTGATTTCCAGGGTGACGTTTCACAATGGACCTACTGGGTGCTCTGCTGCTCACTGCCTTCGCCATCGTCGCTTCGGTGTTGTGGTTCATCCAGGTCGCCCTTGCGCCGTCAATTCCGATCAAAGGGAAATCCAATATTCCAGGAAATCCATTAGGGAGAACGTGGCCGGTAATCGGGGATGGCATGGTGCTGCTCGGGATATGGAACATGGAAGGTAGGTTACGTCAGTTTTAGCGTAGGGGTAAATATCGTGGTTTGTGAACTTATTTTCAATTAAACGTTAAGTTAAAATAAAAATATATTTGCGGCAGTGGCGCATATAGGTTCTAATTTCGGGAGCAGATGACCAAACTCACACGGGGTTAGGTTCCGCTAATCACAACCCAACCAGCTGCATATACAGGGTGTCTTCAGATGAGTTGAGACAAATTCAGAAATCGATTCTATTGCTAATTTTCAACAAAATCTCCTTGTTTTCGTGATTTGTTTCACTTTTAAGATTTTTTTCGACCTTACATAACTAAAATAGCCTTTAGCCTTGGCTCCCTTAACTTACTGTTTAAATTCAAAAATAAATGGACCATTAGGAAGAACGTTAAATTTGCTATGGTATAAAAATTGTCCAGCTATCTTTATCACTATATTTATGTCAACATAATGGCTACCCAGAACCATAACCACAGTAAATGAAATTTGGTATAAACCGGTCCCATTTAGAGGTCTAGTTGAGTTGTGCTTTGCGTTCTGTCAATCTGGTATCTCCAAGGAGTATAAATAATGTCTATGATGTTGATCAAAAACAAGATCGAAAACACGATTGTGAATGATCCTGTCGGTCTCGTGACAATGGCATTGCTTAGAGGACCGTCAACAGGAACCTTTCGCTTCAAGAAAGCCTCACTTGAGGCGCGCGGGAACAAAATCTGTAATGGCAAAGCATATTTATGACGTTACAGGGGCTTATCAACTTTTTATTTATTTTATTTTTTTTATTTTTTTATTTATTCACGGGCAAGCCCAATTTACAAAACAGCTTACTTAATGAAAATATACACATCGATGTGCATATAATTGAATTTACATATAAATACAGAAGGAACAGGAACAATCTCACCAGAGACATGCCAATAATACGGCTTAAACTGTAACAATTTTAACAATAACTATGACAACAATTTTAACAACAACTTATGACGACAGTGGAGGAAGAGGTATAAATATAATAGTCAAAACGAAACGGGGGAGGAGAGCAATAAAGATTTCAAAGATGACAGGGGACTATTGAAAAAATCAAAATCAGGATACAAAGTTAAGAAGAGGTTTGCTGAACGGGGGATGCGGTTTAGTGGTCGATTCTGAAGGTAGTTTGTCGCGGAGAAAGGGATGTGGAAGATTTCGGGCTGACGACTTGAGATGCGTGGGAGGGAGAGACGAATTTTACTTTTATAATATTATTTGGAATTTCTCTCACTCGATACCTCAAGAATAAGAGGACAAAGTCCGTTTTGTGGTCGGACAGTTCCTGAGATTGCTTGTTTAAAAAACATACAGTCTAGTTACGCCTGATTTTCAGTTGACGTCACTTTAGATGGGAAATTATTCCGAAACTAAACTTCGTTCAAAATCGATGAGCATTTTTCACAGTACATAATAAATTTGAATTTTAGCCTTTTCTAAGTTTGAACCAGCAACTTTAATGTCCAAATTCGTCTTCTTATTTTGCCAAGGCCTCCCAATTAAGGCAAATTTCACACAATGCACTATGTTTTCCAAAAACATCGAAAAAAGCAGTATTTCAGTTTTTGTTTAAAAAGTTGAAGTAACTTGAAGTTGAATTTTTCAAGTTTCGAACACACCACAGCACACAATTGTCACACTACAAATACGTATGCGGTGGCATGAAATGTGAGGTGAGGGCCTACTAGTACATAAAATAGATAAATTGTATTTAGAAAAGAGTAGGTACCTACCTACCAGTCATCCAAGGACCTACGGTGCCTTCTAACAACAACAGCACAGGTACAAAGAGTATAGGTACTTTAAGACGTCGTAAAAAATAAATCATGGATCGTCATCAACATTTTGATATAAGGCCCCTTCTCGAAGACTAAATATGCCTACCTTCACGGTATTTGATGCAAAAGCTCCATGTTGAGGTAGATTATTTTTATAGGTTGAATACTTCATAAACTAGGTACCCGCCATTTACACGTTGATTACGGTTGATTCAAGTTGAACTGAAATCCAGGTAATGACCCTGGAAATACTTGTAACAAGCCTCACCGCCTTAGGCCGGGATGATGTAAGTAACAACCACAACGAAGACATAGCGTCGCCAGCGTGGGTGAAATAGGTAGTAGCAAACAATCGCACTAAAATATTTTCAACTAAAGCTTGAGCGATGAGCTTACCTACTCTATTTACGGTGGGCAGCAATAGGTATAAATAAATCGATTTCCCCGTAATTTAGCCGTAACCCACCTGACTATAAGTTTTACAATTAATAGAACAATCTATCTATATGAAATAACCTACTGTTAGGCAAAATAAATTTTTTTTAAGTGGGAAATGCATATTTTGTGCAACGCACAGGTAAATCGGCTGGTAATTGAGTAAACATTTGAGTTTAAAAAAAAATGAATGGAATCTAGGTGAATTGTCTCATTTAGTGTTTTTATTCACTGAAAAGTTGTATCCCTTAATAAACCACACCCACTCACTAACCATGGACGTATAGAATCAGTTATTGAACATATCAGCTAAATTGGTAGAATAGTCCAGAATTTCAAGATTGCTCATGCGCAGAAGCCATCACTCATCCAATTGTGGCGAGATTCATAGCCGATTGTTTTGGAGTCAGTCCCCAACTATCCTTCAAATTTGAGCTAAATAGATCAATTAGGAACTAAGATACCGGGGTTTCAGGAAATTCACGTTTGCGCATGCGGTCCGATGGTGATGAAATTGATAGGGGACCGTCACGGGACTAACCCGCACGATCCCTGAAAATTTCATCGAATTCGGACCATTACTTCATGTAGTTTTGGGACATTGAATTGACTTCAGACAGACAGAAAGACAGATGGACAGACAGACACGGAACCAAAATTGTTCAGTAAGCTCTGAAACGTGAAAAGTAAGTGAAAATTTCGATTTTGGAGGACAAACATTTTTTTACTTCTATCACGAATACTTCCTACCTTCGGTTGTGAGGAAGCAAAACGTCCTCGCTATAAAACAGTGCCATCAAAGAAATAAAGTAAGACTTTCAGGTTATTTTAGTCACCATCAGGGTTCGTAACCTAGTTCCCGTGAGTTCGAATGCAAATAAGCTGAAAAGAAGTTGATTTTCAAAGTTTCAAGGTGAGCGAACGGGTCAAGGCGGGCGACTTGTTTTTCGCGAACCAATCACCTCGTGTGTCCCGTCCAGTTTCAACGACTAGAGAGAGAAAGTAAACTGTCACAATTACTGCGGGGCAGGTTTCAAAAATCATATCCCTTGAAGGTCATATTCTACCAATAATATATAATTCGTTTGTGCGTAATCAGCAGAGCACCCGACGGCTGAGCACTCCCATCCGTCATTACTTGAAACGTAAATGTTCAAAGTGAGTGACTTTTCCATCAACCGTCATTAAGTACGGTTTAATTTACGGGCGTAATCACCGTGGATCGATCCGACCGAACGAAAGGATTACCTCATTGTGCATTCACTTCGGACTAGAGACTACACCAATGGTATAACTCTAAAACCTCTATCTTTTCTCGTTCGGAATTTTGCACTAATCATAAATTTACCATAATGGTAAAAAACACTTTTTATACAGGTTATTTGGCCAAAACACATACAGAGCTGCGCTAAAATAAAAAAATATATCTTAAATGTATATTGTAGGCATTTGAATTCAGCATCAAATAAGACCAACCAATCTTAGCCTTCCCGTAAAGTGGACTAGAATAAACAGTCGGATCCGTGCCAACGTATATTTTCTAGATTTTTGACATGGATATGTCTTGACAGTTATTCCTAGAAAAGAAAGAAAGAAATTAAGACCCAGAAAATTCAGGTTTTCGACCATTGGAACCAGCCGAATTTGTGAGTTTTTTCCAATGATTTTTTAGTAACGCAAACAAATTACACCGGAAGTAATTAATCACAGGTAATACATAAGTAGGCACCTACCTAATTTTACTTTCCTCAGTAAATATAAAAGACCTAAGAACAAGCATTTTCGTTGCACATTATTGCACAAAACGCTGCAAATTATTACACAACGGTTTATTATTTATGTAATATGACTTGAACGAAAGGTACTTGATTCGTATTCTGCCACAGAATCCAAAATTTTCTTTTTCTTGTCGTCAGGGCGTTCGTTTGTATGAATAACATCTTTAAACAACGTATCTTGTCCAAGGGCGGGTGTCTCGACACTTGATTGTTTTAATTCCAACCCTACCCCATGCTAAACTTGCCATTCTAGCGCATTCTTTCTTACTGCATTGTGCCGTTGTATCACCAGTCCTCCTCTTCTGCAGTTTAGAGCATGCGTTGTGTGAATTGCCTCCCCAAAGCCCTCATAGGACTATGTCAGACCTCTCACCTCTTGTCCTTATCTTGGAGCGAGTGCGTCCACAAACTGGCTGCGAGAGAGATCAAAATTGTCTCTGCTACCAATGGTGGAACTGTCAGCCAATGAGATGCATCCGCTTCTACTATCCAACGTACGAATCGCTGTTGCCTTAACCTTAATGGTAGAAGAGCAATGACTTCTTGGCTCCTTGTGGCTTCTCTCTCTTTCCACGCGGTTCTCTCTTGTTTCTGTACATTTCTCACATGCTCCCAGTACTCGATGCCGTTGAGAGGGGATCCTGTCTTGATTCCATTTGTCAGGACTTCCGCCGCTTTCAAGGATGAATTGTATGCTTGTTTGTTGAATTTGTCGGGATTCAGGCAATGGGGAAAAAACTTCAAACTGCAATCATCACATTATTCCTTAGGTACGACTTTTGTGACCTTGACCTTGACCTTCTGTGTTTCTGTTGTTGAATTCAAATTTGGTACATTTACAGTGTTTTCAATATTTTATACAATTTTTTGGAATTTTCCTTTTCATTCCATCATGATGTATTGGGCCAGTGGGCTGATGATTGAGATTTTCTTCGCCTTGTTTTTTCGCTTAATAGGGGGTTTTCTGCGGGACAAGAGGTACCTACCTGATGTTCTTTTCTGGATATGTTATTCCGGTTTTCGGTTTGATTTCTTCCCAGTGTTTGACACCTGGTTTTCTGCCAATGCACAGGTGGTTGGTTACCTGAAGATGGGTCGAAGGTTTGACCCAAAAAGTCGTACCTAAGGAATAAAGTGATGATAGCAGTTTGAAAATTTTTTCCCCATTGGCTGAAACCCGACAAAATAATTCAACAAACAAGCAACACTGCAGCCTACCTCTACCATGTGTGAATTGTATGTCTGTTGCCGTCTGTACAGGATTCTCCAGTGCTAATCTACCACATTTTACAGGTAGCTCCATGGTATCGTGTCCTTGAAGTGTCACTTCTCGACCGAGGATCGCAGGATTGAGCAGATCACGAAATGCATCCCGGAGTGGGTGACATTTTTCGCTGCACTGCCCTACTAAGCGTTGGACGAACCCCCATTCTTTCTGCTGAGACTTGGTGTATGCTGCATGCACCGCCTGGGGACATTTCTTTGCGAGACTGGCGAAACTCTTTATGTGCTCGACCCCTTTATTTTACTGTTCCCCTGATGACATCTGTTTTTGAGTCCTCCAAGAAATCATTTGAGTCCCTGAACAATCTTTTTGCTTCATCTTCTTTTCCTGACATAACTACTGTGAAACTTTTTTCAGGTTCAGGGAAGTATCCCCACTTAGGGCCCTCTTCTTGAAGTTCTTCCATTCATCTTTTTACGTTCTCCAATTTTCCCGCGCATGTGCTGTCTTCGGCGTACCAATTTTGTACCCATTCTGAGGATTTCATTTTTCGAATGAGTGGAAGGGTGCCGACGGCGTCAGCCTCAAATTGCGTAAATGTGCGGTCTCATTTGGGGTGGGTGTTTGCTCCTCAGTACCTCGACCACTGTACGTCCTCCTTCTACCCTCCTATCTGGGTGCAATACAGCCCGGCCAGACCGATTTATGGCCCATCTTGTGGCTTCGCGCAGTTTCCCTTTCTGATTGTCACTGCGTTGTCCACCTTAAACAACGGTTTATTATTTCCTGTATAGATCGCAGATCTACAAAGATCCTATTGGTATCCTACCTACCGTAAATTTATCGCGAGGTTCACAATCATTTCTTGGGGACAATGAATAGGTACCTTATTGTAATTATTATTATCCTAGAGTTGTGGCATTCATTCATAACTAAATTCAGTAAGTAAGGAAGCCTTTTTAAGAGCTGATATTTGAACAGAGATTTGGCCTACTCGGGAAAATTTCAAGTTTTCTGCCGATGGCGTTACTTTCCTTTGTTAAGTACCATAGACCAAAATTAATGAAATTCGGTATGCCTGCTCCCTTTGGAGTCAAGTTGTGCCCCGAAGCTTGGCGTTATCGTCAGTCTTCTATATAGGGTAAAAAATAGGGGATGCAATTTTCAGAACCCCTTAGCTCGAAAAATTCAAATAGGAAGGTATATTTTTTCCATTGAATTCGAATATAACGCAATCTTTAGCGTCGAATGAGACCTCGCGGAGCATTTAGGACTAACCGTTTGCTCCATGTAAGGACTTAAGGGGACCCGGACCAAAAATTTTTCAAAAAAATCGATTTTTTTGTTTTAATTGTTTCATAAACTACATTATTAAATAGACGTTCTCAAGTTTGAAATTTTAAATTCGGATGGATAGAACACGAGTTATTCAATTTCAAACCTAGTAACCTCCAGCGTTGTAGGATGGCGCATCCGCTTCTTCATCGACAAATCGGTCCTCCAGCTACTGACACACACAAGTCACAAGATCACATTGCTTTCAACCTACTTTACCTGGTCAGATAAATATCCCGTAATGTTTGAGGTGATATGCTCTTGGGAGGAACCTTTTGAGATGTGGAAGGCGTTGAGGGATCAGGATTCTCCTGAGGTTTTGGCTGAGGTTGTTTTTTCATCTAGGGGATGTAAACATTTTACCTTGTCTTGAAAACTGGGCCGTTTCTAGGCATAGTTACTAGATATTTCTAGTGACAAAAACTACAGCAAGAAACAAGTAACTAGGAAATCAAAACCAAGGAGACAGAGATAACAACACGCGCAAGATTTGTCAACATCGCGCTGAACGCTGAAGTTACTTCTATAACCTTCCACAATATTGGAAACACTAAAGAAGGTTGTTACAAAGAAGTAATACAAACATGGATTACTAATACATGGAGCCAGGAACCTAGAAAATAGAACAATCCCCATCGAGGGTCCAGGCAACAGACTTCGCTAGCGGCGCAAGGAGGAAAGTGAGAAGTTTTTGGTTTTTGCGCTCTCCTGAAAACCATGTTGTTTTCGACACATCGGAACACGTATCTACGGAAGTAATGCATGAAATTCAACATTTTTGGTCTTGATTTGTACGTTAGGATTCCCTCTAACTTTTAGTCGTTCTTTGTGTTAATTATTGCAGTAGTTTATTAGGAATGGCTATTTTTGTGGATGCCGGAAGGGGGGTAAAAAAGGGCCTTTGGGAAAAATGCTGCCAATAATTTAGTTTTTGAGGTATAAGTATGAACCACGACTAAAATGTCGGCAAGATGTAGTAGAATAAGTTAAAAAAAAATTGTTGCTCTAAGTTGAATAGGAGAGGAGTAACGTGTACCTGCGTGAGATACAAAATAACACAGCGGTCCGGGTCCCCTTAAGGGTTGAACGGGGAAAAAGAGCAGAACCAGGTGTGTGAATCGCAAATCTTCCCGAGTAGGCCAAATCCCTGTTCAGAGATCAGCAGCAGACCAATACCTTTTTTCGATTTCACCGAACCAAGTTTCTTGTTTACTTTCATAAGCTATCCTTGGTTACTGTGTTTCGTTATGAATGAATGATAAAACTCTCGGATAATAATAATTACAACTAGGAAATTGTTCCTAGGAAATGATTGTGAACTTCACGATACATTTAAGATTCACAGGTATTCACTATAATATACCAATAGGATCTTCGTATAGGGGCGGTCTGTACAGAAAATAATAAACTGTTGTGTAATAATTTGCAGCGTTTTTGGATTTTACGTATTTGAAACGGAAAACATCAAATTTTAAGGGGAGTTAAACTTTTTTCCGAGCTCGATTCCAGAGGTTTATTGAAAATAATAAACCAAAATCAAGAGTAACCATTCCTCCTTCCAGCTATCTTACTGGAAACCCTTTGATTTCAGGATTTATGGACGTGATGGATAGAATTCTCAAGGCTTCCTCAGGCGCTGTCGTGCATATGTGGATTGGGGCTAAGATGTTGATCTTCGTGAAAGACGCAGAGATTACTGAGGTACCTTCCTAATTCACGCTCAGTCAATCTATAAGCGGTTGCAAAAAAGGTTCGAAAACCTGAAGACTTATTTGAGACATTTTTAGTGATTTTCAAGGTAGCTAAGTCGATGGTATGTTTTTTTTTTTTTTACGTAAGTATGATATCTTTTTTCGCAGTTCAAATTTTATTTATTATTACTGTTTTACGTTTAATTTCCTTAGAATCTCCAACTTGGAAAATGGAATGCCTAAATAGATTATTGACATAGTTTAATAGAAAATTTCACGCCGAATCTAAATGTACCATTATTTTTCAGTTTAAATGTTCTAACCCTCGAAATATCCCAAAACTACCAAAACATTGGCGCTTTTTCAACGTTTTTCTGACTATGAGTTGTATAATAATTTTGCGATTCCATTATATGTAGACCCTAGAAGAGCACAATGAATAGACACAAAAAATACATCTTCATTTTGGTCAGTTTTTTGTTGACCAGTGTTATCATTGTGTGTTGTTTTAATCAAACGTTGATTTCTTAATCATTCTTTATTATTGCAGCGAACACTAATATTAGTTAATTGGTTGTTTTGTGTTGGTAAGTCCATCAACGTAGTACTCTCAAATCCAGTATGGGTCATTAGTATCAAGATCACAAAACACACATTTTGGAACAATGGCAATTGTCAGTGGATTGCAAATCCATCTTGAAATCCGGAAGTAAAGCTAATTTTCATTCAAACTTTAACTGATTTTATGCGAAAAAATGCATCGAGTTTCTAACCCCTCCAGAACCAATCATGCCAGTGAGAAAATAATTAATTCTATTCTTTGTTGTTTATTCCATTCTCACCAGTGAGAATATAATTAGTTCTATTGTATAGTGTGATACCACGGGGCCCCACCGTTGCCAACGGTGGGTGTGGTGGGTGGTTCCTCCAGAATCTATCATGCCAGTGAGAATATAATTAATTATATTCTTTAGTGTTTATTCTATTTTCACCAGTGAGAATATAATTAGTTCTATTCTTTAGTGTTTATTCTCACCAGTGAGAATATAAATAATTCTATTCCATATTTAATTATATTCTCACTAATTCATACCTAGCAGCTACCGGGGATAGAGCCTTTTGATTGCTTGGAAGTAGACAGAAAACAAATGAATCGATGATTTTTGAAATAACCTATACTATATGTGTACCAACGCCATTTACGTTTACCAAACTTCACAGGAGAGCAAAAAAAAAAATTTTGTGGGTTGTTGCAAACATGTTGGAAGTTAGACATTTTTCGCTTAGCGATGAGCACAGAACGTCTCCCAAGTTGGGTGGGCAGTATAGCTAACTCACTTTGGTAACATGGACGTACCTATAGAATGAGTTAGTGAACATTTCAGTTAAATTGTAAGAATAGTTCCGGAGTTATGCCTATGACAATAAATTTCAAGTTTGCGCTTGCGCAGTATCCATTACTGATCCAATAGTGACGAAATTCATTGATGATCGTTTTGGAGTTAGCCCCAAACTGCCCTCCAAATTTGAGCGAAAACTGTCCATTACGAACTGAGATACTGGGTTCAGGAAATTCACGTCTGCGCATGCGGATGTTGATGAAATTGACAGGGGAGCGTCACGGGGCTAACCCGCACGACCATTACTTCATATAGTTTTGGGACATTGAATTGACTACAGACAGACAGACCGACAGACAGACACGGAACCAAAATGTTCAGAAAGCTCTGAAAAGTAAAAAGAAAGTGAAAATTTTTATTTTGAAGGATAACAATTTTTTTTTTTTTTCTTGCACGAATACATAGCTTCTTACCTTCGGTAGGTACTTTCGGTAGTGACGGAGCAAAATGGACTCATTCATTTGCTTCATATTTTATCAGTTTTTTTTGCATTTTTCAAATTGTTGGATTTCGGTTGTTTGAAAAATGATTTTTTGAGTAACAATAAAATAAAGAATATAAACATTAATTTCACAGTTAGGGGAAAACTTTATTGAGTTAAAACTGTCGATATAAATTCTTGCACAGAATTTTTAATAATTCATAATAATTGAGAGCGTATGAACAACCAATATCCATTTAGTTGCTTATCCCCATTTTTTTCAAGTTTCCTACTTCATAGTCGATCATTTGTGCACTTATAAACATTCTACGTATACTATGTTTCATGCACGATAAGAGTGTTTATTATTATTATCATTATTAAATCCAGCACGAAGGTTGTTTGAAACACTTTAGGGTTTTTCAACCCCCACAATCAAGCTGATTTTAACCTATTTCCAACTTGGAAGTTGTTTTATACATCAAAAGATGAGTACGGACCGACACAATCGAAATCCGTGAAAAAGCTTGGTAGGTACATCAGGTAGCGTATAGGTTCTTGAGAAAATCATCTATATCTATTCAAATACGACCTGACCTCCAAAATGCAAATTTTTACTCGCATTTTGCATTCCAAAGCTTCCTAAATAATTGTAGCTCCATATCAGTCTGTCTGCATGTTGTACATTCTTTATCCTGGACAAAACTTCGAAACTATTCGTCCAATATTGATGAAATTTCAAATATGGAAAATGTTTCAATTTTATATTAATTTGTTGGAGATGACTGATTCATTGCTCCAATAATGAGTAAACCATAGTAGGTACAGTAGTCAATATTAGTGCTCTTATTTACAATTTTATAATTTCATTATTATTATTTCTAGTAGGCAACGCTAACCAAAATCCCTTTTTGATTGATTTCCGCAGACAATACTGAATTCTCCGAAAGCCGTAATAAAGGATCGTGATTTCTACAAGGCGTTTGCCTACTTTTCTGACGGGATTTTCTCAAGAAACGGTAATATGTTTGACTATAATAACAGGTATACAGTATAGGCATTGAGTGTTGGGCGCATTCGAATAAAAGGGTCATTCAAAATAACAAATAACTAATAATTAATAGTTATTCTAAATTGCGAATAAAGAATAAATCCAAAATTATTCATTATTCGAAGATGACGAATAACGAATAATTTATTCGATATTCAAAAATTTCGAATAACGAATAATCATTCAAAATAATTTTTTCAAATACATAACTCGAATTATTCAAATAATTGCGAATTTTCTCGAATTACTATTGCAGTAGCGGGGTCAACTTGGGTATATTTGTACTTGGATACATTTAGTAGGTACTTCCCAATCAGAAAATTCGAAACAAAGTCGTTGGGGCTTAGGTTGGCAGTCTGAAAGTAGTTAGAATCGATTCAGCAGGTCAACATTTACCATTAATAACAATAGCCAACACAACATTATTCGAATGATATTCGAATAATTATTCGTTATTCAATAATGTCGAATACCGAATAATTTTGGATTTATTCCTTATTCGAAGCTTCGAATACTTTATTCGTTATTGCTGATGAGGGCATGTTGATCCAAATATCATCAATGAGAGCAGCTGGAAAGGGCAATAGTTTTTCAGGGGCTTAGTGCGATCCGCATATTAAAGTCCGAAGTCAAAATCTGAAAGCCTGAAAGCCTGAATCGGCCGAAGTCCGAAATAAAATACATAACAATCATGAAAACAGAGGTTGAAAACAGTTCATAACACTCCATTGGTGTTAGAAAATAATGAGTTGGTAATATTTTTGTTGTTATCTTACAGGTAAGCAATGGGCTGAGCTAAGGAAGAGAGCCGACGTGGAGCTCCCCCCCAAACACGTGGACAAGTTCGTTGAAGTTTTCGACACTAAATTCAAATTACTCTGTGAGGAGGTGGATAGTAAAGTGGGCAAAGGAACGTTCAACATGCTTGATTCGGTGAAGCACCTGGCTGTCGATATGCTCCTAGGTGACTAATTAGCTCACTCTTGATGTGCCCATAGCTGTAAGGTCTAATTTTCTTCGCAACAGCATGAACCGCGGTTGTCAACACTCGTACTACTTTGTTTTTTTATTATCATCTTCAATAGGTAGATACTGACGTCGCATTTTCTAGATTTCATGCTGGTACCTCAATTTTCGGCGCATTTTGGAAGGACCCACTTGTAGGACATACAACAACGGTTATTTAGCTATGACAAATGTTTGACACCAACTGGTGAGATTGCTCTAGATGTTTTGTGTGCTACCTAATTATTGTGGACGTGCTAGGAAATAAGTTCTTTCAACTGGTTCCACCAACCGGCCTTTCCAAAGCACCATTCCTTCTTCATACAATAGTACGTGGTTCCTCCCTTTTATCAAAGAAACGATTGGAGCCCATCTTCCAACTTTCCTTCTGTGGCCAATATTCCTGCATAACTTTATCACTTTACTCAACTCTATGCCTTGCACTCATCAGCCTTTTGGAAACCGCTATATCATTCAACCTCGTATGCGCTATTTTCAGACCAAAATCGATTATTTCCGGGCTTGCCATCACCCGCTGGCAACCTAGAAAGGACAGAGGGATATTTTATTTTCCATGAATAAATTCGACTTCAAAATCAAACTCACTGAGCACCAGAGCCCATCTAGAAAAAGCTTGAAATGTATTTTCATAGCCATAAATCCGGAACAATCTCGAACAATTTCGGTGACATTTTCAGGGACTGTGCGGGGTAGCCCCTAGACGGCCCCCTATTAATTTCATAGCCACTGGACCATCAGTAGCTCGTGCGCATGCGCAAACGTGAATTTCCTGAAACTACGATTGCTCAGTTCCTAATGGACAGAGTTCGCTCAAATTCTGAGAATAGTTGGGGGCTGATTCCAAGACAAACTTGAAATTTGTTGTCTTAGGGATAACTCCAGAACTATTCCAACAATTTTGCTGAAATGTTCACTAACTGATTCTATACGTCCACGTTACAAAAGTGAGGAAACTATACTGCCCACCTAACTTGGCAGACTTTTTTCATAATTTCATTATTTTCAGAGTCCGTATATGGAGTACCTGGCAACCAATTCAGGAATAACACAATGGACTTCCCAGTTGTCTCAGCAAGGCAAGTACCTGTACTATGTAATACGCTTCAATTTGACGATTATTATCATCTACAGCTGATTTTCACAAGGTACATACTCACCAGAAAGGAACACTTCGCCAGACGATCACACCCTCAAAGACCTAAAATTTCTGTAATTGGGTATTTTAAGAGCTCAGAAGCTTCCTGTGCCCGGATCTTTTCTTAACTGGAATCAACAATAAGGTTATTTGATCATCATCATCATCATCATTACAATTACAGGGGTCCTACGGGATCCAGAGGAAGGGGGGGTTCAGGTACAGTAAGGCAGAAGCTTGATCGAAATGTTTTTACCCGTGGATCAGTTACGATTGACAGTCGATTTTATCGGGGAAAGAGGGCAATAGTATTTTCCTGTGGCCGATACCAGTGGTTCTTAACCTTTCCTCGGACATGCCCAGCTAGCACCATGAACATGTTTTGAGCGCCCCTCTAGGGCCTAGATGATCCCTTGCGAATGTCATCGCCTACCTAGTACCTACCTAAAGTGTGTAAATTTTGAAGTTGCATCTTTAAACAAATGAATCAAAGGTTCAGCGATTCTGATACATGTTGCCATTACGCTGTCAACAGAAGTAAGTAACACGAAAGTGAAAACACTCAATTTTGGGAAACTCGATTTTGAAACAAATGTGAACCTTCGTAATTGAGGCTACTACACGGACATTCGTTAATGCGACATGCACCAGAATAATTGCTGGGTATTGAACTCAGCTGTCACCTTGGTCTCGTGACGCCTGTCTGTTAATATCTTCTGATCCTATGCTATTAATATTATTATCCACTATTCTCAGACAGTCCCACTAGAGTGCGTTTTGCGCCTCCACACTGGGGAAACCACTGGTCTTTCCCCTGGTCAGAAACTTTGCTAACGTTTTGCAAATACCCATAAAAATTGGTGCAAATTGACACACATTATTGAAATTACATCTTCATCATCTGGTTCTCACTTATTTCATTATTTTATCAGGTTTTCTCACTTATTTCATTATTTTATCCTAAAGGTCAGAGATATTGGAAATCGCTTGGACCTAAATAGTCCTTAGGTATAAATTATATCCTATGCATTTCTCTTTCAAAATTCTTGGAGAAATTTAGAGAAAGTCAAAATTGTGCTGAAAACAAGTTTTCTCTTTTGTGTGGGTTAGCAAAAAAAATATTAAATTGAGTTTTAGCGAATTTTTTTGAAGAAAATTAATCTATTGCAATGGCTTCAAAAGTTTAGTAATGCAAATTTTCTGATACCCTATTTCTGAAGGACTAGACTACAGACTTCGATTATTTCTGGATAATACATTCAAAATATAAGTACCTATTACAAAATGATTTCATTTTAATGCCGTTAATTACAAAACTAATAATCAGTTTGCACTTTTAGAGCTATCGAACTGGTCTTCCTCCAAATGATGAAAGTTGAATACAGAGTCAGTTGGCTTTTTAATATCCTTGCTGGGGGAAGAGAGAGCAAATTAGTCAAGCAAAAAATGCACCTTATGACCGAATACGTAAGTCTTGTTAAATCTTTTGAAATTATTTCAATTTGCGACAGGAAGAACTACCCATTATCAGATGGGTAAGTCTCCACTGTCTGAATCAGGGCATAGTAGGACATAAATATATTATTATAACTGCGTTGGGAGTCAACGCTGCCACCAATGGTGCCACAAGTTGAAATAATTTATTATTTTGGTAATATTTTCACAGATAGTAAACTGCAGGTACGAAGAATTCGAGAAAACTGGAATATATCCTGGAGGTAATCTTGCATGTATTCAATATAATTTGTACTATGTACCTAATATTCAGAAAACCGTCACTGTTAATAATTCTTTATCATTTCGAATTGAGAATCTCTGAACCTTTTTCAGATCCTCATTTCGTTCCGGCTAACTACACTGATGCAATTCTTCAGTATGCGAAAACCCAAAACTGGTCTAACGACGATTTAGATGTTCTTCTGGACGTTCTGGTTGCTGTAAGTCAAACTAATGATTCAAAACAGTAAAATATATTCACGAATCACCGAACAGATCATAATGATTCAATTTATTTGTTTTTGCTTCC
>JAEMON010000006.1:33744877-33758361 GCA_030264115.1 Lygus lineolaris
TGCACGGCAGAATACCTCCCAACCAACTTTGATTATCGGTTGTTGGGTTGGGGACGCTTTTGACGGGACAAAATTTTGGATTGATGCCAGCGATAAGACATAATCATGTCAAAAGAAACCGGAGTCAATGAAAACATTGTCTATTTCGGGAGGTAGTTGCCACTTTACTCCCATCACGAAAATTTTTGGTCAGTTTACTCCCCTCTCAATCTCAATGTTGGACAGTTTACTACCAAAGGACAGTTGACCCCCGTAATTGTTTAGGACACTTTAACCCCACTGTAAATATTACAGTCAGTGATGCATGCGTCATAATGAATAGAACGTAAAACTTGTATTATTATCATAAATAGGGATAGGATTCGTATGTATTCTCACTTTTTGAACAGTTTTAACACACTTTAAAATCCCATTCTAAATCGCTATGATATGGAGGGACTTTGGAGGTACATTTTGTTTGCCAAGAGACTGGGATTCACAGAGACCATTGTTGCTGTTGTGTACGGGAATTTCACAAACAGGAATACGTTCGGCCTTGTAAAAGAAACATCCCCTCCCACCCGATGGTAACACCTAAAACATTTCTGATACCCCTACACATATTTTGCCTGGATCTTAGATGTTTGATTGAAAATATCAAACATCTTACGGTCAACGCTAGGAGTCAAGTGTACTAGTGATTACAGTTCCTGACACGTTAGCGTAGTGAAGAGGGCAACGGGTAGGAGTCTATTGTCCATTATGGGAGTAAATCGGGCGTCGTCCATCTAAAATAGTGACTTACAAAGTTAAATCGATTTCCACGGTTAAGCCATCATCAGTAACAAACAAGAACTGAAGGTATATCTGAGAGAACACAGCTTATATGATCACAGGAGAAAGAGAATAAATCCCATTGGTCGAGAAAATGTAGGGGTGGTTGGGTATTCTTCTCAGCCCCTTCACTTTTCTTGACCAATGGGATTAAAGTTCCCTTTCTCCTGTGACTGTATAAGTTGTGTTCTCTCTGATAATATCAGACTAAAATACCTTCAGTTCTTGTTTGTTACTGATGATTATCTAACCGTCGAAATCGATTTAACTTTGTAACTGGCTATTTTCGTGGAAATAGACATTTCATTGATGAGCGGTTTCTTTTTATTCAAATGGATTTCCACAACTTCATGGCGAGTGATTTAGTTGGCTAGGGCGATTTGAAAATTGCCTCTTCTATCCTTCACCCCTTCGAGATCAATGAAATCCCAGAACCCAAATGGACCCCGCAAGCCGAAAGTCTTGAAAATGGAAAACATTGAAAAATCACCAAAAATGATGGCTACAGTGCTGGTAAGCTGGCTTTGGTCTCATTCGACGCAGAACTCTCATGCTTCAACTTTTCAATTAATTAACTATTTGGTGTATAGGATCATGGGGTATATATTCGTAATCAGCGCAAAATTTCCTATAAATTTGGAGTAGAGCTGAGTTTTTGCTGGAGAATGAATGACGAATGCCGGGGGTCAAGTGTCCTTCAGAGACTACCGTGGTGGGAGTAAAATGGCAATCTCCTATTACCGCTCCTGATTCGTTGGAGGAGTAAAGTGGGCAATGGGCCGGAATCTAATGTACATTTTGCTTCCTCACTACCGAAGGTAGGAAGCTATGCATTCGTGCAAGAAATATTTTTAAAATAAGTCTGCCAAGTTGTGTGGGCAGTATAGCTTCCTCACTTTTGTAACATGGACGTATAAAATCAATTAGTGAACATTTCAGCGAACAATTTGTAGAATAGTTCCAGAGTTATGCCTATGACAATTAATTTAAATTTTGCGCAAGCGCAGTAACCATCACTCATCTAACTGTCGCAAAATTCGTAGGTGATTGTCTAGGATTCGGTCCTCAACAGCACGAGCGAAATCGGTCCATTAGGAACTACTGAGAAATCGCAGTTTCAGGGAATTCGCGTTTTCGCGCATGCGCACAACTTTCCGAAAATTTCACCGAAATTAGTGGAGTAGTTACGGAGTAAATGGCTATGAAACATATTTCAAAATTGGGCATGCGCAGGAGGCGTTACTGATATAATAAATTCGAAACTGGAATGTAATTGTCAACCTCCAACTACCCTCTTAATTTGAGCGAAATATGTCCATTAGGAACTGAGATACAGGGGTATCAGGAAAATCCACGTTTGCGCATGCGCTCACGCTACTACTGGTCCGATGGCAATGAAATTCATAGGGGACCATCACGGGTCTAACCCGCACGATCCCTGAAAATTTCATCAAATTCGTACCATAATTTATAATATAGTTTTGCCTGGGACAAGGAATTGACCACAGACTGACAGACTGACAGACAGACAGACACGGAACCAAAATTGTTCAGAAAGCTCTGAAAATTTTGATTTTGGAGGACAACATTTTTTTAATTTTTTTTCACGAATACCTTGGGTAGTGAGGAAGCAAAAAAAATTTGTCCTCCAAATTTCCACTTGCTTTTCACGTTTCGGAGCTATCTGAACAATTTTAGTTTCGTGTCTGTCTGTCGGTCTGTCAGTCTGTGGTCAATTCCTTGTCCCAGGCAAAACTATATGAAGTATTGATCCAAATTTGATGAAATTTTCAGGGATTGTGCGGGTTAGCCCCGTGACGGTCCCCTACGAATCTCATCGCCATCAGACAATTAGTAGCGTGAGCGCATCCGCAAACGTGAATATCCTGAAATCCATGTACCTCAGTTCCTAATGGATCGATTTCACTCAAACTCGGAGTGTAGTTGGGGGCTGACTCAAGACTTGTGAATTTCATCACGGTTGCATCAGTAATAGCTACTGCGTAAGCGCAAACTTTAAATTTGTTGTCGTAGGGATAACTCCGTACTAATCATCCAATTTCGCCGAAAATTTCACTAACTGTAAGTAGTGTCGGAAAGATAGTTACTTACGGATTTTTCAATTCGATTCGTTCTTAAGTTGACAGTCTGCATCCGCCCAGGTGGCCTCTGGTGGTCATTGCTCATTCTGGAACTTGAAAACTTCTTGCAACTCATCTCTAACGTTGTGTTTTCTGCCAAATTTATTCTGATGAGTTACGATATTGTTGCAGCGAGCTGTTCCGAATGACCCGTGGACTGGAGTCCTCCACGCAACTCGGCCGCCAAACATCTGTATGCAATTGCAATTCAATGAGATTAAGCTTAATAACTCGACTTCTGATGTTGTGGGATCTGAAGACTGTTTATATTTGAACGTCTACGCACCCAAAGTACGAAAAATATACTCTATACACTAATTTACCATGTACACTGTGAGAAGTTTCACCTGCATTTTTGCTGAAAATAACACGAATCTTGAAACGTAAAACATCACATTTTTTGTGCTCGAATCCAAAGCTTCATTATTGAAAATAATAAACCAAAAGCAAAACTGTGACCGAGCAGTGGTCGGCACGTTCGGTAGAATGCTCTAGAGACTTTTACCAAATAATCGGTAACTAGGTAACATGTTAGAGACAGTTGGTAGGTAGGTATGTAGGTAGGTACTATTTTATCGACTATTCATTTTTGGGAAACAAGCCAGTTCGGCACTATTTTACCGATTACTCAGTTATCCACTACCAACTCAGTACAGTACTATTTTACTGTCAATTCAGTAATGCTTAACCTAGTACCTAAGTTTGGTTCTATTTTACCGAGTACTCAGTAGTCCATTACAGTGCATGACAGTTCGGTACCCAGGTTTACCGACTGTTCAGTTACCTAGATATGGATAACTGAGTGATTGTGGACACGTTCACGATATTCGGTACTCCACAGCCGAGGGATTTTGGAAACCCATAACATAACCAACCTTGTAGTACATGACCCACCTTGTAGTAATGAATTACCGGACTGACTCGTTCGAATATTCGTTCAAAAGTGGGGCTCTGCGCATGCTTATTTCTCACTTTTTCAATTCAATGGTCTTAGCGAGAGCTTTCCAAAACCGTGCAACATGAGGGGTATCTGCTGAGCGAAAACGGGGCTTGTATTTAGAACTTGCTACGTCATCCTACCCCTCGCCTCGATTTACTACGGCAAAAGCGTAGGTACTATCCACCCATTTCGTGGCCATCCTTGGCGGGATTTCAAACTGAAAATTGGGGTTTTTGAGGTTGATAAATTCGAAATTGTGGTCAAAAGTGGAAAATTTCTACTCATGCGCAGACCCCATGGATATAGAATATTTCAAACACAGTGAACGTTAAAATGGATTTATTTATAACAATTGTTGGGGACATGAACTAAAAGCTCATAAACGATAGTGTGGTGATCAGTTGGTGGTACCTTTCTACACATTCATTTTTTGTTTAATGTGAATCTCACTTCTGACAGTAGAAATTGATTGTAATCATTGTCTCCCACCCCCCTTAAATTTCCAGTGGACTACCTACCATCTTACATGGTTTTTACGAAAAAGGAGCGATAAAGGCGGAAAAACCAGACGCCCCGACAAAAAAAAATTATTCTCGAGAAAATTTGTAAGCGCCTACCAACCAGGTTGGAGTGTTTCAAAGATATTTCCCTAGGGGGAGGTATTTCCCTAGTTCCGCACAGTTTGGATCATGCATGGGGGCAAGATGTGGCCAGGAAAGCCAGATTTACACCCCCCTCGATAAGAATTTTCCAAGGGTCTTCCCCCATTTAGACACTGTTACATAAAAGTAGTATGGATAATAATTTATAGATATTTCCCTATATTGATCAGTTTAGATAATGTTGAGAACATTTTCAGGGCCAATCGTCCCTCGCCATCAGATTCCACCACTCACATCACCACCAATTGAGGAATTATAATCTTTTTATTTTTTTTTTTTTTTTGTTTAAGGTAATGGCTTAAAGGAAACAATATTGAAGTCGTCGGGCCAAAATAGCGTATCTGTAATTTCATAAAATTGATTAAAATTTTCATTATTGTCCTTTGGCGGGAAAGTGACGTTCAAAAGAGTCGGTCATTGGCCAAACCCGTCCAAGATGCCAACCAAACAAAACGAAAAACAACAACACTCCAAAAATAACACTGTTTGAGCTCCTGATTAGTGAGAATAAAATTTACTCATTGATTGAATTGATTTATCATTAATTATTATTAATCACTGCTCCTGATGCAATCTCAGCACATTCTTTTTCAGTTGTTCATTTAGTCTGACGTACAAAAGGATTTCTCAAGGGCCCTCGGAATGCCGCCTATTATCCAAACAGCGAGATTTTATCCCAAGTTTTCTCCATACCATAACGTTAAACTACGTTTTTCTTTATGTTAACAGTGTCATTTTATTTTCCAAATAACAATACAAAAGCAGAAAAAATTTGATTTTCTCATACACGATAATGACCTCTGTCGCCTTGATAACGGAAAATAATTCTTTCATAGAGACTTTCATAGAATTCATGGTTTTCAGATTTCTATCATAACCAGGGCCTACAGTGAGCTATTTCAAATGGACGCCTCATTAGTTCCTTTTAGACCAACGGCTGTGACAATCTTCAATATTGCAACAAAACACCTGTCTTCAAATAGGTCACAAAAGATCGAGTAGGATCTTCTTCTATAACTCGTAGCAGGTACCATAGCTGTGCCTCCCGCTGGAAACGACCAAAGCAATGTTAATATAGTGTAAATCCCACGGTCTATTCCCTGAGAAAATGATGAGTCTAGCCTCGGAAAATTCACCCCAAAGCCCTGATTTATATTTCTAACTGATTCTCACTCTATAGCAACAACCCGGTGGAAAGCAGCTCAATGTGATTGTGCATGTTCACGGAGGCGGTTACCAAGTAGGGTACGGCCACATGACAGGACCTTCATACCTCATGGATCGAGATGTCATTCTGGTGACTTTTAACCACCGCGTTGGATTATTGGGTAAGAATATGAATCGATGATGGGTTCGTTAAATCACAACTTACCCTACCACCCAAATAAATCATCACTTCATCTCTACCTACCGTAAAACAGGGTCACCAACTTTTCATGTTTTTCCCTCCTGTCCTTGTCTGATTGATCTTGTGAATATTTCAACACAGTCCAGCATTCAGTCAACCCAGTTGGGTGGATATAGCTTCCTCACTTTTGTGCCGTGGAAGTATACAATAAGTTAGTAAAAATGTCACCGAAATTGGTCGAGGAGTTCAGAAGTAATGCCAATGACAACAAATTTCAAGTTTGAGAATGCACTGCAGCTATTATCTTTGAGTCATCCCCCAATAATCCTCCGAAATTGAGCTAAGGAGCTCGGAAACCGTCGTTTCGGGAAATTCACGTTTGCGCAGGCTTCGACGCGACCATTGGAGCGATTAAACTTTTCTGGGACCGTCTAGGCTCTAACCCACACAATCCCTGAAAATGTCACCGAAACGATCATTTAGTTCCTGAGTTATTCCTGTGACAACGAATTTCAAGTTTGCGCATGGATAGTAGCTACTATTAATCCAATTGTGACGAAATTCATGAGCAATCATCTAGGATTCAGCAGTTTTCCTCCAAATTTGAGCGAAATCGGTCCTTTAAAAACAACTGAGAAAACGTAATTTCCGGAAATTCACGTATATGCCTGCGTACATACTACTAGTGGTCCAACAGCGAATTGGGATCGTCCAGGCGCTAACCCACACAATCCCTGAAAATTTCATAAAGACCGGACCAAAATTTCGAATAGTTCGGGACAGACAGAAATGGAACGAAAATTGTTAAGAAAGCTTCGCACGCAAAAATCAAGTGGCCAACACATTTTTTTATTACTTCTCGCGCGAACACATAGATTTCTACGAGTACCCTCGGTAGTGAGAGAGCAATACCTAACAGGATGGGAGGACCTATGGCTGTTGTGGTCTGTTGTATTCTTCCTGTCTTGTTGCATTATTAATGCGGTTTTTACATCATTTGGTCTACTATGTTATACTTAGAAGGTAATTTACTCTAGTACTAAGTTCTACTATAAATAAGTAAAGATAATACTTATGAACCATGTTGTTTCAGGTTTTCTGAGTTTCAAAGACTCGGTAGTTCCTGGAAACTACGGTCTGAAAGACCAAGTTTTGGCACTCCAGTGGGTGAATAAAAACATTGGGGCCTTCGGTGGTGACCCAAATAAGGTGACGATAGCCGGTGTGTCCGCTGGGGGGGCTAGCGTCGACTCACTACTGCTCTCCCCTTTGAGCAAAGGTATAATATAAGATAATATCTTGAATATAATATGTATATTTAAACTACTACGAGCGTACTTTTTTCAAGGTTCTAGGATCAGTCACAGTAGGTTACCTCATGGGTCATCAGAATTTTACTTTTAATACCGCTGAATGAGATTCAGCATCGGTTGTTGGCTAAGATCACGTGTTAGCAGAGTGAGATGATTGAGGAATAACTCTGTCAAGCTTTAGTTGAACCCATTTTTACGCAGTTGTTCGATACTTTTACTCTCTCCGCCAGCTGATCTCTTTTAACCAGCTAGTTCTAAAACAAACGTTATGAATATCGCTATTCAAAATACACGTTTCTCCCCAGAGTTTAGGAAGATATCAACATAAGTTCAACATTATATTTTAATTCAAAAGGACCTGACATCATAATAGGTTTGCTTTGCAAAATTGCCTATCCCGGTCTCTGTCGTTACAGGATTATTCCAGAAAGCCATTTCCAACAGCGGATCAGAACTAAACCCCTGGACGATTTCCATAGAACCCAGAAGAAATGGTCTCTTCATCGCGGAGTCTGTGGGCTGTCCTACTAACGACACCCAACTCACCCTGAAGTGTATGAAAGAACGTCCTGCCGAGCAACTGGTGGCATCTGTGAACCTATTGATGGTAAACACGCACTACCTACCCAAGTACATAGGTACTATGCAAATGTTCTATGCCATCCTTTCGCAAAGAACTTGAAGAAAATACACCTAAAAAAATAACATTTTTATGAGTAATTTGCGGGTCTTGAGAGTGGTGTAAAACCCCCGAAACTACCAGGTATTCTTCTACACATGTTGATGACATTTTCGGGTTGTGTGTTGTATTGTGGGCTGGTAGGCAAGTTGGATTTATTAAGGTTACCTATTCTCATTTACTTATATTCTCATTTCTAACAAAAAATGTCTCTTAGAGTTTTTTAAACCCTCATTTTCTCGAGTTTTTACAATTTCAAGATTTTTTTCGTTTTTTCAATTTTACGCCTTTAAAATGACTTTAACTCCCTTAGTTTATTGTTTAAATTAAACATAATGACACCGTTAGAAAGAGCGCTAAATTTCCCATCTCCCCAATGTTAAACAAAAATCTTTTGAGAAGATCTGATGCGTGAGAATAGAGCTCAAAATGACATTTTTGATAATTTTCTAAAATCTCACTTTTTTCGGTCCGTTGTTAGGCCCTTATTACGTAGTGTAGTTATACTCGAGGTAAATCTGAGCAATAATTATTTGGGACAATTCAATCAACACACAAAGATTACCAAAATATGAGTGGGATGGGTGGTATATCCTCAAGAACATAAGCTCTAGAACATTTTTGGCACCAGGACGTCCCCCTACAACACGGAATTACGAGTTGGGAAGGTACACACCATTGATCATGGATTTTGGAATGCTGATTCGTTTTGGAGTGACAAATAATATTGTTGTGAAATATTTTATGGCACCAATTTCCTAAAAGCTCCTGTTTAGCATAATCATTTGATATGCGTATTTTTGAGATTAAACAGTGCGGTTACTGGTTGAAAGTACTAAACTTTCTATTCCACTGTACGCACTGGCTACCGGTTGGAAGTAAGCTTTATATTCCCCATCTGCATTGTGTGTTATTATAGGGTAAAAATTATGGCCGCATCTTCTTCCCGTTTACTCCGGTAGTAGAACCTCCGAGCGCCGAAGCTTTCATGGATAAGCATCCGGTCGACATGATCAAGTCTAAAGCTGGCAGCGACGTCCCTGCTCTCTTTGCATATGCTGTAGACGAGGGTGGAAGTTTCCTAACGAGTGAGTTCCTACCTTATTATTAATTTCATAAGTATGTAGGTATTATTCTTGATCCTAGGAAAGCATGATATCTTAAATACAGGATTTCACGTCCACGTCAAGTACCTTACTATCTTATAGTGTAGGTAACTTACATAACAAATCGTTGTCTAAATCTCGCCGAGGGACATATCTGCAAACTTCTAGGTTTCAGGAGGCTAACTTAGTTGGGAAGTAGTGGTCATCACCAAGATCAAAGTGGAGCGGACAATATGTGGCCGAACCCGGATACCTATAATAGATGATTAGCTATATTAGCTGGCCACACACGAGCAGATTTTTACGGCAGATGTGGGGTTTTTGAGCGATATCCGCGTGAAAATCTGGAGGTTAGTGGAAAGCCTGGACGAGAAGATTGAGCGATTTCAACGGGAAATTTGTTGAACGATATCGGTCCACGATATCGACCACAGAAATCGGCCGACGTGATCTGGCGCCTGGCCCTTAACTGAAGGATTCGTGGAAGAGATAACTGTGATCTGCCGCAGATCTCGGAAATCTTTTGTCATGTCAAAAGATTTGAATCTGCCAGATCTAAGTCGGTGACCGATCAAAGTTTGCCGGAAATCTTCCGATTTGCCCCACTAACGAGACGATTTGATCGGAGACAGACATCGGCGAGTGAAGTCTGCCAGATTTCATCGTAAACTCTTTTGCACAGGCAATCTCTTGTGGACTCGAGTCGGTCGCGATATCGGCCATTCTGCCGATGGCCGATCACATCTGCCTTAAATATCCGCTCGTGTGTGGCCCATCGATATAGAACTACTAGTAGTTCTACACCATCGATATAGATCTACTAGTAGTTCTATATCGATGGTGTAGCCAGCTAATCACTATTCACAGGGTATGATACAGTATACTCTACCTGTAGTACCCTACCTATCTGCTGTACACTGGTACAGCTAACAAATTCATGCAAGTGCGCCACATCGTCATGCCCACAGCCTTATTCGGTAGAATAAACAGGTTCCCGCGAGATAACCAAAGTTAAGCTAGCATCAGCATGGTTCGTACTTGGATGGGTGATCGCCTGCGTGGCTGGGACCACACATCTCAGTATTTTTGCATCGACCGTCAGCGATCCCCTGTCCACTCAAGGGGGTGAGGCAATGAGTAGCCATGAGCGAAATCATCAGAACAAATTCAGATCCTCCCTTTGGAGGATATCTGATGACGTCCGGCAGACGAAAATCCATCAAGAAATGGTTGTTTACTTACTTTTACATAATATACATCATCATTAGGTCAACGTCTCAACGTTATTATTGTTACTTTTTAGAACCATTTTTTGATGTTGATCACATTGACGAAATTGACGATGCTTGGAATGAAAATTCGCCCCGACTAGCCTCTTACGACGGTCTTCTCGATCCAAAGAGAGAAAAAGAAGTGTCTCAGTTACTGAGGAAACGATTTATAGGAGATGGAAAACTCAGTGACAACCTTCCTGGATTCGCTAAGGTGAGGAGGTACCTTACATACTATTAGTCCGACCGTCAAGTGATAGGGGCTCACCCATTTTAATTCGTTAAGAATAACGAATTAATTGAATCGGTAGAAATTGTTCCGGTTGTGGCCAGAGGTGTATAGTTTTGGGGAGGGCGAGGGGACAAAAAAAACAATATAGGTTCTCGTAACACTCAACTGATCACAACTATCCTGTGCAAAGCAGGGATAATAGACTCATGCAAAGAATTAGAGGTCATAAGCAAACCTCACATCCACAAATGACGGGTCGAAAGATTCTGTGTTACATACCTACTCTTATAGAGCTTCTGGCTACTTAGAGCGAATGGTTGGTCGTACAGGAACTAAAACCAGGTGTTTATTGTGGGCCCCATACGGAACCCAAAAACACGATATTCAATCGCATTTTCGAATTTTTTGATTCATTATTCTCAGTTGGTACGTATCTTGTGTGAATCATCGAGCATGAAAATAACATTTTAACCCCACTCAAAATTTGGTGTTTTACGTTTCAAAGTAACACCTACGTAGAATCGGAAAATCGAATCTTAAAAAATCAACGTCCGCCTTACGCAATACTTGCACACTTTGCTCAGTTACCATGGACCTCAATAAATTGATGAAATTTGGTACATGAGTTCCATTTGGGGTCTAGTTGGTTCTTCAAGTGTGGCGTTACCTATGTACCAACTGTCAATCCTCTCCACTGGGTGAAAAATAGGGGATGAAATCACCCTCGCTCAATAGAAAGTAATTTTTGCCACCAGTGTGCGACCAACCCATCGCGTCCCACTGTAGATGAAATCGGGGAAAACTGATAGTAATTCATGATAATGTTCTGATCACTAAACCGGTTGGAAATACGATAGAGAATCCCCTTTCCGGTTAAATCTAAAGGGTTAGTTGCGCCATAATGATAAGAATACAATTTATAGTTTACGTACCTTATAGGAGACGTAACTTCCAAGTCGAGTACAGGCGGCGTGCGCTTTCGATGTAAGGACATCATCATCAGGCCGTCGAGAAAGCCGCCGGGCCGTCTGAACGTCTTGGATACGATTGATGGTCTCTTAGATCGGAATTGAAAGACTGGATTTTTATGAAACAATAAATTGCAGTTTTCCTATCCCAATTACAATATTAGGTACTGCAGTAGGTATCTACTACGATTGCTATAATAAATTGTAATTTGTAACAGCTCTTACATGATTACCAACTCTGCTAGGTAATTTCATTAATTATTTTGGCTCATGGTATAACTAAGCAAAGTGTCGCTGACACAGAATAGGTCAAGTGCGAACGATTGTTCGCACGATTCCACCGGTGGTCTTATTCAATTCTCAACATTGAAAAACCTAATTAAAATTGTTTTAAAAAAAAGTCTGCCAAGTTTGGTGGGCAGTATAGGTTCCTCGCATGTCATAAAATGGACGTAACGATTCGCATTTGCGCAAACGCAGCGACTGTAGGTCAGAAGGCGAAGAAATTCAAAGGGGACCGTTCAGGAAATGACCAGCACAATCCCTAAAAATTCCGTTAAAATTGGTCCAATAGTTTCGGAGTACCCTACAAATTTGAGCAAAATCGGGTCATGATGAAGCGAGGTGGTAGTATGAGGAAGTTAAAAAACCTCAGGTTAGTAGGTACCCTTCTATTGAAAGTTGAAGAGCCCCTATTTTCTATCCCTTGGAATCGTTGATAATTTATAGAAATGTTCTAAAGAGCTGAAATTCGTTACCAACTCTGCAATAGTTAGTTAATTAGTTTTTTAAATTAGTTAGAACCTACTTATTTAATTTTAAGAAAATCTAACATTTTTGTCCGAGTATAACTCAATAACTCCCGTTGATTAGCAAAAATGGGAGAGGGCGTTTCTCTCCCGTTTTACATTATCCGTTAAAATGTTTTGCAGAGGAGTATATTAAATAGTGTTATTCGTTATACCTACCTAAAGAATATTCTGTTCTAACCTTAAAAAAGCTGAAACAAATTTTTTCCACAGATGATAGGTGAACGATTTTTTGATGATGGCATTCAAAAATCCTGCCTGCTACGCGCCCAGCACCAGACATCTCCAGTGTATTCGTACAGATTCAATTTTCCACGACCAAAGGAATTGGAAGCCATGCTCGATGGCTTTTTAGGAGAACGCAAGTACAAAGGTAACAGCAGTTTTATTTGTCCGCAGTAATCCATTCTATTATTAAATAATATACCTAATCATTATTTGTGATATGACTGTGTTGTTTTATGAGTAGGTAATAGATAGGTACAAAGTTGCCTTACCTCCATTTACGAGGGATCTTCCTGCATTATTTGAACCCACACCTCACGGCGTTCTTGAGCTGAATTCAAGTTTTCGCACAGTGAATGAATGACAGTTATTGTACTAGGTTCCAAAGTATTCTCTCATGATCATTTAAAAAGAAAGAGCGTTTTTGTACATAATTATAGTCCAGTCAAATTAGGCCAGTGCCTTCCATTAAATCCTAGAAGGCCCTAGGAAGCCTCTCGTAACGTTTCACGTCAAACAAGGGGTAAACCAAGGAGGGCCGTATAGGTATATGGGGGAGGGGTATTGGATTTAGAGAAAAATGCTCCGTAATATTGTATTTCGAAAACACTAGCACCTCCTATTTTCGTGGATAATTTAGATATATACTGGATAATAATATTTGGGAAAATCCTGTAACACTCTTAGTTAGCGAAATAATGAATCAAAATGGGTACCTAAGTACTTGGTGTTATAAATATGTCTAGAAAATGCACTATTTCTCTCGTAAAATCAATTTTTCATCAGTCAAAATGATACAGGAGTGTCACCATTCGATTCAGCGTGTAAAATTACGTGGAAAACGATACTTGTAAAACCCGGAAAGCTGAGATCCAGAGAAAGATTTTCCTGTGCCCAGCTCAACAGTACCTATTGGTGAAGAAACGAACGGATGCGTGAAAAAAACGCTGCAAATTATTATACAACGGTTTATTATT
>JAEMON010000006.1:33763445-33785537 GCA_030264115.1 Lygus lineolaris
TGGTTTCTAATTCTCACTGTTTTTGGGTCAGTCTTTGTAGACTATACAAGACCTATACAGATAGAGATCTATACAGAAAATAATAAACCGTTGTGTAATAATTTGCAGCGTTTTTTATTCGATTTTTGGATTCTACGTATCTTGAAACGTAAAACCTCACATTTTGAGGGGGGTAAAAAAAATGTTTCGTGCTCGATTCCAAAGGTTTATTATTGAAAATAATTAACCAAAATATGTCCCTAGACTACGTAGGTACTGTGCTTTTCGAGCAATATTGGTGTAATGGCAGCTTGTATGTTATTATGTCGAAGAAATACGGCCTGTACTGCTGAAAGTGCTGTGAACTAGGAAATTTGGAACAACAATCATGACTTGCAGAAAGCATAACCGGAGGAAGAATTCGTAGTTCTTTCCAAGTGACATTTCATGGTCATGTAGACAATAATAAAATTAGAATTTTATTCATAAAATGCGAGAGAAGTAATATCTGGACAATTACCTATCTGGGCTATGAAGTACCAACTTATGGCAAATCAACCAAAGGTAAATAGTTATGCCCATGACAACAATGTCACTAAGTAGGTACCTGCATTTAATAATGTAATTTTTCATCTAAATAAAAATCTCGTATTTAAATAATGTAATAAAAAACGAACCTGATTGCTCCGGTGAATGAAATTGATACCTACCTATGTAATGAAATGATGAGCTAGGTACGTAGTTATTTCTAATTTAGATCTATTTATCTCTAATTTAACTAACGGGGAAAATTATTATTGCCTGCCTGAAGAATAAACCTAACCTACATTCCAAACGTGTACCTACCTGATGACCTTGTATAACTTGTGAAAGTTTAGTCTGTAATAGTAATGTTTTCTGGCAAGGGGTTCAATTGCACTACAGCGATGATAGAAGTCGACGCAACCGTAACAATCTGAAACGAAATGTTCCATATTAGGTAGGTAGGTACTACCTACCTACAATCTATACATAGATATAGATGTTATTCTGTTAGGTACCTATGTTCATCCATGTTCTGTTACTCTCGGGTCTGTGTAGATAAGATAGGTAAAATGGGATCACTATTGACCAATTTTTACTGTTATTGACATTTTATGTCTTTGGCACATAAATGAAAAAAGCTGGTTAAGAAAAGGTTGGTTTTCTGATGATTTCCGCTTACGACCGAGTCGTTGCTTGGGAAATGGTACTTCGTCGTTTTTCATCCCACAAAATTCGTTGACCATTCGTTCGAAAGCTCTCGATTTATCCAACCGTATTATGTTAACTACTGCGAAGTGCTTGGCCAACAAGCTGAGTGATGAGCATGGTTATTTGAATAATTGTGTACACTCAGGTGATCATTCTCAATCATTGATATTGTGAGCATGATTGCAACCGCTTGTTAATTTCTGATGATTTCATTGAGCTGGTGTTTCCATGACTAGACATAAACTGTCCCAATGTGTTGCAGACTCGTATGCAAGCGGTTGAACACCGTTTGATACAGGAGATTTGATTTGATTCTGATGATTTCCGCTTACAGCCGAGTCGTTTTGTTTTTAATAAAATTGCCACACTAAAAATGTAAATAGTGAACGAATGTCAATAGTGAGCTATAGGCACGGTATACTTTATCATGATAAGTAATGATTGATGCACTGATCGGCCAGTAGAATAACAAGAGGGTTGAGGAGGGAAACTGTAGCGTGAATATAGAGACTATAGTAAGAACTACCAATAGAGTAAGACTATAGAGAGTAAATAACTACCTGCGATAAAAACTAACCTTCAGAATTAAGCCAGCTCTGATGATGATGAAGTTGGAAGCTGTTATCCGTATTTTTCGACAGTTCAAGAGTTGAGAATAGGAAAGTAACTGCAATTTGAATGAATCAGTTCTTAGGCATAAGCGCAGTAGGTATAGGTGGGTGAGGAGGTACCTACGCATAGATCACTTGAAAAAAATGTAGTTCTTACTTTGGTAGGAACCTGACAGAGGTCTAGGAGCTGATATAGGTACTTGTTGCTAACTAAGTACCTACAATACAATACAATTCTAATACTTACCAATTCACTATAATTCTAGGTACCTTATTCTGTGGTTTTTAATAGGTAGGTCTAGCAATTTCCAACTCACCCTGTTATCATCCCAAAGTTCGCTTGTTCGAGTTATATGTTCCTGGAGGAGAGAACTAAATTTATGGCACTGTAACAAACAAAATGAGTAGTTAAGTACTTATCTAGGTACGTATCGTTCCACCTAGGGCCATAATAAAAATCAAATTGCATAATATAAATTTCAATACACATTTTATTCCTTTTAGCGAATTTTCGAAGAAAATTAAGCTATTGCAATGGCTTCAAAATTTAAATAATGCAAATTTTTCTTCATGGAAATCCGTTTCAGACCATTCTAAAACGATTCCTGAAATTTAACACTTTTTTATATATGTACCTATACATATTTATATAAAGATATTTATATATTTACCTATATATATATGTGTGTGTGTAACTCCAGACGATATCTGCCCGAGGAATCGAGATAAAAAAATCCAAAAAAATTTTAAAATGTCAATAATATCAAAATTAAGGATGAGTTCGTTAGCCAGAATTTTTGGAGTACTCCAAGAGGTCAAATTTAGAAATTTTAGTTTTAAAAATCGCCAAAAAACGTGTTTTTTGAGGTTTTTGGTGTAAATTTTCACCTCAGACATAGGAACATATGGTATATTCGGAATCAGCGTGAAATTTCCTATAAGAATCACTCACCAAATCGGTTAAAATCATTCTTTGAAAATTCGCTCATCAACTCATGCTGCATGAATGGGACTTTTATTCATTCATTTTCAAAATGTTGTCACCTATGATTGATTCGATTTACGTTAGGTAGGTACCTACTCTAAAATCCATCCACCTTCCGTAGAGATAGGTTTCAAAAATTCGCCTTCCAACATTTTTTGACACATTGCAAAAGCTTTTTTTTTTTCAAGAATTCGCTTGATAGAAAAAGAAAAGTTGATAGAACTTGATAGAATGATAAAAGTTTGCTCACCTGAGACAATACTTCGGAAGTTTCGAGGCAAATAGAAGTCAGTATGAAAATTGGGAGAAAAGTGTCCAGAATTTGGTACAAATCATTGCCATCATCAGGTAAATTGGAGAGCAAATTGAAATATACCATACCTGCTACCTGTAACTGTTTATACACGAGCGTTCCCAATAATAATGGTCCTGAACAATTCGAGACTTGTTTCAAAACGGTAACAGTGTGCCAATGATCACTAAGTAAGGTGTGTAATTGGATCGGTTTATCCCTAGGAGCAATAATATGACCTATTCTATGATTCAAGATCTGGAATTGTATTTCAAGCAGGCACAGAAAAGTGAGCAGAAGGTTGTCGAAAGAATAGATCAAACCTTTTGTGTAGTACAGAAATGAAGTCTTCACAATCCCAAGGACAGATGTATCGGGATCTTCGAGTACGTTTTTCCTCATAAATTCAATTATTATGAAAACGTATAAAGAGAAACATTTTATTAACGTTATGAAGAAACCCCGCTTATCGACGTGATAGTAAGAGCTGAGTTGTGATAACAGTGTGTTTAGCAAGTGACACAGGGACTTTGGCAAGACGAATAGAGCTATGGAAATGAGAGTGAAGGCGTAGATGGCCTCTAGCAGATTCACGTATGACTGAGAACAATCAGAAGTTGCAGCACAGTTTTTCAAGTGGATGAAGGATGTGTAGATGCAGGCGCCTTCACTTATGAAAGCACATAGAACGCAAGCGATTCTCCATTTGGATACTTGAAATTCCCCTGAAAGGAGAATCAACAAACTATCAAAATGCATTTCATTTTGAATAACTAGAAAAACGTCAACGAGTTACCGATCGTGATGATATTTTTCAAAATTGAAAAACATCAACACGATTAAGATTGTTTCCTCATTTTGTTTACGTTTCTTCCACAGTTTTACTTGCCATGGATCCGATTGGGAATTCCAATTTGATTTTGGCTGATGGAAATTAGCCTAATCTGTAAGTAGGTACCTGTTGTGAACGGAAGCTCATCCCTCAGCAGTAAGGAGAGAAAAACAACCAGTCTTCGATGGCCGAGGTGGTTACGTGGTGACACACAGTGGAATCCTTCAGATTCCGCTGTGTCAATAAGGTTCGAAATCCTATAAATCACTCGCGACGAAGTTGTGGAAACCCATTTCAATAAAAAAAGAAAACGGAGTTTCCACGAAAATAATATATTTCGTGGAATTATATATAATATTTTCGTGGAAATAGACTACGTTTTTCTATCTAACTCCGTCTTCTTTTTTTATTGCAATAGGGAACCTCAAGCATGGATGTAAAAACAGTATCCAGTTTGAAACTAAGTATGGATGTAAAAACAGTATCCAGTTTGAAACTAAGGTCACTGCTCTATTGTCCTTCTTCTGCAATTTATTAGTTATGATGGTGATTTATTACACAAATATATATAATATGAACGAAAGCTCATCCCTCAGCAGTGAGGAGAAACAAACAACTGGTCTTCGATGGCCGAGGTGGTTGCGGTGACAATCTTAAGGATTCCACTGTGTCAATAAGGTTCGAAAACCCTCGAAGTACCTTAATTTTCTTATGATTTCCCGTCCACAACATGCCTACCAACATAAATATAATGAACCGTTGGGTTATTGCATCCGATGTTCGTGGTGGATATTTTACAATAAAATTGAAATGAAGCCTTACCTAGGTATTCGTTACTCACGTTTTCTTTGTCCCAGTTTGAAAGTATGACTTATTGGCAAGGCGAATATTAAAGCTGAATAATTGAATGCCAGTAATAACACAAAGCTCGTATTTATCATAGGTTTCCTAAATAACGCGGAGTTTCTTGGCATGGGAAGATGTTTTCTAGAACCTATTTAGTTTGACAACGAAGGGAGAGAACGAGAGCCTACGACGAAAATCTACAAGGAACGAAGGCAATACCAATAAAAGTAGGAGGTAGGTATTACTCAAGAGCATGATTCAGTAGAGTGGTCGATGATCTACCGTTCGGCAAGGGAAATATGATTGATGGTGATGAGGGATGCAATTCACTCACATTATAGGAAACTCATCAAATCGAGGGTAGTGAAACCTTAGTCATCATTTTTTTGTCTTCAATTATTCCAAATGTCCAGTCGCATTTTATCCGCTGAGCGAATTCGGTTCTATATTTCATTTCGGTTGATTTTCGTTAGGTATTGATTGAATAGATTGTTCACTGGGAATCATATTCATAGCTAACGGATCACCTACCTAATTTTTGGTGAAGAAATTACAATGACACGAAAGCAGCACCACCAATCCGTAGCTGGAAAATTGAATACACCCTATAGACGGCCCCCTACGAATTTCGTCGCTATCTGACCAATGGCACCCACTGCGCATGCAACATTAATTTTTACGTTTTTCAAGGTTGGATGGAGATTTTGGAGTTTGGTTTTTTAATAACCAATAAACTCACGATTCAAAAATGAATTAATCATTACGATCACAACAGGCGTCCTACTACAAGCAAAGCTTAATAAGCAAGTTGGATCCCATTTCTATTCCACTAACGTGATCTACCAGGTATCAAATAATGTTGAACCTTATAAGTTCAATTCAATAAATGAGTGTTAATCATTGGTGAATAAAACTAATCGAGTTTGAATTAATCACAGTTTTATTAAAAATATATACTATATTTATACGTCCAACTTCCATGTCCAGACGTTTATACCTACTTGAATAATAGTTTGATCCCATTTCTATTCCACTAACGTGATCCACCAGGTATCAAATAATGTTGATCCTTGTAAGTTCAATTCAATAAATGAGTGTTAATCATTGGTAAATAAAACTAATCGAGTTTGAATTAATCACAGTTTATTAAAAATGAAATCAATAACCATTATACACTTAAATCTACAGCATTATGATGATAATATTTACATCAATGGTAATTCAGTATAGTAATGAGATTATTAAAAAATAAATATATCTCAACAATATTGTAAAAGACTGAGGGGGTGGGTCCTAATTAACGAAGACTTGTGTAAGGGTTGATCTCCGAGTATAATAGGTAATTATTCTAAAAGTGATGGAAGTCATTGTGAGCTTTCTTGGAAAGTTCTAATGAGGATAAAATCAACTGTGGGAGTTTTACCAATAATAAATTAAATATTGATTTGTTAACCCTTTTTGATTTCTTTCAATTACTAAGTCAGAAAGGAATAGACAAGTGGATACCTACACGAAAGGAAGACGGTCAACAACGTTTTTAGAGAGAAAAGAAACAACAATTTGAAAAAATAATGTCTATAATATCACAGAATCGTTTTAATTAAATAAGATCAATTCAGATAAAATGGAAAGAAATGAATGAGGTACCTAAATTAAGTAGGCAGGGTGGTACCGATAAGTAATAAAATGTCTCGAGCGAGGCCAAATTCTACTTTCCTTACCTCACGTTTTAGCCCTCAATTTTTCGTTAATTTTGTATACATTATCAAAGTAACTACCTAACCTTCATCTACGTCAAAAGTGAAATATTTTGGAGAAAAGACCTGCTATTGAACCTATGTGAAGTAAGCAGCAGCATGTTTTTTTGTTAACGAGTTACCTTTTTTTTCAAAATAAACAGGTAGGTATTCAGAAAACAAAGCTCTAACTAGAAGAGCTCATCATTTTCCCATTGAAAAAGTCCATTATTTACTCATCTTCATTACACCTGCCTACAGCGTTTTTCTTCTTTTTTTTGAAGTAGAGTAGAAATGTAGAAAAAGTTCGAAACATTTCTATCTGACAATTTTCCTAACGTTCCATGAAGTATGCAAACTGAAAACTTTGCTTTCAGTTGTGTGGAAATGAAGAAATTATTCTATAGCAAATCTCTCGGCTTGGGAGCAATCTGTGAGGTGGACACCGTATCTACCGATTTCTGATTGAGTAAACCCACTTCCTGGGGGACTCTTTTTTTTTACTTAGGTATTGTTATTCTGACCGATTGCAATACTTTCTCTTGAATTCGGCAAGGAAAGTAAACATTATACAATTTTAAAAAACACAGAAATAATACACATTGAGTGTATGAAACCAACAACCAAATGCCATGATGTGCTACTTTGTAATTACAGTGAATCTTCCCAACAGGCACATTTAATCAGCAGACGACTCTTACGGACTAAATTATTTCGGTCTGATTCCAATCAATTATTCTTTCTAGAAACCTCTCAATAACGGTGTGTTCTCCTGTTGTACAGCCGAAATAGAACGCAGAGCTAGTTTTTACAATCTGATAGCAAACAGGCGCCTGATAGCGAATAGGTTAAACGGATTTATCGCCCTCAAAAACATCTTAGTGGCAATTTTGAGCACAATTTATTTTTTTGTGCTGTAGTAAAACACAGTTGTTCCGTGAAATTGGTACTTTACAGCCAACGGTACCTAAGTTATAAACGTCATGATGTTTTGCGGAGAGAGTTGTTCATCTTTATCAATTTTTTCATTATTCATACTCCCTGAGACATCACTCAGGCTCAATTTAGCACAGAAACAGTGCTCAGCGGTTCTCAAGCTTTCCGCTATTCAGAGGATGTAAGCATTGAAAAATCCTCCACGTTGTGGAATGTCGCGGTTGTAAACGATTCCAAGGAAAATATCATAGAAAGGGTCAGGTTTCATATTTAGAGGGTTTTACAGGGGGATTTGTGAGAGGATGAGAACACATTTTTTGCTAAAATGTACGTAAGTAATTCACTGATAGTGAGCAGCTCTCATAATATGCGATCGCTTCAGTAAATATTTTTCGTGCCTACCATATAATTATTACCTCTCCTCGAGACGATAATTTGGATTAGCGAAATGATACTTGTACGTGACTCAATGGCATTAGCAGATGTTCTGAACCTCAAGTGACAACTTGTATGATATTAATGAGCAAGGGAAACTGTTCAACGAAGAGGTATAATATTACTTGATTTAAAAAAAAGTCTAGGTGTCCACTTCAGAGGCGTCTGAAGTGCCTACTTTTGTTGCTCTTCATAACAGAGATAAAGTCAATGGTTTGGAGATCGAGGGTAGACCTGAAGATGTTTAATAAATCAACCAGAGATCACGACAATCCGTGTATTGAGGTACAATGAGGTTTTTCATTTTTCCATTTCTGTTGGAGCGAAAATATTAATATTGTATCGTGTTACCAAGGTACCTAATTGGTACCGAAACAAGGTTCTCGTTACCTTCCCCTTAACGTTTTTAAAAAATTGAAAAGTTGAGAGATATTATGAGATACATGGGCAAATCAGATGAGCAAAAATTAGTTAAATAACCATAACTATGAGAACAGCCATACACCCCCACCCGAAACAGCGAATTCTACAACACGCATGAACCTTTAGTCACCTGGGCTAAGTTGGGTGGGCAGTATGGCTTCCTCACTTTTCCTCTCACTTCCTCACGGCAATGAAATCTATAGGAAACCTTCTAGGGTCTAACCCGCGGAATCCTTGAAAATTTCACCAAAATCGGTGGAGTAGTTCCGGAGTTATGCCTGTGACTGCAAATTTCATGTTTGCGCATGCGGAGTAGCTATTAATGATCGTATCGTGACGACATTCACAGGTAATCGTCTTAGAGTCAGCCCCCAACTACCCTAAAAATTTGAGCAAAATCGGACCATTAGGAAATGAGATACCAGGGTTTCAGGAAATTCACGTTTGCGCATGCGTACACGCTACTAGTGGACTGACACCGATGCAATAAATAGGAGACTGTCACGGGGCTAACTCGCAAAATCCCTGAAAATGTCATCAATAACGGATCATAATTTCATATAGTTTTGCCTGAAACGTAAAAAGCAGGACCATTTTGATTTTTGAGGACAAAAATGTTTTTCATTTCTTGCACGAATACATAGCTTCCCTACCGTCGGTAGTGAGGAAGCAAACATATTTACCACACACCCATACACTGACCTCATAAACTCTGGGATTCTAACGTGGACCAGGAAGGAAATGTACCGGGTGCAAAAATGCCACTGGGATTCAAAAGTCGATTGACAGAGGGTTTAGGGGCGGAGCCTTTTTTCATTCATACCTCCCACTGCTTCTTCCCGTTCATTCATGAAACGCTGCAAATTATTACACAACGGTTTATAATTTTCTATACTGATCACCCATATTTAAAGATCCTATTTGTATTATAACAGTAAGTACCTACATACCGTAATTATAATGTGACGTTCACAATTCGACGAGTATGTACAATGAGTTCCACCAACTACCATACCTACAATATTATTATTATCCGAGAGCTGTAGTAGGTCTTTTATAACGTTATTGAGTAGCTAAGGAAGTAAACAAGACACTTGACTCGATGAAATCGGAAAACAGTTGCATTTGATTAGCTGATCTTTGAACGCGAATTGGCCTACTCAGAGGGTTTCCGATTCACATGTCGATTGGTTCACACTCGTGTTTCTGCTCTTTTTTTCTTTCAGCCCTCAAGTCCTTACAGGGAGCAAACGGTTGGTCCTAAAATTCTCCGCGAGGTCTCATTCGACACTGAAAATTGTGTTCTGTTTGAAATCGATGGAAAATATACCGTCCTATTTAAAGTTTTCGAGCTGGAGCGTTTTGGAAATTTCAACCCCTATTTTCTACCCCTTAGAGAATACAGACGGTAACGCCAAGCTTCGGGGCACAACTAGACCCCAAATTGAGCCGGTATACCAAATTTCATTAATTTTGGTCCATGGCAACTAAACAAAAGTGCTGTAGACGGCGTACGGATGGATATTTTTTTTAAATATTTTTCGATTTTTGGATTCTACGTAGGTACCTACCTTTAAACATTAAACATAAAATTTTGAGGGGGGGTTAAACAAAATTTTCATGCTCGATCCCAAAGGTTCATTATTGAAAATAATAAAACAAAAGACCCCCCCAAATCCCATCAACACAGTTTGGCACGCACGGTGATGGATGGTGAAGGGGGTGAATACCCAGTCCATTTCCTTCTAGATCCATGGATTCTTAAAGAAAAGCCGTTTGTTACCTCGTCAGGAGTCGAGTAGTGTGGATCAACAAAATTCTAGTTGAAGTCAAAAACAATAATTTTCACTGATTCTTTAGCAGGTCGAGGTTGAAAAGAATTTAGCTTAATAGCCAGTCCAACGTTTTGTTTTCTTCTCTCGAATACGAGAACGGACATTCTACAGTGAGATAATTTTTACCTCTGTAAATTAGAAGCATAATCATGTTTGAACTATATCATTATTTTATGGCACGCAACTGTGATGTTGTATCTATATACAAGCAGGATAAGTTAGTAACTGACGGATCTGATTTGAACGATCTAGCCTCTGTGATTGTGTTACACAAATTATGATCGCTAGAAGACGATAATACCAGGTAGGTCAGCAAAAAAGGTGTGGCAAAGCTGTCACATCAACCCGACATAAGTTGACATACATGGAAGTCATTTCCTGAGATTCGGGAAAACAGTCACCATTTCCCAACCACAAATAATAAAAATGATAATAATTGATAATAAATTATTACCTACCTATCAGACTTATTGTACCCTGAGATCGCTACACTTGGCAGTCTCTTTCTGAAGGCTGATCAGGCGATGCTTTAATGTAGAAGAGTCATGAATAATATTTGTATGATTATAGGTAGGTACATTAGGGGTAAGGCATTCTATTCTCTCACCAAATGTAATCGTTATTGGAGCTTGGAGCTTTAAGAAAAATGCAAGGATAATAGAACACAAGTGTAGGTACATGGTTAACTTGTAGTTGATCAAGTTAATTCGAATTCCTCACGTACGGCCAGTTAGATACCAAAGACGAAATAACAAAAAGATACTATTACAAGTAAAATTAGTAGAACAGTCATTAGGTTTGTTCCAACTGAAGGATTGTAGAGAATTGATACCATTAGTTGACAGCAGATCACCAGCCGAAACTGGAGACTAGCGTCAGTGTAAAAATCAGGCAAGCGGGGGTCATACTCATCCCCTGGTCTGTAAACCCACTAGTGTGTATTCTTCTTACATGAGCGATGATTACCGACCTATGCAAAGAGGAAAAGGCAGGAGCTCGTTGGTTATTTTTTCCTTTTCATTGTGTTATATCTTGACACAGATGACATCTATTAGTTAGGATCGAGCCATCTTCGATCACGTATTTGATGCACCCCCTCTCTTGTCTTGAGTTACCACTGTTCCGTTTACGGTATCTTTAGCTCCGATAATTATTATATACCTACCAGTGTTCATTTACTTTGAATACAGGGGTTATACAAACACTAGTGCTGTAAAGCCAGTGTGTGCTTATTTCAAGGACGCAATAAGTTTGGCGAGTTAATCGGAATTGGCCGCCCAGCGCACATGTAAGTATAAGAAAGGGCTCTGTTCGTGGAAGAGACCCCATTGGCCGCGCCGTTGAATGAATTTCGTAAAGTACCGCAATCATAATGTCGACGACAAATTCATTGAACACGGGATGGGGTTAAGCTTCGACTATACGACGTCAGATTTCAATGCCTGGATAATTCGTTCATCAAGAGACGACTGTGACCTCTACTGCAAAGAAGAAAGCCACCTTGTTAACCTCCATTTCGGAGGGGACATGCAACATAATAAAAAGTATTTTTATGCCGAAAACGATCGACGAACCAACGTAAGATATCCAAATGGAAACGTCGAAAAGAACTGTAGAAATTTTAGATACGAGTACAAGGACCAGGCTTTCTGCGGTAGGTATTGATATTCAATGAGAAAATATTTAAATCATGAGGACTTGACTAAAAATTGAACAACGAAAAATGCATTTATGGAATCATTCAAACGTAATCAACATTTAAAAAGTAAAAAACAATTATTTTTGGAATGATCAAAACAATAATGATTAAAACTAAACAGCGAGTGGAAAAAATCATTGGAACTGTTGAAAAAAAAAAACGTTGAGAGCGATTTGTATTTCAATGAAAACGTTCCCAAAACAGGTATAGACATACCTTGGTTTTGACGAATTTTTAGAGAAAATGGGGAGCAGAAGATCCAAAGCACATGGAAACAATTCTGCATGCATCCATCATTATCATCATAAGGCATCTGAATTGAACTATAAAAGTCGAAAAGGCGTCCTGAATCAAAAGGGATGGGTCGACATGGATGCTAGCACCCAACCTCGTGGATAATACTAATAAGCAGTATCCTTCAAAGTATCCCAGTGATGTCATCAAAAATTCCGAATGAATTAAAAATATACCTACTATTTACCAATGTTTCGTACAAACCGGAAGTAGGTACTACATTCTCATTCCAATTTTGAGTTAAAAAAAAAATACGTGGGTATTACATTAACTTAAATCTTAGTACATAGCTACCAATAATTTTATATGGAAGTTTTGTTTTGGTTTTTTAAAATTTTTGGTTTTTGCTGAACCACTTGTTTTTCTAGTTCCATCAATGCAATATTTCGATTAACAAGTCCCTCCGTTCAAAAGAAAGTCCCAAATAATTGTCTAATTGGATTAGTAATCAAGAAAGGAATAAGGCGAGGATCGTCCATTTTTCACCATATTGGCATCATTAATTTGCATTTAAATCTTCCCGACATAATATTATCTTTGTAACTAGGTAGCTGAGAAAATGGTTCCTAGATATTTATAAATAAATCACACGCATAGAAGCCAAAAAAAGCAAAACGACACACCAAAACAAAACAATTGAAAACAATTATTATGTACTAAACAAAGTAGGTAGATAGGTAGGTATCACATCTTGATACTTCCACAAATAATATCCAACAAACAGCTTTCCACTATGGAAAACGATACCTATAACTTTTTCCTTAGTCATAATATGAAAAAATGAGAAAACATTTTCACATACTTTGATCTTAAGTGGAAAAATCATGAATTTCTATAGGCAAGTTTTCCAAGTTGCCACTTGGAATCATTATGAGCCAATGAAAGCTACATGGTGGATGTTTCTTTTGATTTAAACATGTTATACCATTAAGAAGTTATCGCTAGCTCCATGAGATGTCGTATCCTCTCCAACGAGGCATGGGAGCCAAGTAGACTCGACGCCCTTTGTAGAATATGCTGACCACTCCACGGTATCCTGTTCTTGGAACACCACTCTGAAATACGGTGTAAGAAGTGAGTTGGTTATTCGGAACTGCATTACCTACCTACGTTGATCGAAGTTATAATTGAAAGCTATACTGAGGAAAGTTTTTGAGCTCCCAAGAAGTTGTGGCAAAAGCTACTCTATGAGCAGTTCTACTTTACTACCTGAGCCATCGTGTCAAATATTATTGAATATAACCAAGAAACAGAAGCACATAGCTACTGGCTTCCCACAAATAGCTCCTACAACTACTACCCAACCAATAAATTTCTGATTCTGAACGATTCTACAAAAAATGTACTTTCAAGATCAGCTTTCAGCACCTTCGGTCTGCTTTTACATCTTGATTATCAAAGAATTTAGTAGAGGGATGGAGGGGGTGAACAAGGAATGTGAAGAAGGGACCAAATAGTCTGCCGTATGCTCTGTCTCTTAGGAGCACAGCTCCTGACAGGCAAAGGGATGACAGTGTCTATCAGTATCGATATGAATTTATTTATGGCTTATCGATAGGCTTTATTGAGACTCGAATAATTTTTAAAAACTTGCACTTGAAATTGATCATTTTTGAATAGCTGGCATGAGTATGCTGGAAGAGGTTCGAATATTTTTATAAAAACAAATGCGAATACAAAATAGCACCATACAAAACTTCACTAGACAACGAGAAATTGACAGAGGTCAGACTTGGAATGAGTTTTACAAAAGTGTTGGAGGTTACCCCCTTTGCCATGATTCTGTTCTCAGCTACGCCTGTTACATGGGATTACTTACTTCAAAAGCTCCCATTGGTGCCATCTCTATCCCTCTTCAAGACTCTTTGATGATTATAAGAGCTCCTATAAGGTTACGGTAGTTGAAACCATTTCATTCAATGAAGTACAAGCTTCATGAACTGCAGAAAATTACTCAAAACTTACCCGGAAGTCGTCCATGAGACCTAGAGATTTGGCGGTGAGTTTGTACTTGGTCTTTGAGTTATAAGGAATTCTGACAGGGCCTTCAGTGACAATGTTACCCGATCTAAGTTCTTGGTGAGTTACTATTGGACTTTCATAGACCGTTTTTACAAAAGCCGCGTCGTAGTTATCCTGAAAACACCACATTTCAATGAAAACTCCGTTCTACTAACTGTTCTAAGCTGGGTTCACATGGACGCACTAAACGATAAAGAACGTACAAACCTCAAGACATCAAGGTTCGCTCAAAGAGCGCAAAACGCGTCAAACCGTTCACATTAACATCAATGTTTACGGATATAAAGTACGTATTGGGTCCAAACCAAACCTGCCGAGATTATAACTATTGTCAGCTGGAAATAATAACATCGTTGAAGATTCATTCAGCGACGTACACTTTGCAGATGTGCGTGTTGGGTTCTGCGCAGGCCCCATGACACATTCGCAAAGAGTACAACGCGTACAATATCAAGATTTTTTGATCGTGGACAGTCTGATTCAAGAGTTGCCTCGCGTAAAGAGCGTCAACCCAATCAGCCAATCAAATTCAATTACCTACTCAAACGCGTTTTGCGGACTTTGTGCGTTTAGTGCGTCCGTGTGAACTCAGCTTACCATTCTATAGTATATTTAAGGAACTTATGGTCTACTGAATACAATGAGGCATACCTTAAGTAAATAAGACAAGTTTTTAGTTTTGAAGTCCACAAATCGATCATTAAGATGAATATACTTCAAATGCTTCTCATAGAACAGACCACTGAAACAATTTTGTATCAAAGGTGAGTTAAAAACATGGTAGCTGATTTGTACAATACAAATTCTCCATTACACTAAAAAGAAAGGAAGTGTTCCTTACTTGCTGACGCCAATTTTTCCGAATGTCCTTGTTCTTGACACTTCGGGTCTGATACAGGCACGGTGTTTCCTTTGTTCAGGTTGTCTTATCCAATCATCCCAGTAGCTGAAAAATTCAATGAGTGAAAGAACGGGCAAGATATTAACCAAGCCATCTTGGTTAATTACATCAGTAGGTACATAATTATTATGATTTTTCTGTGTCATGTTTTAGCGAATTTTCGAAGAAAATGAAGCTATTGCAAAGGCTTCAAAATTTTTGGAATGCAAATTTTTGAACATTTTCTTCATGGAAATCCGTTTCAGACCATTCTAAAACGATTCCTGAAATTTAACACTTTTTCATACGTGTATATATATTTATATATATATGTGTCACTCCAAACTATATCTGACCGAGGAATCGAGATAAAAAATCCGACAAATTTTAAAATGTCAATCATTTGAGGTTTTTGGTGTAAATTACTATCTTAAACGTAGGAACATACGGTATATTCGGCATCAGCGTGAAATTTTCTATAAGAATCACCCACCAAATCGGTGAAAATTATTCTTTGAAAATTCGCTCATCAACTTATGCTGCATAATGGAACTTTGAAATTTTTCATATTCAATCTCCTATATTCCCAGGTCAAAGATTGATTGGAATGCTGGGGCTTTTGCTGATTCTGTTGCTCTGAACTAACCTAGCAGGCCATTTGACAGACAGTTCTCGCCACACATCTTTGGTGAGCATCCACCCGAGTCCGGGGAAAAAATCAGTTCTGTGCAACAGTTCTGGCGAATCGACGTCGATAAGATCATATTTTCCATTGTCATTCCAAGCAGAAACGCACCAAAGCGTTGGGTCTTGACGAAGAAGAGGTAGCGTTGACAAAAAGTATGAGAATATGTCAGGAGACACATCCAGATCATCTGAAAAAAAAAAAATGGATTACATGGTTTTTCATAAAAAGTCAAACTCCAAAAACACGGCAGCGCTTTAAAAATGACTCACAATAATGACAAAGTGAAAATGCAAAACCACGAAGGCATTGGCAGATTCATTAATGAAACAACAACAATGATAACGCCTAACAATGCTACTGACGCAGGATTTGGTCAAACTGAGTTTGAGGAGACAAAAGCCAGTTTCATTATGGGGCAAAAGCCAGAAATTATTAATCAAACCCAAAATAAAATTAAGTATAAGAGCAAAATGGTGATAGGTGAATAAATACCTACCTTCTATAATAATTGCAGTCGAAAAATTGTACACAAAAAACGTTTGGTTCAAGGCCCAGCCGTAGTGCCTTGCTATCTTGAAATACCCCCGGAATTTTTTCTCTTTTGGAGGAACGTAAATTTCACTTTGATCCGGTTGCTGAAACAACAAGTAATATGGTTCATGAATACGTAATTCTGCCAATAAATAATTATTAAAAAATTGACGATTCTTCTTTTCTTCTGTGAGTCTATCTGATGAGTGCAGTCGTAAAAATAAGAGGATACCGTCATCAGCCTAAAATGTCCTCAAAAATGCCAAATAAAAATGCCCGATAAAAATGCCTAATAATCTTATTAATACTTGGGAGAAATAAGTTGAAAAAAGGGAAAAACGCCTCTTCCCCTAACTAACCATTCAAGCCTTGAAAAGTTTTTCAAATGCTTAAAAACTTTCCTCCATTAATAATCGAATTTCAAATATGTTTTCGGCATTCTTTCTATTGCCCTCGAGATTCAAAAAAGAAGAAGAATTACGAAAACGGAAATAAAAATGGTAAATTATTGGCTAAGAAACGTTTGAAAAACTGTTCATCACCTCCCCAGTACCGGTGCCACCTTGTACAGCCAGCTTCAACAACGTTGTAATCAACATTTTTGTCACAACATAAATGATGCTGAAATAGCACAATGGAACAACTTTACACGTTGCAACGTTATCCGGTTCGTGAACCTCCGCCTTTTTAGGAAGACTCGACTCCGAGAGACAGAGGAGGCACTTTTCTCAGCCTCAACATAAAAAGCCTATTTCTCAGAGCTTTCCTTGAGAGTGATATCTTTTCTAGTGACGCCGCGACGTCTGAATTGTAAAAGTAGAGCGTTTTCACCAATAATGAGAGAATACGATAAAAGTGGTCACACTTTGATTAGTGCAAAATTTTGCGAGACAGTATACACACTTAGCAGTCTTAAAATTATTTTATTTTGTATTTTTTTGACAAATGTAGGTATATTGATTTTTTTTTTCAACATTGTGAAAAAAATTGTTTTTATTTATTTTTATAACTACAACATTAACTTATAAGTCACTTACAACAACTAATGTTGACCACCTTTTCATACCCAATTGTACGCTTATTCTGAGAAGGAGATACATGATTAATTGGAGTTTTATGGTAATGGCGAAAGGAAAACAAACATACTTTGATATGATAAACTTGCTCAGCGTACGCATCGATGGCATCAGAGGTGGCCTGATGTTGACAGTCTTGAGAAACGATGATAGGAAATCTTTCAGGGTTGGGTCGGTATTTGATGAGTTGATCCAAACACCGTGTGACGGTTACTCGGGAACAAGAGAACACCAAAACTGCTATAACTTCCGGACCAGAAGCTGCCTGAAAAGGAATGGTAACACAGTTAGGTTTACAATATACCTCATGGGGAGCATAAGGTAGGTCATACAGTGATCTGTGGAGTTTCACTCGATTTTATAAATATAATTAGAAACTGTAAATAATAATACCTATTGTGAGAAAACAATAGGTACCCTGCCTGTCTATTACATTCCAAAATTATTATTGGAAATGTTTGTAAATGTTTACAAATCTTTGTAAAGTTACTGTTAAACCATTCAGAACATACCTGCAGTCTCCGTTCGTCCTCCTTCCTTTCCTCCTCATCTTGAACAGCTTTTTCTTCAGCTAAGACTCGATTATTTTCCTCTGGAACAAAATTAGCCCGTGAAATAACAAAGTTAAATTTACCGGTAAAATAACACCACCGCCTTATTTAAAGTTTGACCTAAAATTCAACACCATCAGTGCAGGAGGACCTACATAGCTCTAGGTGGAGCAACCTGTATCCATTCATTGACTCCCCTCCCCTTAAAAAACTGTATCCCCTTTACATCTATCATTTTAGTTATTACAGTATTGGAGAGTTAGCGTTCGAGTCACAGTGCTGCATTAAAGTACAGTGGAGAAGAACGTGGATTTAGCACCCACACTGAAGGTAATAATGAGGTTTTAAAACCAAAATGCAGGCGGTTAATTTATTTTTCAATACTCAATTCTGAATGTGCCCCCAAACTTCTCGGAAGGTGCTTCAAATGTTTGGTTTTTCTCATACTGAGAAAAACCAAACGTAAACTAAGAAATGATTGGATTTCATAGGAACAAATCTCTTGACACTCTATTATCAACATTTTCCATTCAAGTACTCTCATACTTACTCTGAGATTCAAGCACCTTCTGAACGTCGGATAACAGCTGAGCATTGGCTTTGTATTCTTCTTTTATTTGAGCTTCCAATTTCCCGAGATTGTATCCAGCTTCGGGAGAAATGACCTGAAAAATAATATTTGAATTAGAACTTCACTATACTTAATCATTATAATAGATAGGAACTTGATGCCAGAGAAAAAGGCTCACGATGTGAAATATTGACATTTCAAATATTTTTATAGGTTCATGAAATTTTTAGATGGTAGGATTGTAACTTATTATTTATACTTTTCACACTACTTGACAGTGATTGGGAGCAGTACTCACCGACGAATGATGAGGTCGGTCATATAAAATCATGTAAATGATGACGACCCATGTGAATACTGATACGACCAGAATCGCAGCCAAGTGGTTCCGCCGCATCTCACTCCCATCACATCTGAAGCAGAACAAGGGAAATGCGATGACGGACCTCATTGCAACTCATTCATACTTTAGATAAGTACCTACTTGAGACGATGAAGAACAATGAGAATCGAGAAGATGCACAAGATTTAGAAGGAAACAAATCGCCGCAAGTTTGACGATAAACGTGTTTTCTGGAAACTTTCTTTTTCAAGAGGGTATATCTCGAAAACGGTTCACCCTTAAAGGTAATCAACACCTATCTCACTTTTCCCTACTTTACAGGAGACACTAAAAACTGATTGTAAGCGTTCCGTTGGCTTACCTTTTTCAAAAAAAAAAATGTTACCAGGCTCATCAACCAATTCTTCGACGATTCGCATAAATAATATATTGATATACTTAATCATTATTATTAGTTGAAAAATAACTTAAATTAAAATAGCGATCAAAAAGGACGTACAAATCTTATTGTATTTAATGATCTGCGAAATTGAATTTCATTGTATCAACACTTTTTCAATCTTTTCCACACCTTTTGCACCTTTATCAGTCTCTATGATAGGGTTGGTGCCAGTTTTTTATTGAATTTCTTACCGGCAATTATTGAAACACTGTGGGTGGTGATGTTGAAGAAAAATTTGGAGAAATAGACGCTGTTGTATGTTTGTAGATTCTTTGTTTTGATGACGGAGCTGATGCACGGGGGTTTGACATAGTGTGAAAGTGGCTCTTTTGATAGGATATGATCGATTACAATTATTGATAGGATATGATAACAAAACAAAATATTAGAGCTACATATCGTTTTACGTCAAAACCTATTTCACCATTGTCTCCGACGCGAAAATTTACCTTATATAATATATATAGTATTATATAATCGTAGAAAGGTAAGAAACCGAAAATCGAAAAAATTAAGATAGGTCACCTTTAAGCGGCGAAATTGAATACTAGGAAAAATTGTGAGGTAGGTCCAAATAGATGGAAAATAGAAAGCTTACTTCAAACCACTACTGAACATTTTAGTATAAAATAATAATAATGAGCGTTACCCATAGATCTGATGTACCCATGTCTGATTAACAAACAAGTTTTAGCACAGTTTCACCCCGATAACGTAGCTTCAACACAGTCATGAATCATAAATATACCGAGTATATCCACCAACAATGACGTCGTCAAAACTATTGAAAATAATTAACAATTAATTAAGCATGGGTAACGTCCCATCTAACTTCCAACTTTCAAATAAATAAAAAATACGAGGGTAGCAAAATTAATAGATGGATTTGGGGCATTTTTCCAGAAATTGCGAACACTTACGGAAAATGGCTCTAGTTCCTCCATAGTACATAAATTCAACACATCATATCAATCAAAGGTGTCGATAACGAAGAAACAAAGACTCTCGGTGAGCAAATTGAATTTTCACTTGTGATTACTGAAAATCCCTAGGACTTTCAAGAATTCGACCATGATTCGTACTGCATAACAGGTACATTACCTACACATGTTGAGAATTGGGAACGCCACAATTGCCGACCATAATGATCACGTTGTCCGTCGTGGTTTCGTTCATTCATTTCTTTGGTTGACAACTTCCATATTTACTTAAAACTAATCCAAATAAACATAGGTATTACAAAAAAAGCGTTAAAATCACGAGTGTTTGGGAAAGTAAATAGAAAACTGAAAGAACAATCGAGTTTCGCTCGAATGGTCGAACTGATTACTAAAGCGAGGTTTCTCCTCTCTGTTATTCAGTTATCAGAGGTGCCTATTAGAAATTTTATTACATCGTTCAAATAAGATAAAATCAGGTTTAGTGCGGACCTCCATGACCCACAGTGTTGTGACAAGAGAACGTAATGCGAACCTCTATCTTTTAAAAGCGATGAAATTACCAATGAATGCCGAAAGATTATATTTATCTGGAATTAGCTTGAATACGAGCATCCAGGGTATCACCAATGTAGTCTACCTGGAGTTCTAACTTAATCATTCTGCAAAGAATATGCAAATTTATAGGGTAGTTGGGCCTCATCTCTAGATGATAATCAATTTCAGTAGTAAAATAGGATAAGGAGTAGGTAGTCTTTACGCATGTGCCGTACAAGACCCATAATACACCTCGCAACTTGTCGAAACATGCTAATTAGCAGCCTCATCCCGGGTTTACCTACTGGTTCCGCTGATGATTAAAAAAATGATATACCTTGGGAATACCTTGTGGGATGTCACATAGCTTCCTCGACTTCAACAACTTGAACAAGAAGTTCATGGTGTTGAAACTGACTAACATCAACACGATCAAGAATTTTTTCTGAAAATGCTGGTTTTTTATCGTTTCTACTTGTGTAGACATTAGAGATTTTTTGTTCTTCCTGTTTCCGAAAACGAAAATTCCGAAAATCCTCTAAAGGTTACGATAGCTGACAATCCGCTTGGCTTCGTGCCTGCTAAGCAAGTACAGTTTTGGGGTGAATTTCCTACCATAGGTACCCATTTTTCTTGAGATACCCATATTGGTGAACTCAGCCTCATCTCATTAGATCCCCCAAAGCTGCCACTGCTGCTAAGCTGGAGGATTTGATGGCTTATATCGACGCCAGGGAGATCCTTCATCATCGCCAGTTTGGATTCAGGAAAGGCATGAATACCTGCTCTGCAGCCTGCTCCGTTATCATTGAGTCATTAAAGGCACTAGAAGACGGCTCATTGACAAATCTTCAGCTTTACGATATGTCAAAGGCTGTTGATCTGGTCCCATTCAACCTGCTACTCGAAAAACTTTTGTATTACGGCGTCTTTACAATTTTTCAAAAGCTATTTGGAGGGCTGGTATCAGGTGACTTTCTATGGCGGTCAATCATCTGATCATGTACCAATCCCCTGCGGAATTAAACAGGGTTCCGTGCTTGTTTATATTATATATAAATGATCTGGCTTTTACCGGCGACTGTTTTTTTAAGTTTTTTGCGGATGACATAACTGCCGTTAGCAAGGGTTCATCAAAGGAAGCCCTCCAGGGTAATATTAATCGAGTTTCCTCATTAGTGACTGACTGGTGCTCACTAAATGCTCTCCGCCTCAATGAAGAAAAGACCCAAAGCTTATACTTCGATTTGAACGGTCGTACGTCCGATTCAGTATATTTGTTGGGCCTTGTTGTTGACAGCATTGGGCCTTGTTGTTGACAGCAGACTGTCATGAGCAAATCATGTTGAGTCGTTGTCCTCAAAACTAGCATCCTGC
>JAEMON010000006.1:33833033-33845003 GCA_030264115.1 Lygus lineolaris
GGGGGGGGGGGGGGATTAATAAATATAGCTGACCCAATCAAATTAAACATTTTCCCAATCAAATTCAACATTTTTCCAATCAATTCAACATTTTCCCAATCAAATTCAACACTTTCCCCATCAAATTCAACACTATTCCGATCAGACTGGTTGGATGAGTGTGAATTTGATTGGGAAAGTGTTGAATTTGATTGCGAAAAGCTTTAACAGAGATCCAATACTGGGGAAACCTGAATTCGCCCCTCTTTTGAAAAGGGCTCTGGACGAAAGACGACCAGGATGATTCAGGAACAGCGGTGTCTACCCGTGGAAACAAAATGAAGTCGTGGGCAAGCATAATACGGACAAAACATCCAATGATTTATCTCAGTCCGTTCTTAAACACGTGTTAAAAACAGGTGTTAAAATCCTCAAGCTACACATTGAACCAGATATAATAATTCTAGTCTTGAAAACATTACAAAAGGCCGGATTGTGCATCATGAGACTGTGAAATCTCGTTAATTTCCATAAATATACCTAATTCTATGAACTTTTTTGGTATGTCAATTATTGGTCCAAACTCATGTTAATTACTGAGGATCTTCAGAAATCAGCTGTCAAACACAGTGGGGAAAAGTTGACATCGTAACATTGGTTTTTAGCTTTTAATTTTAGAATTTTTAATTTCGGGATGATTCTCGATATCCTAGAGCAGCGAGACAAAGAAAAGAAAAAATCAAGAGGGGGAAAAGCTGCTTTAATGGGATGCCAAAGTCAAAAATTTCCTTAAGGTGTCAAACACTAGTGCCTTCACCCTATAGGTATAAAAATAAGTATAGGTGAAAGGAAATATGTAATGTACAGTAAGTTGTCTGCATAACTCTGAGGTAGGTATCACCTGCATACTAATTCGATTGTCAAAATACTTATATGTATACCTAGTTAGTACACTACATACTTGAATCATACCTATGTACCCACCTTGGGCTTGTCATCGTGCACACCCAACTGCTTATGATCGTGACTTCGGGAAAAATGTGCCTTGGGATCCGCAACCCTCCTAACGGGAACGTCTTTCTTGAAACTCCTTCTTTCAGGGGAAGGTGATGGATCGCTGCTCGAAGTCCCCGTACTCGACTTGCGCCTTCTCCTATTCCTCGAACGACTTCTGGATCTCGATGGGGACATCACTAATTATAAGCAGGTTAAGCACTCGAAACGAAGAAAGCCGAAACACTCAACGTTGTTGGTAGGTAGTAAATTAGGTACAGTTTACATTTTTTTACATGTCAACTTATCAATGATGAAGATCAGTAAATTATTTACTTATCGAAAGGAGCAAAATGCAAGATCCAAATTGTAAATTGTTGACACCACTGATTCCATCATGAAACCAAGTTAATATTTCATGATGATTTAAAAATAGTATGAAATGAACACGTACACATAAGTAACAGTCAAAAATGTCAAAATAAAATACAATACACCACAGATTAATAAATTTATACTTCGTAATCGCAAAACACTCGAGATACGCAAAAGCAAAACACTAGTCGTGATCACGTGACCATAAAATAAAATGCTTCTTCTTGTTCTTCTACCTATTATTATCTGTCGGTGGTGGTGGCGGCGGTGGTAGTTCTCTGGTTCATTGACTTCTGGATACCACCGACATAGATGAGTGAAATGAAATTACGTTCAAGAATTCACATATTCATGAAACTCGATTCGAGGAACTCATTAAGTTTCTTCAAGAAGTCAGGATTAAGATTGGCTTTTATATGGCTCTGCATGTAGAGGGAGGTTATTCCATTTTCTTCTTTGAACTTTCGTCGTTTAACTGTACTTAATGCAGTGATTTAGCAGGTGGTCGACGTTGGCAATATCCTGTGTTCCCTGACAAGCAGAACAGAAAGGGGTGGGGAAATTAGACCTGTCCATACGGTACATGAGGAGTCCATGATTTCCATGGCCAATAAGTATTCTATTAACATTGGTGAAGAATTTACCTGACCCTGTGACATTGGTGAACCAGGGAGAGGTGGTGGGGTAAGGGAGGATGTGATGGGTCCACTCTCCACAGTAAATCATCTCCTCATCGTGTTGCTCGATAAGTTTTTTGAGTCTCGTCTTCTTCAGAAATTCCACGTGGTCACCAAACAGGATATTATTGTGGAGCCCGACTGTGCCTAGTTCAGCGAAGTGTCGAACAGCCATATCAACTCAGGAATTCGGAATCAGACCAACATGGCTAGGAGTCCATGGGAACACTATAGCTGTTTGAGAGCTGGTTGTGGTGTGGGCTATGCATCTTAGGATGTTTTGAATAATGAAAGGTGGATTATCCCCATATTTTACATTTTTAAGAAATTGTAAAGCAGATCTGTCCGCACGAGCTGGTCCATTGTGGACATGGAGTCATTGGCTGTGGACAAATAAGCCAATGGTTGAGGACAAAAAATAATGTGATTTAGATTCTCCTTCTTTTTCATTTTTTGGTTGATGTTTTATATCGAGCATGCCACTTTAACACTGCACATCGTCATTTTGATTACGTTATTATTTGGGTATGTTATACTCATCCGAGCTGTTGTTTCTTAAAACTAAAAACTCCTCCCCTCAGTTCACCATCACACCTCTGCATTCTCCAGTCTGTCCATCAGTCCCTTCATTCTCTCCTCTCCTCAGCCGCTCTCCTTCAGCACGATATATTTATATAACCCACGATCGTGAACTAGCTATTAAATGAATACTTAGCCACATCAATTTATTTGGCTATGGAACTGTAGACTTGTCGGCTAGGTTCCACAGCAAGTACTACAGACATAACCACCTGTTCTCATGTACCTAACCATAAATTATTCCCAAGATCATCAACGAATCCTAAACTACTTTGGTCTGACATGGTTGAATCTGGACAGTGGACGTAGGCACAGAGTAACGGAGACAACTGGGCATAGGTATTGGAAGAAGAAGAACCAAAATGGCGGCGAATCTGCTGAGCGTTTCACTTTCGCCTGGTCTTTCATAATTTTTTTGAGTTGTATTCATTATCAATGTGAACTTTAAACAAATTGTTTTCGTTTGGCTGTAGTAATCGATGTAATATATGGCTTACCGGTAACTTCATGTAACTATGGACGGATGAATCAGATCTTATCGAAATATGCCAATATGGCCATGGACAAAGACAACGTTCTGCTTCTGGGCCTGACGGCCTGTGCTCTTGGTCTCAGCCTTTTTATACTGTGGGGTCCTAAAATCGGAAGGAGAACGTTCAATAATTGTAAGTATATAATATGTGGCAACACACATTCATGTTCATTACTGTGTTCGGTATTGAGTTTGGTAGTGAATGGGAAACTTTCATGGATAGGACTGTAGCATTTTGAACCTCAAACTTTAATTCAGCACCCTAGAAAACGATTTCCAGCTTGAAATTACTGCTGGTTGTCCCAGGTAATGGTTTGAAAGGGCGCGTCTGTCATTTAGGTTCCGCAAAGGGGCCCGCCCAGCCAGGCGATGGGTCGGTGATGTCAGTTAGGTTCGGACTACAAGACCCAACTTTCAATCGTCGGATACCCCTCTTATAGCACCTTTTTGAAAAGCCATCATTTAGGTCTTTCAAATTACGAAATAAAAAATAACCATGCAATAACCCCACTGGTTCGTTGTACCTACGTTACAACTTGTACCTTATACGTTACAAAATATATAATAATATGGTGCCTATTTCGTTTACTGAGTTTGTGAGAAGAAGGAAGAAGTGAAAGTTACAATTCGGGGGCCCATCCGGAATCGGAATATGAAGTGTGGCAGACACCAGTCACCGATAGGTAGATATTTCGCCAAAAAAATAGGTAGGTAAAATAAGTTTGCTGTAGCTACCTCCCTGAATAGTGTGTAGTAAATTTTAGTAAAATAGTCCCGACTCACCTCCGTGACCCATGGAAGAAGTAAGTATTGTAATGTAACTCTTGGCAAGGCTTTAGAATAGGCTTAGCAATGCCAGACTGTGGAGGGGATGCTGAAACTTCAAGTAGGTATCCAGGGATAAGCAAATGCCTCATGGAACAGGACTCAATTGAACAAAGTACACCTTCTTTAGCAAAATAGAAATTGTTAATGTTATCTAATTGTTGTATGGTCATACCAAGATATGTTTATACCACGTTGATGTTGATATAATGTATATATATATTCAAAATTGTGCGTTCGTATCACATCTATGCCGAACCTATTAATACTGACCGACCTATTACGAAATAGAGCTATACTATGATGACGGGTCTACTATTGAAGAACGCCACCTTTGAATTATGAGCTACTGACAAGCAAAGAAAAAAATCCACTCCTTTAGGCCTCATGCACAGGGTTGCGAGCAGAGCGCTCTGTCGGGACTGGCGACGTATTCGAACTCAAAGCCCACCTCTTAGTCCCCCCCCAAAACGCCGCAAAACAACTCACTTTTTCGTTTTTTAGGTAATCGTATTCCTCCAAGGCTCGCATAAATTTTATTGATGATTGATGTTACTAAGTCATCATCACATGCTTATTATTCATGTAATTGTGAACTTGCATGGTTATTTTTTATTTTGTAATTTGAAAGATCTTGATGGGGGCTATATTAGGGGTATTGAAATCTACCGAAAATGGGTCTTGTAATGTGAACCTAAATTACGTCACGAGCGGGTTTTGAAGGGCGATGAATCAGATTTTGAGGTTAAAAATGCAAAATTCCTACCCATTCAAGTTCCACATTATGTTCCAACCTACTCTTCTGAATCATAATGTCTCTTTGGTGCACTCACAGGTTCCTTGGTGGCACTGGAGAACCTCGGGCTGACTTGTTTCTTGAATTCCCTCCTTCAAGCTCTTGCTTCGTGCCCTTCATTTATTGAATGGTTGACATCAAGGAAGAAGAATGGAAATGTTTCCGAATCGCTTTTCGATGTGTTGAAGCGTGAGTTGTTTAACTGTTATTTCCGACGTGCTAAACCTTTTACATATGAAGAAAAGAAAAAAATGCTTGGTAGGTAGGTCCTACTAACAACCAATAGCACACTTTGACAATGTAGGTATCTATTTAATTTTCAGAAGGATTCTGAAATTCTTACAGTGTAATATAATTGAGGCAGCTAGTACTTACCTGAGTGTTTCTTAAATGCCCACTTGTCATCATAATCATTACGATTCTTCAGTACTGTGTTACGAGAGAGAACCTGGTGGCGCTGAAGATGTATATTCGCCTGCGGTTCTAGTTCAGCATCTGAGAGGCAAAGCGTGGCCAACTTTCCCACAAGAACAAGACCCCCACGAGTTGTTCCTTCACATATTGACTGCTTTGGAAGAAGAAGAACTCCGATCGACCCCTGAAGTAAGTGCTTTACTATATTGTGTCATATATATTATTCAGAGATTGATAGTCTGAATGGAATAATGGTGATAATGGATCATAAATATAATCTAAGTATCCATCCCTTGCAAAGATGACGTATCAAAACGTTGAAAACTAGCTACGTATGACTCACGCGAAAGCAAAATAGGTATTATCTCACTACCAACTTTCAAAAAGAAAGTTTGTATTAAAAAAAAAATGCGGGTAACGCTCATTACTGCTATCAAAAAGTTGTGAAATGGGAAAATTTCCTAATTTTGTGGATTGCGTTCAAACTATATAGAGTCAAGTACGAATTAGGTCCAAGGGCGTAGAGCAATCTGCAATAAAATGAACCAAATTTGAACTGCGGACCTTTCAAATTAATGTTTGTAGGTGGGAAGGACTAAGGGAGTAGTGAACCGCTACATCCGCGTATCTCAGCGGAGCGGCAGCATCAGCCTTGCTGAGTGAGCCACCCTTCCTATGAATGCTGAGCTCAAACCGTTTCCTTTCTTGGCCACTGTAGTATTCCGGAGCGTTGGATCCTATCTGTGACGTCAATGCCGCAACGTTTTTTAGCGAATTTTCGAAGGAAATGAAGCTATTGCAATGGCTTCAAAATTTTTGTAATGAAAATTTTCTTCATGGAAATCCGTTTCAGACCATTCTAAAACGATTCCTGAAATTTAAAATTTGTGTGTGTGTCATTCTAGACGATATCTGCCCGAGGGATAGAGATAAAAAATCCAAACAAAATTTAAAATGTCAATAATATCATAAGAAAGGATGAGTTCGTTGGCCAGAAATTTTGGAGTATTCCAAGAAGTCAAATTTTAAAAAATTTAGAGTCAAAAATGGGGTCTGAGCATGATTTGTTTTTACAATTTTTATTGAAAGGGAATCGATTCAAAATGGCCAAAGTGGGGTTATTTCATAATTATGTGGTCTCCCTATTTTTTTTTATCGACGAAGAGAAATTAATGTGAACGTTTGAAAAAATGGCCGCGGAAATGGAGCGCGCTGATTGGTCGAAGCGCCCCCTTCACCCAACGAAATGCCATCAGCTGACTACGTATAATATCCACGTCACACCCCCCCGCGAAATTTAAAACAATCCATTTTAACATGACGACTTCTGTTCCCACATGGAGTTTTTTGACCTGATAAATAGTGTTTACTAGTCATGGCAACTCGAATAACATAATTAAAGGGTTCTTTCCAATTTTTATTTCTCATGCGCAGACCCAAAAGCCCAAAAAACCGTGTTTTTTGAGGTTTTTGGTGTGATTTACCATCTTAAACATAGGAACATATGGTATATTCGGAATCAGAGTGGAATTTCCTATAAGAATCACCCACCAAATCGGTTAAAATGATTCTTTGAAAATCCGCTCACCAACTCATGCTGCATGAATGGAACTTTTTTCGTTTCGATTTTTGGCAAAACTGGACTCACTTAGCTATGAATTTGAAGTAACTGAATCGTTTCTCCCCTTCAAGGGCAATAGCTTAAAAGTACCCCTCTTTCTTTTTGGCTGACTCAAAGTATCTACCTATCACCATTACGTGTTAGTGTGATTCGATGTCGTTTGATTTTATGTCTAAGGTTTGCTTTAAACGCATGAACTGGGTCAAAATATCAAGGTCATGATCTCAGATGACGGTTCGGTGGCCTCCCACTTCTTCAGGTCGAGTTCCCAACCCGATTCCTAGAGGGTCATGAACTGAAGTGTTTGAAACAGCGTGATACTCATAAGATGAGGAACTCAAATGTGGTACATGTGTGCAATGGGTTTCACGCTGAACTCTATCATGAACTGTCTGCGGTTGGAACCTCTGATTGTACCTTCTGAAGTTGTAACGTCTGTATTTTGTGTTCAAGAGAGCCGAATCTCTACTGGATGCTCTCGGTTCAAAAGAAGAGGATGATCAGCTAGTAGCGAACCGCGTGAGTGGTCATGGAGACGTGCCAATAGTGAAGCGAGTGATGTAAGTGGACTCTGAATATACAAAATCACCCCCATAGTCCTGAATTATAGCTTTTGTGTTTTACATTTTGTATTGATGGTGTAAATATTAATTGGGAATGTTATTCGTAATCGTTATTTTAGAAAAGTATGTACTCATTGTTCCAGAAATTCTAAGATTGAAAAACCCGTACTTACTCCAAGTCCCTTCAGAGGTTACCTTGCCAGTCAGCTGTCGTGTCTCAACTGTGGGAGCAGAGTACGTTCGAAAGTGATAGAAAATTATTGTTCTCTCAAGAAGAAACATTTTTTAGTAATCAGGTTCTAGGTTCGCAAACACTTGCAATAAACTAGCTGCAAATTGGCCGACAATTTATTGATCCCTCAGGGCTTAGACAGATGATAATCTTTCTCACATCTCTCACAGAACTATCAGACAGTTGATTTGACCAAGGACCTGACTGAAAAACTTTGACAGTCGGTAGGTGACTCTCGCATCTCGGGAACAGACAGTAAATTTTACAATGAAACTGACAGAAACCTACAGAAAAATTGCCATTGATTTGACAATTACCAATAAAATTATTATTTAACTGAAAGCTAGGTACATATATCAAAACAATCAACTAATAATCGAAAGAAACTAATTGCGAATAGAATTATTATCTAACTGAAAGCTAGGTACCTATATAAACATAATAAACTAATAATCAAAAGAAACAAATTGCAAAATTTTTAGAACGGAGACTCACGTTTATAAGTTGATTATACTTATAATGTTAACGTTATTGCTGGTCCACAGAAATACATTTTCAAGTACCGAGTGCATACTAATTCAACTAAATCCGTTCGCCATTGGCCCCACGTTAGTACTAGGTAGCACGAGTACAGTAGCTTTAGGTAGTTATAGGTAGAACTATGGAAACTATCGAGAAGAAATTCCTTTCTCTACTTTGGTTTACGATAGGATGGTGGAACTGCAGTTATTTGACCTGCCCTCAGTTCCAAGTAGCAGTGGTTTATTTTGGATTTTGTGGGTTATTTATTTACTGAGCTGATACGATAGGCAGAACAATCATGCAATATCCACACCCTTCCGGACTTGTGACACGGCTCCTTCTTGATTAACATATTAGGGGTCTTCATGGTCCACCGTCGAAATGTCGAAGTCGTCGAGAATTCAAAGTAGCTATGGAAACGCATCCAGTGCGCATGCGCCGCCGATAGACTTCGATTTTGATCCCATCTTCGAATTCGAGACTCACAGGTCTCGAACTTGACGTCGAATTTTCGAAATACAGTGGCGCTCTACAGTGGCCGAGCGAAGAAGTTAGTGCAAACGGTAAACGCGTGACTGTAATTTCTGTTCTCTGTTGTGTTCTCGTTGAACGTGTATTCTGTGGTTCGCACTTCGCAGTAGATGATGAGAGAAGCGACGATACGAGGAATGAGGAATCAAAACGCGACTGATCACTAGCCCAATCAATAGCCAACTCTTGTTTACAACAGAACATAATAACCTCGGTTCTGTATAACCAGTAATTCGACACTTCGACGTGGGGCCTCATGACGAGGACCCTTCTCGACCATTTCGATTTCGAACAACCATGAATACCCCTAATATGAAACGTATCTTCAAGAAGGCCTAGGGTTACAACGCTGCACTCTCCTCTGGTTTCATATTATGTTAATCAAGAAGGAGCTATGTCAGACGTCCGGAAGAGTGTGGATATCGCATGGTTGTTCTGCCTGTCGGATCAGCTCAGTAAATAAATAACCCAAAAAATCCCAAATATACTTTGGTTTAAGAAAAATGTCGTAAACTATTTTTTATCTTACAGTCAGCCGTTGTGTATGACAAGTTTGACACGTTAACGCTCGCGCTCCCTTCAAAAGGCATCTGCTTCAAACTTCAGAGGTTACTTGGAGACTTCGTGTCGGCGGAACTTGTCGATGGATTTTCGTGCGATCACTGCAATAAGGGCAGAGACCCCTCTGAACCGCCAGTCCTTTCACAGGCGTCGAAAGCTATCAAGATAGGAAAGGTTAGTATCTCTTGTTCAACAGAAATTTGAATGTCGCATCCTCTTGATTTATCGTTATGATAGATGGGTAAACATGTTCTTGCAATATTATTTTTGTATTACTGGGGTTCTGCCTCAAATAATTGTGAGAGAATTAAAAGACCGACATGTGTCACAATAGATCAACCTTGGTCTAAGTGACAAAGGGCCTGTCCCGTCCCAATACAAAAAAAAAAAAAAAAAAAAAAAAAAAAAGACCGACATTTCCTTAAAAAATTCTATACATGTGGAAATTGTATGCAAAATATGATTTTTACTTCGGCAGAATTTGAAATTTTGGCACAACTAGACCAATGCGTGAGTATTTAAAAAACGCTGCAAATGATTACTCAACGGGTTATTATTTTCTACAAAGATCCTATTGGTGTAGTAATTACCTACAATTGTACCTACCTATTGTACCTACCTTAAATATATCGCGAGGTTCACAATCATTTTTCTCTTTTCTTGGACAATGAGTAGGTACCTACTTGTAATTATTATCTGAGAGTTGCCACATTCATTCATAACGAAATTAAGGAAGCTTCTTGAAGTAAGCAAGATACTTACTTGTTTTGGTGTAATCGAAAAAAAGTTGCATTTCATCAGCTGATCTTTCAACGAGGATTTGTCCTACTCGGGAAGATTTGCTATTCACACTCGTGTTTCTGCTCTTTTTTCCGAAGATAGGTAAAATAATTATATTTTTATGATTTTTACTTACTCAACTTCCACGTTCATATAAACTTTTATTCAATTTTTCCATTAAAGCATTTTTTGATATGAACAGGTATGGCTTATGGTATGGGGGTCTTTCTGAGAATTCTGACACCAAAAACGTTACCCAACAACCGATAATCAAAGTTGGTTGGAAGGTATTGATAAAGGGTATTGTTGATCCTGTTGTAGTTCGAATCATCAAAGCTATGCCAAATTAGGTAGGTAAATACCCAATTGGCAGACTTTTCTTCCGTTTTGACATGACGTCTGATGATATTGACGATGATATTTACGTCTTATGGCTATTATATATATTATTTTGTCAGACATATTCGTGTCACAATGTATCAGCCTAAAGCGTTGATCCTACCTTTTTTTTAGGCCTATAAAAGACCATAATGGTGGATTTAATAAAAGACCATAGTTAGTAGGGCATTAGTAGAACAATTCCACAAATTCAGGAAAGTAGGGAGGATGAAATGCAACTTTTTTTCGAATTCACTAAACCATGTTGCTTGTTTACGTTGAGAAGCTTCCTTAGTTACCGAATTTCGTCATGAATGAATGTGACAACTCACGGATAATAATAATAATTACAAGTAGGTACCTAATAATTGTCCCCAAGAAATGATAGTAGTAGAAGAAATAGTAGTAGAAATGATAGAACCTCGCGATATAAGGTAGGTCGGTATTTACTATATACCAATAGGATCTTTGTAGATGGGCGATCTATATAGAAAATTATAAACCGTTGTGTAATAATTTGCATCGGTTTGACATTTTCATGTCTTTCATGTGGCACATAGCTCAAAAACCGTTACGAAAATTGTCCCAAATGAGTGTCATCGGACAGAAACCGTTCACCATTCGTTGGAAACCTCTCGATTTATAGAACTAGAATACATTCCTCTCACTCGGTTGTCGCCCTCCGAAAAGCTGAGATATGCGCATGACATATCCGCCAATCCCAGTACATTTGCCCCCATTGGATGCGCATGAAAATGTCTCAATTAGTTGCAGACTCGTATGCAAGCGTTACTCGTCATTAACTCGAAAAGTAAAGGCTAGGTAGAAATCAAGAGTTTCAGTTTCACTCAGCTCTTGCGTTTTTTCCAATGATTTTTGATCACGCTTGGTAATCCAAATAAATAAATGCCCGTTCCGCCTCTAATAGAACTCCCTACTATTGCACAAATTAATAGGCATTATTAATTTTTCCACGCGGATAAAGCAGAAATATGGAAGGAGACAAGAAATAATAATAAAACACAAGCGACTGGTTGATTGATTGTTGAACAAAACAGGTACCTAGAAAGTATAAACTACTCACGTATTCTATTAATATGATTACATAAATTATGTCGTTCGTTTGTTACAGCTTCCCAAGTGTTTATCACTCCACATTTCGCGTACGTATATGAGCAACGAAGGCTTCATGTACAAAAGGGACAATTACGTTGACTTTCCCGAGTACCTGATGATGTCCCATTACACTCACAACAGCAGTATGCTCAAAGACAAAAAGGTAATCGAATCTGATGGTCGTTCGCGCTCTGTTGTTTGGAAGGTGTAGCGATTTGGCCTAAGCAACTTAGACATTTAGTTTGCGGTATCGTTGGATTCCAACTACCAACGACCACGAAAGTAATGATTCGTTCCGAAGGTACTGATCGGGAAAAGAGTCGAGCCCAATAGTCATCTTCGCAGAGAAATAATGCAACTTTGTTCAACATTTGTAGCGTTTTTCGAATTGTTCTCAACAAAACACATTGTTGGCACTATGAAGCGAGTTATTTATTTATTTATTATGAAGATGAGTTATATGAGGAACGATTGTTTTTTATGGGGGGGGGGGGGG
>JAEMON010000006.1:33850803-33861182 GCA_030264115.1 Lygus lineolaris
ATTCGCTCTCCAACTCATGCTGCATGAATGGAACTTTTTTATGTTCAAAATGTTTCTGTTCCATCCAATTTTGTGTCCTTTTGTGTGCAACTGATATGAATTGAATTCTGTTCCAACTCACTGTGCAGATTGATCATAAATGCACATTTTCGCCCAAGCGAAGGAGGATGGGCGAACCTGGGCAAACTGATCGCAGTGAAACCTCCTGCAACCTCCCTACTTTTGGTGCAAAAAGCGGAGGGTGGTGGAAAGTGGCGGGCGGAGGTGGCGGTGTGCTCACCTCAATCTTCGCCTCTTTCCATGCCTTTTTCGAGCCCGAGATTTTCACACCCCAAAAAAGTTTTCCCGATAGGGGACTGCACATTTTTCCGCGTTCCAATTAATTGAAATGTGCAATTTGAACAGAATGTGCGATTCTGTTCGTTTATGTTCAATCCGCACACTTTGACCGTAGGTTTGTTCCAACTGAAAATGTTCAAATGGCACAATGTACGTTTATGTTCAAATTTATAATGTCAGTTGCAAGCTCAAAGGGCTCGGATTGAACAGAAACGAACAGACTCACACATTCTGTTCAAGTTCGACATTTCAGTTGGAACGCGGAAAAATGTGCAGTCCGCTAATTCGAAAACTTTTTCGGAGTGTGAAAACCTCGGGCTCGTAAAAGGCATAGAAAGAGGCGAAGATTGGTGTGAGCACACTCCCACTTTTGCCCTCCACTTTCCACCCTCCGCTTTTTGCACCAAAAGTAAGGAGGTTGCAGACGGTTTCCCCCTGTAATCAGGCTCACCCATCCTCCTTCGCGTGGGCGAAAATGTGCATTTATTTGAAACTGCACAGTCAGTTAGAACAAACATCTTGAAACTGACCTTATCAATTTTAACATAAACGTACATTGTGCAACTTGCATTTTCAGTTGGAACAAACCTTAGGTTCTTGAGTAGGTCGACTGTAAACAATATATATTTTTTTATTTTTTTAGTTAGTTAAAAAATAGGTTACCATCTTTAGGTTAGTAGCTACTTACTTTTTAATAATAAGAATAAGCAACCTACTCTACCTAAATTAGGAAAAATCGTATTTTGTTGTCATCGGCTATCTCTTTGTTACAGGTGGTTCTTTACTTCTGACGAAATTGTAAAAAAATCGACGTTGTGTGAAGCTCTCCAGGCCAACGCCTATTTGCTTTTTTACGAAAAATGTGTCAACGACGTCCTCCCCAATCCCAACTCCTTGTAAAAAACAAATCAAATAGCCATTATAGACTACTTACCATGAACAAACATACGAACGATGAACTGTTTTGTTTTATTGACCTTATTTTCTTGTTTTCGTGGCCAAATCAATTTTCGATTCCTTAAAATGGTGTACCTATAGATAGATGCCTTTATGTACCTCCTCCCCTTAGATTAGTTGAAAGGAATAAGACTGTGACTTATTACTTTAGAGCAGCAAATGTTCTTGAATCATTTATTGAATTTTTCTAGAAGCATTGTGATTATGTAAATCTTGTATAATATTCAAGTAAGTAGGTTGGTGATTAAAACTTTTATTTCTTTATTCGGTTTGTTTCTCATAGATCCTTGTTCTCTTCAAAAATAATTGTTTTACGTGATCTACGTCATCGTTAGGTACGTTACATGTGGTAGGCACCTACGACAAGAAAAAGTTGCCCAAGTACCTACGATTGATAATTTGTAGTTTAAAATCCGTCCTGAATGGATTCCTACGGAGAAAATTTGGAGAAATTTCGTTTCTTTTATGGATAGACTAAACTTTTAAAAGCTGTTGACCCATTAGTGACCGTAACTTTATTTTTTCAAATTGTTTCATAAAACTTCATAAGATGCTTAATTTTACGTCTAGAAACACCAGAAAAATAAAATGAAAAATATTTTAGGTGCCTAAGTCAAAGAGGAGTCATACCCCAGTTGGGCACATTTTTATTTACAAATAAGGTTGTGAATGTGAATTAATTTAGATTCACAACTGTAAATGTGAATTTAGATTCACAACTGTAAATGTGAATTACTTCTCATTCACAACTTTTTCTGTAAATTAAATCCACAAAAAATGTGTGAGTAATTCACAAAAAATGTAAATAATTGCAAAAAACCTGTGATTTTTTTTTAATTCACAAATAAATCTGTGCATTTTTTCAATTCACAAATAATTTGTGATTTTTTTTTTAATTCACAACTAAATATGTGAACTTTTTTAAATTCACAAATATGTATGTGAATTCGTTTCAATTCACGGCGAAAGTATGATATATTCGGAATCAGCGTGAAATTTCCTATCCGAATACCTCATTAGAAATGCGGAATTTTCATAGTCAAAAACCGGTTGAAATTGCATTTTGAAAGTTCGCTCATCAACTCATGCTGATTCGGAACTTTTTTTGCCTTCTCACTGTCTATAATATTTCCAGAATGATCTTTCTGAAGTTAATAGGCGCGCATAGAGCTAAAAGAAAAATTAGTTGGTAGGAAAGGATTGCCACAAAAATTATATTCATCGGTTTTTCTCAGAGTATCACTAAGTTACTGGCCATCGGACCCGCGAGAAATGGAATTACCGCGAATTTGATGTTAATACTTGCCTTAAATTAACAAAAAAATGCACATATATATTTGTGAATTGAAAAAAAATCACAAATTATTTTTTGCGAATTAAAACACACAGATACAAAATGCAAACATTGCTGGTGCAATTATTATTCACAGATTTATTTGTGAATTAAAAAAATTTACAGGTTTTTTTTGAATTATTTACATTTTTTGTGAATTATGAATTAATTCACATTCACAAACAAAGCATGACGTGAATTAATTCACAACCCTATTTATAAATTAAAATGAGCCCAACTCTGGGTCACACCAAGGGGTTGACATCAATGATGACAACTTTTAATTTTTTCAAATTTTTTTTTATGACAAGTTTTTTTTGGATTTGTTAATTTAAAATCTTGAGAAATAACATATTTTTAATAAAAACAGAAGAATAAACGGATAAGTTGGTGTGAAACATGCTAATAGTTAGATACCTACCTATCTTCAACAATGAAATTTACCTTTTCCTCTCCTCCTCATCAGCATTCCCCAACAAAATCTTTATGGCGTCACTCTGTCTGAAAAAATAAATACTAAATAAAATTGGTAAATTTTATAAATAAATTTTATCGAAATTCCTAGATTATTTGTCACAATGAAATGACCAAAAGAGTGTAAAAAGTATGGTTTTTTCAACTCAGACACACATACCTACATAATTATCTGTTCACATAAAAACTACCTATAGTTACAAGCATTAGTCATCAATTTTTTTTTTTTTTTTTTAACGAGACGTGAGGAATCGCAATGTGCATAGGAAATTGTCGCTAAGTGCCCAGTGGGCTAGTTTGGGAGGGAGTTCCTAATTTTCCAGTCATTTACACCACATTTGTTCCTGCTGAATCATGTACCTACCTATGGAGCATCCTTTTGAAAGCCACAATGGGGGCACCAAAAGGATACAACACAATACATTATTCAGGAGCCAGGACTGTACTGCAACGTATTAGCGAATTTTCGAAGAAAAATCAGCTATTGCAATGGCTTCAAAATTTAAGTAAACCTAATGCTAAATTTTAAAACTTTTCTACATGGAAATCTGTTTCAGACCATTCTAAAACGATTCCTTTAGTTTACATTTTACCATTTAATGATTATAAAAGTATGAAATGAGACCTCGCGAGAGTTACGTTACGATATAATAGAAGTTAATCATCATTAAATGATCTGACTGTAGAACAGTATAGGTCTACCGTCCGTTTTTTTTTTTTTTTGTTTTTTTTCATATCTAGGTATGTACGTGTACGTGTCACCCCAGACGATATCTCACCCTGGGATCGATCTAAAAAAAATCCCCCAAAAAATTTAAAATGTCAACAATAACAAAAGAAAGGATGAGTTAGTTGGCCAGAATTTTTGGAGTACTCCAAGGGTTCAAATTTTAATAAATAAGGGTCAAAAAACGTGTTTTTCGAGGTTTTTGGTGTGAATTACCGTCTTAAACACAGGAAAAAGTAATCATATATTTATAATATATGGCACCTACCTTGGTATATTCGGAATCAGCTCAAAATGTCCTATGAATCACCCACAAAATCCGTTAATTCTTTGAAAATTCGCTCATCAACTCATGTTGCATGATTGGAACTTTGGAACTGGATCTTTATTTATTATTATTTTTTTAAATAGAAATTTACCTACTAGAAATTTACCTTATATAGAAATAAGGGTACCTACTTATTCCAGAATGAATCGCACCTAATGAAAAACACCTAGTACGAGTAGCCAGGTACATTGTAGGCAAAGATCTTAGAAGAACTTCTCTCAAATTGTAGGAAAGCTCTAATAGTAGGTACCTATATAATTAATCCCTCTTATTTCCTAATTTTAGGTTCTACAGTAGGTAGGTAGTTGTGCCTTAACACTTTTAATTTCCATGATAGTCACTGGAATTTCCATAATATTGAAGTTTGTGAGGATTTGAACTTGGCGGTTACGTAGTTCGTTCAGCGGTCGACAGAGTTCAGCCCGTGGGAAAATCTCTTCAAAAAATCTTCCAGTGGGCTTGTTTGTTTGGTTTGCTTTGGTGATTGGTGGGCGAATGGAATGCCATTCAAATGAAAGTTCTTGTACAAGCGCGATTCAATTAACTGTAAAACGTTCTACTATTCACACGGATTAGTTATTTTCGGCGTTCAATGTTGTGTAGGAGCTCGAGATTGTTCGAATTTCCACCGTAGTAAACTCCTTTGACACAGGTGGTTGCAAGTGATGTGCTATGGTGATCTGTGCGCTATGGCGATCGGTTATTGTGATCCCGGAACTGGTTCCCTATGAATAAGTGAGTTAGATAGTTATGGAACTAATTATTGTACGTATAAAGGGTACCCTCTTATCATTGGTAACACCCACCGTTTCAATAATAATCACATTTTAGGTAATTAAATAATATCCCATTGAGGGATTTGGTAGGATTTCAGTGGGTGTTCCAGTGATTTCAGTATACTCCATCTCATTCATCAAAAATGAATTTACAGACACCAGAATCACAGTGATCATGCGAAGGGAATTATTGATACTCAGACGATCAGACCGAGACCCAATTCGTGTAAACAAAAACAAAAAAAAAAAAAAAAAGGAAGGGATGCACGATGCAATACGATAGATAAGCTGTGGGTATTAATATTAATACAAGTAGGTAACTACTTGGCAGAAGTAATTATTAAGAGTCTGCTCTATGGTGGTCGATATGACCAGAGAAGCGATAGGTGCATATACCTACCGTTTGAGGTTTGCATGGAGGGCTGTTGCATTTTTTCTTCTCAACGTAGGGCAGGCGTTGAACCATAAATTTATTGCTCCTTGCTGGTAGCTACTCTCAAGGCTCAACGCCGTACTTACGTCCGCAAAACCCAAAAAAACTGCAACGCTGTCAGAAACGCCGAACCGAAGCAAGACTAGATAAGGGCCTTGCTGTGCAGAAACCAATACGCAGATCCGCAACACCGTAAAGCCGCAAAATATCTAGATTTTTGAATCAAGGATAGTCTGGTTCAAAACTCGTTTGCCCGTAAGTCTGTAAAGATGGAGAACAGCCAGTTAGCCAATCAGATCCTTTAATGGACTATTCCTAAATTCGGTGCTAGGCCCTAATATTGGAACCTACCCTAGATGATTGGAAATAGTCTTCAGGAAAATACTAGTAAAATACGAGAAATAATAGAGAAAATTAGAGAAATATGAAAAATGCGTCAGCCAAGTTCAAGTTCCAAGCGAAAAGTAAATTTTATTCAGAACATAATTATGATCAAGGTAAACAATTTGGATAACGTCTGCCGAAAAATTGTAAATTGGAGTAACTCCATAACAGATTCAATAACAGTTTTACGACGTTACGGTTTTGTGGACTTCAGTACAGCGTTGCGGCTTAATGTGAACCCAGCTTAACAGCCCTCCATGTACCTTCCTACCTGACCTATAAAAATATACCTAATATATTTATAATTTGGTGTTTTGTATTCTTAGAATGGCTGGACATGGTCACGCTGTGGTTGTCTGGGAGTGGGAAAACCGGCAAGGGAGATGGCGGCCCTACAGCCCCGAAGTATCCCAACTCCTGGAGCGTGCCCACTGCAAGAAGTTGACTCGGGTGATGTTAAGCGACGCAGACCCCGTCCTCGACAAGTACTACATCAACCTTAGAACCAAGCAGCAGTGCAGCGAAGAGTCTGGGAACTTTGTGCCTCACGACGTGCGGAGGATGTGTTACCCTCCAGACTCTCCAGCAGGGAAGGGTGCCAAATGGGAGTGGTCGGGGGATGGCCCCTCCGAGTGGCACACCTACGACATGGAAGTCCAGTATCTCATTGAAGCTTCTTGGGCCAAAGTAAGACTGTCCGCATTCTAGCGGAGGTTAGTTAAGTTACTACTTATCTGAAACATATTCATGTGCAAAATTTCACGAATTCACTTTAACCTTCTGAGCGGAACCAGAGCAGCCTCCCATCTCATCTTCTTTTGGATTAGTCGGCCGAGGGTTTATTATATATTATCAGATTGTCGGGTATCGGCCCCCAAATGAAACAAATCAATTAATTCATTATTAATTAATTTGTTGGCGTTTCGAGCGCCCTGCGCTCGTCTTCAGAACCATACACGTACGTAACCTACAAACCAAAAAGGACCTCGTCAAGAATAAATTCGTCAGAACTAAATTAAAAGCTAAGCAAGATGAAATTTACAATAAAAAAGCATCTTACCTCTTCTGAATCAAAAACCACAAATGCAACAGCATCCCGTCTCATCAGTTCACCCTTTCAAGCATCCCTCCACCGTCTCCTCCCAGTTCCCTTATTGTCAGTCAAACACACACGCAAACATTCAGTGTTCTGAGGGGAATGTTTCCCTACTCAACCCTCTTCTCTTTACTCTACCCAGAAGGTTTAATAATAACTTGTCGTCCTATATCTATCTATTGTGGGAACTGTACAGTTAACTATTGTCTGTGTGTTTTTTAAAGCAAAAAGCAGGAAAGTGGCGAAAAAATAGGATAGTATCTGGGCTCAACCTCAGTCAATGCCCACTCTGCCATATGGCACTGTACCTACCATGTAAGTAAAAAGGATGGTGCTGTGGGCGGGTAGTCATTTCTGGGAAACCAATACTGACTGCTGACTCCATTCCCTTGGAGCTGAGCTGGCGTTACCCAAAGGCTATAGAATACGAGTACTTTTAGGAATTTTTTCTGTATTTTCTTGTTCCTATTGTTATTTTCATGTTCTTATTGCCATTGATAGCTGGAGTTCCTCAGGGGTCTATGCTGAAGCCCCTACTATTCTCCTTTTTAATAATAATATCCTTAACCCGTTCAACGTGCCTCAATTTTCCTGAGTCATTCCCTGGCTACACATGTTTTTTAAATTTGAATTTAATTTGAATTTTAAATATAATTCAATAGTATGGATGTGGTTTGCTATTCCCAAGGCCGCAATCGACACCGTAGAAATGGGGGGGGGGGGGGGGGGGGGGGGGGGGGGGGGGGGAGCATTAGAAGAGGGGACCCCCGAGGACCTCTCAGCTTTCCGAGGATGTCTCGGTTGAACGGGTTAATACGCTTGTATTTTCCACATGTTTGCTGACAATATTCAGATTTTTGTTCAGGATGAGTTGACCCAAGTGCGACAGGAAATCCTCTAGCCTTTTTCTTTATTTATTTTTTGTTGTGTGTAATGAATTCCACTACTCAATTTTTTTCAGGGCGATCAAACTATCGATGTCAGCAAAACGTACCTTGGGCTTCCGTACATAATAAATTTCTGCAACCTCACTCAAGTCAGAAACAATACCGGCTTTGTCCGGAACATCCGACGGGTCCAACAAGCACCATACCCTCTAATCAAGCTTAACCCTGACGAAACTGCTTTTGTACCTGGTGAGTAAATTGTGATTCATGTTGTTTTGTCGGGGACTCGCTTGTTGGTTAGTTCATGATCCAAGATAGGTACAGAATTCTTAGTACTTACACGCACTATCATTATTCTAGGAAAGCGCCCTACTGCCAACGAGAGTGGGAGCAAGACTAATGGCTCCAAGAAAGGAGCTTGCTACCCTGCCAATAAGAAGTCTTTGAAAAAATCTAAGCATTCTGGCGATGGTGCTGGGAACATTGCTCGTACTATCCTTAATAATTTGAACATATTTGGTAAGTAGGTACCTAACGTTGTTACCAATTTGGTTGTTGAAGATCTTGCTGGAATAATGCTCTAACAGCGAGGAGATAAGAGAGAGTTCCTAGGAGTGCTTTTAAGAGATACAAAGTTTCACATTGTGGACTGTCGTATCGTATCACAGCAACATCTCCACATGCGCAACCAGTTATGAAATTTCGTATCGAGATACAACGTTGTATCTCTTACAGAAATGTTGTAAAGACACGACACTTCTGACACTATGGCAAGTTTGTATCAGTAGCGTCGTAACACAGAATTACCTTCCTTAGCAATAACCAGGCACAGTGCTCAGCATACACTTCAAAAATAATGTTGAGGTCTTCGGCAGACAATAAACCGAGGTTGAATGAATTTACGTACTCGTACATGATCAAAACTGTCACTTTAAGATACAACATTAATTTCACGATACGGAAAAATGATGGAATACGAAATTAGACAAGGTAAGCTTCTGCTTTGCTCGTTTGAGCCAATATGTCACAAAAATTAGATATGAATCTTCGTATCGCTTGTGTGATCTCCTAAGAACTCTATTGTCGAGGGCCAGGGAAATGTTTCTACATGTTGGCAGCACTGGAAGCAGGGGAAGGTTGCATTGCCAGACAGAAATGTGCCTGGTTATTGATGTGGAAGGTAATTGCGCGTTTCCGTACTATCTGAAGTGTTGCATCTTTACAAACTTTACGAAGTCTCTGTAAGAGATACGACATCGTATCAAAGATACGAAATTTCGTAACTGGTTGCGCATGCGCAGATGCTGCTGCGATGCGATACAACAGTCCAAGATGTGAAACTTCGTATCTCAACAAGAACTCCTAGGAACTCTCCAATAATAAATCATTTCGTGCACTTGTAGAAGACAATTCTCTCATCAGATGATTAATGTCAAGCCATTGCTTTAATGCGATTTATAAAGAATAGGAAGAACCTGTGTGTCCAAGAAGTGGATGCACTATAATCACAGACTTCTGTAGAGGGAGTCTGTGGCTCTAACACGGAAGTTCTGGTTTGTCTGGAACCTTGTTAGACTGTGACCAGTAATATGGCATTCCTGTCAATTTTTTAATCAAGTTTCCGTATTATTTTGTAGGTTTCTTTTTGTTTGTATGATAGGATAATTTCATAATCCTGTCGTAACGTTTTCTTGTAGGTCTTCATAGCAGCAAAAATGGTAACAACGCTTGCCAACCGCCCGTCGGAGTTCAGGGTGGCGTCAACAGCCTTCCTAATTCATCTGTTCAAAGAAGAAGCAATAGTTCTTTGTTGGATGCTGACTCTAGCAGTACGAAAAGTGGAAGGCGGCCTAGCGTGGACACCGTTTCCACTTACCTCAGTCATGAAAGTGAACACAAAAACTCCAAGGTAATGATATGGATGCCAAATAGGCAAGGTTTATAGTTCATCACTACTACTGTGCTAAAGGGGTCTTCTTGGTGCTGCCGTGAGCGCTGACGTAGATATACCCTCACAATGGTTACCTCAACTGTTACTGTTACCTCATCATTACTGCTTTTTGCTTATCATGATAACGATTCAAAAAGGCGCCGAGGACTTTACTTTGTTTGTAAAGTAACTGTTGGCTACCAACCTTAGGCGAGTGAAGACTACCTTTGTTGATTGAGTGTTGATGTAATGAGTTCTTTGCATCTTCAATAAAACAATAAATCTTGGGCTGGGATCGATCCCCCGACCGAGAAGCTTTTTTCATACCTGCGGTAACCTACAAGAGAACTTTAATCATGATTTAATGACATTCCCCAATCTCTTTACTGTACTTTCCTACCTTGACTGTTCTGTATGTATTCCTCCTACGAAGGCCCCCATACACGATCAAACCATTTGCGCAAATCCTTTGTTTGTGCCAACAATTTTACCGTCTATGGGACGGCTTGATTGTTTGTGCAACTGCATAAAATTGGTCGGGATCGAAATATGTTGCGCGAGCCCTCAATGTTTGACCGTGTATGGCAGTGTTGTGCAAACTTTGGGCATTTGGGCTGGTGAAGCCTCTTCCTCTTCTGGAGATATCGCTTCTCTCATGACCTTTGTGCGTTTTAGCGAATTTTCGGAGAAAAGCTATTGCAATGGCTTCAAAATT
>JAEMON010000006.1:33861192-33876934 GCA_030264115.1 Lygus lineolaris
AAAAAACGTGTTTTTTGAGGTTTTTTTGAATGGTGTGAATTACCATTCTAAACATAGGAACATATGTGGTATAAATTCGGAATCATCGTGAAATTTCCCATAAGAATCACCCACCAAATCGGGTAAAATTATTCTTTGAAAATTTGCTCATCAACTCATGCTGCACGAATGGAACTTTTTCAAAAATTAGAGGTGTACCTAGACCTACCTAACCCCTGTACATTGGTAACCATTTCGAGCAGCTCGCTGAATGTAGCTGCGTCCATTCGAAGTTTGTTTTTGTAGTTAGCAGCTGAGGTTAATTTGAGCTCTGTGACCAGGCGGTTACGGCTAAATTATCTCCTATGCAGCAGCCAACTCTTCACCACACTCTTTGCTTCCTTTTTCGTTTTTCGGTTCCCAATAAGGGCGAGATCAATCGCGGCACAACAATCGTCTGTGTCGGACTTCTTCGGAAACTCCACAAAACCTGCTGAGGTTTGCGCAACAGTTGGTGCGCAACGTTGGTGCAAACAGGGAGTTGCACAAATGGTTTGATCGTATGGGGGCCTTAAGTAGTAATAATAAAAACATAAAAAAACTGAAGTGTCACTATAGTTCACCTCTCTACAAATAAACCCAAGAGTACAAACTATGGGCTGAAACCAAAAAACTTACAAGTATGTAGTAGAAGGTAGTAGTATAAGGTAGATACATAAGTACCTATGTATACTCGTACAAAATAATGTATACCAATTAGGTATTAAAAGCATTTAATTCCTCGCCTTTGTAGGTTGATCTGCTGGATTGCAGCAATGGCAGTGATGATGTTTTTATATTTGATACAAGAAAATCATCTCCGTCCCATGGTGCGATTGTTGGTGAGTTGATTTATATCTTATTCTATTTATAATAAGCTCAGCTAAGCCCGTTCGTGGCTTCTCCTTTGATCCACTGAGAAATGTACTATACTCCTGCATAAACGCCCAAATAGTTGGGATCACCTTCTCCAAACCACCATTCCAGCTGTGTTGTGGGTCATCAGTGACATCAAACTCACAGTACCAACATACCGTAGGTACTATCATTCCTCAGTTTCTCTCTGATCGCCATCTAGTCAAGATGCATTTATCATGTTATAAACGCGATTGCTTTTCATCATTATATTGAGTTTAGACAAATAGGTACCTACTTACTTGACTTGTTTGATTCATTATCATTCTTATGTGCTGATGAAAGTAGTGTGAAGTCTCGCACCAGAAGTTTTCACGACAATCGGTGGGAGATTCTCCTTACCCTCAGCTACCCTGGTCCCCTCAGCTGTGGGCGGGGTCGCTCAAGGACGGAAACCAACTTTCACTCAGCCTTACATAAGTTTATGCAGGAGTATTATCAGCATAATCAGAATGAAGTTAGATTCACTTGTCCCTATAAGCCTGTAATGGACCCACTATCAAACAATACCTGTTTTTACAAACACCATCATCATCAGGACGCCCATTATTACAGGTGTGGATCCAGCGAGTGCTGGTATTTCTAAGTACGTCGTAGCCCTGGAGAGGCCTATCGATGGCGATTGCCCGATTTGCCTCTGCCCCTTCACGACTGGCATGTCGGTTGCTCTGTCCCGCTGTTCCCACGCGCTTCATCTGGACTGCTTGAACTCGATGCTCACAAGCCAACCGAATTTCCCCAATGTAAGCTGCATCTACTGCACTTATACATGATTAGTTTGATACAACGCCGTACTATTTCTTGAATTGCTACATTTTACTTGTTTGTTCCAGTGGCTCTACATCGAATGCCCACTTTGCCATGAGATCTACGGGGAGAAGCGTGGAAATCAACCGAGAGGAACTATGGACTGGACCATAGTCGACCCAAACATTCCCAACCAACCTAACGTCTCCCTAATCCAAATTACCTACCAGTGAGTGTTCTGTAAGAATTACCTAGGTAAATCTGTAGCAATTAAGAGCTTAACAACTTAGGCCCGATGCAACAGTGCTGCCATCTTCTATTACAGATTTTCACCAAAACATCTTAATGATAGTTTGTATCATCAGTAACCTACTTACCTACCAAAACTTTACAGTTAATAGTTTTATTAGTAGTGCTTTACATACTTACCCTTCGAGCATTTTATCCGGTCTAATCATGTTAGTTAAATTTAAAAAGTTGAATGTACTGCTCAATATAAGTAGTCCCACCCTTCTTTTGCTCGTCTCCGGCAAATATGAGTAGGCATTTTCCTTTCACCTTGGTCTATTGAAGCTATGTTCATCATTCCCTTTCATATTATTTTGATAAACATACTTAGGATAAGTCACCCTGTACGTAGTTCTTATGTTATGTAAGTCCTTAATAAATACATATAATGGAATTTTCACCACCCTTCGTATTTTTTAGCATCCCTTCCGGCATTCAAAGCAGGGAACATCCTAACCCTGGACGACCTTACTATGCAGTGGGATTCCCTCGTGTGTGTTACCTTCCAGACAACAAGCAAGGAAGACACGTCCTCAAGCTTTTGAAGGTAACTTGAGCAGAATAGTGCAGTAGTTCGGATGCAAGGCCAGTCTGGTAAAGTTTTTGCTTATCCTTCAGATAAAAAGTGGGTCGGTTAAGCCCGGCTTCCATTCAAAAACCTCTGTACATTTATTTGGATATTCATGGCTGCTTGGGCGAGTGTATTCATGACAGGTGAGTAAAATCCCCAGTCGAGGATTCAATTTTTGCCATTTCTGAAGGTGACAGGGAGTATCAATCGTCCATCTCCCAGTACCCCACCCCCCCAATAGGAGATAAATTCGGCCGAAGCCATTATTTCCTTTAGCTCACTCTGCCAGGCAATAATATTCGACAATCTAAATACTCAATAAATAAATACCTATTCTTCTGAGCTCACATATTTCCTCCCTGTTTTGTTAGATCGCCTGGAAAAGGAGGCTGGTATTCACAGTTGGCCGATCCTTGACTACTGGCAGAGAAGACGTCATCACATGGAACGGAATTCATCAGAAAACCGAGCCAATGGCTGCTCTGTCGCCCAACTTCTTGGACAACTGCATCAAAGAACTGGCCGCTTTGGGCGTCACATGAAAATGCAATTGGTAGGCTTACCAATCCACTGAGTGTTTTCGGATTTTATCTTCACATTTTATTCAATGGAGAATACCCAAGGGTCTGATTTTTCTTCTTCCAAAACCAAAATCAAATTAGTTCACCGAATTAGCCAAATTGGTTTCCATAGTTACCCGAAGTGCCACAATGACGTCACTCCGTGAAGTTCTTCCTGCTAGCTACAGCATGGGAAAACACCCTGTCGGGGGAAATTCTGTCACTAGTGACGTTTTAACCCTTTCGGGACTGGCCCAGTTTGGCTCCCACAACCCACTTGGCCTAGGCCACCTCGGGCTCCCCAACCCCCTGGGCCTGACTTCCAATGCATTCTATAATATATAAAGTTAGTTATAAGTTCGATATTAGTTACACCAGATGTCACTTGATGGTGCAGGAGTTGTTAGAATGGCAAAAAACCTCAAGAGCGTATATATAATTATGCCCTCAGGCGTTGTTACAGTGCACTTGATCGAGGGCGTATATATATACGCCCTCAGGCGTTTGGGTGCACCTCTGGGAGGACGTATTTATACGCCCTCCGGCCTGAACGGGTTAATACTGGGTGATCGATATGAGAGATTTTTTGTTCTTCCCGTCATCTCCATGAAAACGAAACCCGTAGCTGATAAGAGAAAATTGACCTATAAGCTTTCAGCACGACTCTACACGTGTGCGAAAAACGTTGACGAAAAGGGAATGCTTCAAGCTCATTGGTCCGTTTCCCCTTATCAGCTACGAATTTCGTTCTCGTTTTTTGCGTTTCGTTTTTCCATGGAGATGACGGGAAGAACAAATCCTCTTAATTGACGGAAACTATGCTTTATCCAAACGATATTGACATTAAAACCTAGGTAACAGGCTACAAACGTTGGTCGAAATTCGGCAATTTCTACCTCAGATTCGGAACATTAGAAACTGAACGCTTAATAAACGTTTGGCACAAAAACTCAAGGTTAAAGCGGGCATTGTAAGGGTGTGGTGTCATCAGTCAACGGATCCAATGATGAATTAGATTTGTTGGGTATATAACAAGGCCTAGTTCCGAAGACAGCCCCCAGAGTGCAGACATTGGCCAATATCCATGAATGAAGAGTACAGCGTGATCCAAGGAAGTTGGAATACAATGGAAGCGCCCTCAAAACGCGTCCTTCCATTGATCTTTGAGCAGTTTCGTATTTTCGAAATTTCTTCTTCTTTCGAAATCTTGTTTAGATTGCAACTACTATGTAGGGGTTCTTGAGGGGATATACAGGGAATAATACAGTGAAGGTTAATGTTGACAAAAGTCTGTAAACTCTGAGAAATGGCAAAAAACAGTATTTTCCTACAACTGCCTGTGTAATAGGTATATTCCTATACTAGGCGCCACTCGAGTTTTGGACACGGCTGAGTGGGCGGCTTTGACAATGGACGGCGCTTCCATTTTATTCCAACTTCCTTGGTTCATGCTGTACTCTGAATCCATGGAGATTGGCCAAAATATGCACTCTGGTGGCTGTCTTGGGAACTGTGCCTTGTTTTATACACAATGTCTAGTAGGTTTGTTCGCACAGACAGAACGGAACCTGTCCCAGATGGAACTGCTTCCTGAACAATCCACAACTAGTCCAGAACTGAGTCTGTTTGAACACGCTTGGGATGCTTATGGATAACCTGAACCAGAGTAACCTACTGAAAAAAGTTGGAAAACGGAGTGATAAAAAGTAGCATGGAACGTTTTTCAATTAGAGAACATGGAGTGCTCATGCGTGAAACAAATAGTCCCAACCTTTCTTGAAAAAAGCCAGAACTTTTTGGACTGTCTACCCTGGATCAGTTCAGACGCTGCCTCAACGCACCAAAAGAGGAGTGGCTTGGATTAAACAATTCTGGACTGTCTTTGAACCTAACACCTTCCTTGTGTCTTTTCACCTTGTTAAAAAAAAGTGGGTATTCTCCATTGATTGATCACATAGGTAGTTGGGTCTTATTGTGCCCACCTAATGAGCTATCCGGTGGTAGGTTCTGATGTGTGTGTGAGGTTAGCACCTGATTTTGCTTTCCCCAGTAATATTTTTTCCAGAATCCTGACCCGCCACTTAAAAGGAATGCAAGAACTCTTTGATTTGATGCTAACATCGTCAACAATCTATTACTGCATGATTTAAAAATCCACAACTTAGTTTCTGGATTCCCACATTCTTGCCTTTTAATCTGATTGCTCAACAGTTCCTAGCAAAACGCGTTTGACATTAATTAAGTCTGAGCCACATCATTCCAACAATCCCAACTTTTAGACTGAATCATGCTCGTTCCTTATTTAGCGTGCTTTTTGAAAATAAAAAATGTATTTTCTCATTTACTACGATCTTATGAATTTTCGAAAAATATGTCGCTTCGCTTTTTTTTAATTTTGTAGACTATTTTTTGCAGCATTTATAGAGGTTAGAGGGGTTCGTCCATGCTTTTACGTTCTACCATAATTTTCATTAGTTCTGTAGATAGGAACGCTTCTACCTTCCTAATTGGTTGTTTTTAAAAATATATTTCTTAGAATTTAGTTCACAAATTTATATCAATGTTATATTGTACAATGATAGTTCTATATATTTATATAAAGATTTTTAAATCGCTGATTGTAGTCAATTGCAATGTACAACCAAGTGCCAAGTGAGAAGTCCCAATTAAGAAAAACGTCAAGAAGTATTAGCCTCAAAGGCACAAAGCTTATTAAAATCCCTATTTTTCTATTACTAGAACCCTTGCTATTGCTTTTCAACATCTTGAAATGAATTTTTGATATTTATATGAAAGCTCCATGATATTGGGCATTAACTTGACATTTTAAATTACTATATTTTAGGTATCTACTGAAATTTATATTTTACCATCATTGTAAAAATACTAAGGATAGGTTTGTTTTGTGATAGATGTTTGAGAACGGTTTCTTGCCAGTATACCTACGCACATGTAATAATGTTTTTACTAATACTCTTATAGTTTTATACTTCAGGTTGTTCAATATTGCCACGTGTTTTATAAGAAAATAAAATTGATTTATAATTTCCGTACCTAATAGTTTACAATTTATTGTTCATCCCTTTTCTCAACTGTCTTTCATTGGTGGGTACGCTTGTAATTTCATCTATACCTACTTCAATACCATATTATATAATATTTCAGCTGAAATGGCAACAAGAAACTCTATTTTTACAAAACCGTTGAAAGCGTATAAACAAACCCTAGTCGTAATGGGAGCGTTCCACAGATGTCGAGCTTTGTGATTCCACTTGGAAAGACTGCTGGTAGAATTTTTAGCGACTTTGACCTATAAAATCATAGGGTAGGTAACTCGAACCTACCTGTTCTTGCAGGAGATTTTGCGCTGATTCCGAAAATAATCATACCATAACCTATGATATATTTATACCATTATAATATAACACATAAATATACCATCCTAGATTCCAAATAAATCTATTTTTTAAAAGCGCTTTTTTCTTAAATTCTAAATTTTGAACCCTAAGAATGCTCCAAAATTGCTGAAATCATATTTTCTTTTTGGTACCTCAATGCATTTTTTACTTTCTTTAGCCCACCACCTGAAAAATGAAAGGAAAGTATTGGAATCAGCAGAAAACCCAATTTCTGGAACATTTCCTTAGAATGGTTGTTAGTTACATACCTATCTATTGTTTTTCCTCATTTTAGCAGTAGCTTAATAGGAATTCAAACAAACTAGCCTTCCTTTCTTCCTTACCACTAGGTACTGTATAAACTGACCTTCCTTTCCACTCTTTATTGCTCTTAAGAGCCGTTTTGCGGCGAATGTGCTTGGCTACCTATAAAATTAAAAGGATTTCCAATAAATCGTTAAATTAATGAGAAGAGCCGTTACTTCGCCGCTCGAAACCCTTACCTAAATAAAGAAGGTTTTTAAGGACAAGAAATATGTTAAAACATTGTTTATTCCGCCAAAATCTCGGTATATAATGAAAAATCATTCTTAATAATTTCAATGTTTGACTCGTTCATGGAAAAATTCACGAGTCTAGAGCGGAATTGGAGTACCTATCCTTCGACATCAGTAACCTAGTCAGAAATAAAAGTATATCGTTTCTTCACAATACACAATCAATGTTCTTCGAGGCGTAGTGGGCATAAACCATCACTGTTCCACCACTTATCATCACCGTTCAGATATTCTCATAACATTTACATGCTGGCGACGTATCAACATTTAAAATATGTAATAATATAGGTCGTTCGTATGTACAATCAGTGTGCCCAGCATGCAAATAACTGCATCGCAAAAGGAACTTGATATTGAACTAAACAGAAAATGTAAAAACTATAACGATATTTAAAAAAAAACGTGGAAAAATACTGTAATTAATCACTATCCTCGTCGGAAGAGGCCGTTGGAGAGCTGAGAATCTCTTCTGAGAACTCGTCGTCGCTGGCGGATTTTTTCTTGGCCTTCTTGCTACTTTTATCTTCTTCGCTTTCTCCTTCCTCTCCTGAACTTTCTTTCTTCTTGCTTTTTGGTTTTTCCGGTTTGTTTTTGGGTTTTTCTTCTTCGCTCCCACTCCCTTCTTCATCGTCACTGCTTCCTTTCTTCTTATTTCCTCCTGCCTTCTTTGCGGTTTTTGACTTTTCGGAGTCGCTGTCGTTCGATTTCTTCTTTGCCTGTGAATTGACGAACTCACAGTTAGGAGTTTCAGATCCGATTAAGTTCGTAGTGACACCCATCATTATAATAGCTTTTTACGTAAATGTACGTAGACATCAACTTTATTTTATTAGGTAGTTTTTGTTTTTCCCGTCATCTGAACACATTCAACAGTGGGAACGATACGCCTAGCTGATACGGGAAGACGGACCAATGAGCTTGAATCATTCTCTTACCATCAACGTGTAGTTCTTCGCCTGCACAGGAAGTGCTGCTTCTCCACGAGCATACGGGGAACTACCCGTATAGGTGAACTCAATGGTCCACCTTCCCGTATCATCCTCACTTATCGTTTTCTTGGTTGAACGTTTTAAGATGAGGGGAAGAACAAAAAATCTTTGTTAATGGTACAATATACCTGAATAGGGTATTCCTGTCACTTAAAAAAAAAGTATATTGCTTGGGGTAAACAAAAATCCGTAAAATTGGCGAAGCAATTAGAAATTTGGGTTTTGAGAAAAGGCCTTGTGGATTAGCACAGAGGTGATACACTGCCTTCTATATCTCTAAGTTAAGGAACACAGTAGTATCCATAACAGAGAGAAGTTGATTGATTGATTCACTCCAATTTTAGAAAGATTATCAGAGATAAGTTATCGGTGTTATAACTTATTTAATGATAAAATGACGTTTAATAGTTGGGTGAATAATACCATCGGGGATATTGAATGATCATCGCTTATTGATTGATGAAGTAACGCTTGGCTGAAAGAGTGGAAACCTTGATCACTCACATCACAATGGATACTACCACTTCTACGTACGCAAAAGAAGTTGCCCTTAACACGTTCAGTGCGTATTCCAAAGTGGAGATGAACGCCATACTAAAACCTTTTTTCCCGCGTTCACGCTTGGCACTCAGACCCCACTTGTTACTGCGAAAAATATGTAAACAACAGGTTGAAGGTGTCTCAGACGCTATCTGTAGTCCGTCCGACTAACTAGCAACAGTTCCACGATTCTTGTGGAACGAAATTCTTGTGTATCCATGACGCAGCGTATGCGTCATACGCACTGAACGTGTTAATCTGCTCGGGAACACATGACACATGGCGTGTCATGATGTAGCTGAAGTAAAACCCCACTTCTTCAACGTCCCATATCTTCGTTTAACATTTCCTTCCTTATGTTACACAATGGGGAATTATCGTGTATCAGAAAATCAATAGTTTATCGTTCTGGTGTGGAGAAGACTTGAAATAAAATCTCAGCTGTTTGAATAACAGAGGGAATTCCAAAGGCTCTAGAGAAACCCTTTCCTCTTTCACACTAAAAGAACTGGACCCAAAAAGAGTGCGCTGAGATCGCATTGAGAGCAGTGAAAATAGGAATAATTTAAATAATAATTATTAATTAATTTAATCAAATTATTAATTAAGTAAATTCTATTCTCACTAATCTGGAGCCTGAACAGTGATGGGCTTTGTATTCCGTTTTGTTGGCATCTTGGATGGGTTTGGACAATGACAGAAAACATCCTTTTCGACGTCACTTTCCCGCCATAGGACAATAATAAATATTTCAATAGATCTTCTAAAATTACAGATACACTATTTTTGTCCTACGGCTTCATCATTGTTTCTTTTTAGGCATTATCTTCCAGAAAAATAAATTAACAAAATTGAAGATAATTCCCCATTATCGCCTTCTCACACACCATACGTTCTTTTCACAGTGACTTGAACGAGATATATTGCAAAAATAATCTCATATTTAGACCCACTGGAAAACCCTATTCCTTGGAAGCTCAGTCGTCATTTTTCACTACGATAAAGTTTTGAAACAATTTGGTCTACTGGATACTTTTCAACACTAGAAGATTACAAATTATTAGTAACGTACCTCTTTCTTGGCTCCACCATCATCTGAACTGTCTGAATCCTCAATGAACTCCTTACTGATGTACGCTCCACCCGTTCCTCTCTTTTCTGGTGATGCCGTGACTGTGGCAGACTTGGGAGGACGAGGTGCAGATTTCTTGGTCGTTCCTCCTTCTTTCTGTTTTCGTTTGGCTTTTTCCTCTTTCGCTCTTTGTTTTGCTTCATCAGCCTTTCCGCTCGCTTTATATTCCTTCATAGCCTCATTGTATTCATCCTTCATTTTCGCCGCTTTACCCTCCCATTCCTGGAGAGAGATGCCATGATGGAGTAATTAGGTACTTGTAAATTAGTAAAATATAGCATTACAAGTATCACAAGTATTATTATAAATAATATTGCAAGTGAAATAGGCTCCAGGAAGGCAAAACACAGGAAAAAACAGCAGTACATAGAAATAGTGAAGGTACTCACGGATTTGTCAGTCATTTCTTTCCACAATTCTCCAGCTTTTTTGGCAATATCGGTGAAAGCGATACCAGGATTATCAGTTTTGATTTTCTCTCGGTTTTCGTTGAACCACAGCATGTATGCAGATGGAGCTCTTTTAGGCTTGTTCTCATCCTTGAAACGCTTCTCCCTCTTCCTCCTTGGTTTTTCCGACTACAAACAGAAACAATCAATGATTGCATAGAACTCCTAGCACTACAACATCGAAATAGTCATTCGTGTTCATTATGTCATCCCCTAAAAGGCACAAAGGCAAAATCTACATTTTGCGATACCAATAATCTAATTAAAACGCTTCTCGAGTTCCCAGTTGAACTAATTCGATCACAACCTTTAGGTTTTTAATAATTTAAAGGAATACATACATAATTTAGGTTTTTAGTAGTGCAATTGGAACACCCCAAACCTTGTTTTAAATTCAATATTTTTTTTAGTTTTATCAAGTTCCAATTGCCTCCAACTCGCTATTGACTTACTATTGTCTTTGCAGATTTTTTCTTCTTTTCTTTTTTCTCTTTCTTCTCCTTCTTTTCAGTTCCACTGCCACCTCCAGATGCATCGGAGTCATCTTCAGAATCAGTGGTTTCAGGATTTGATTCGAATCTGGAATTCACAACATGCATTTTACCAAACAACTCAGGCAGGATATAATGGCAAAAAATGCAAATATATATATATATATATACGAAGACCCGGCTTTCGAGAAAAACTAAATTTAAGTTTGAATAACTCGCAAAACACTGTAATTATTATTGTAAACATCACAATTCGGATGTTTGAGAACTGTAATATGTGAAATTAAAAATATTTCAATTTCAAAACAAGTGATATAAATAAAATTTTGTGAAGGAACAATAGGAGCAATAGGGTCCATCCACCATAGGATAGTAGGTATTCAAAGAAACATAAGGTGAAAACTCCAACAAAGAAAGTGGTAGGTAAGGAGAAAACTAGAAAAACAAAACCTTATTTGCCCGGGTCTTCATACGTTTGTCAATCCCACGCTCAAACGGACACACCGATTTGGAAGAGGGTTTGTTGCGAAACGATGGCGAAGTTTCTGGCCTGGTCGTAAAGGCTAGATCTCGTCTTTCATCGTTGAATCGATCGAGAAGGTGTAGAGAAGGGGTAGAGAAATCACGGTAATAAAAGGTACTGAACTAAATTACACCTCTCCCTGTAATGGTGTATATACTATACCTTTTGGGCAGATTGGGAACAATTCCTGGAGGGTGATCGGGAAGTTTCTGAATGAAAAAACTGTTTAAGGTGAGAAAATGTATGTAGCAGTTGGACATTAACCCTCAACCTTTGCTACCAGTTGGTCCTTTTTCTTAGTTGGTTAGGTCGCTCATGTAATCGAGAAAATGTGGGTTCGAGTCCCACTGGGGCCAAATGTTTTCACCTTGAACTGTTTCCACTTTTTGAATAGATGAAGGTCTAGGTCGTACAATTTTAAAATTTTTCGCAAAATGTTGGCTTGATGGGATCAAGCGGAAAGAACTTTTTGTGCCGAAAAACAAAACCAGACTTATTTTTGTAGATGAATTATTTGAGGATCGAAGGCACTCTGCTTGGAACGTACGTACCTACTAGATCTAAATAGAATAAACGTTATAGAAATTCTAATCGGCAGATACTGAAGAGACTAGAAGTATGTACTCACTCTTCAGCCACATCAGATCCTCCTTCTTCTGGGGGTTTGAAATCTTCATCTGTGCTTTCATCCTCAGAACTTCCACCTTCGCCATCGTCGCGTTCTTCGGCTTCCCTTTTGACTCGAGCCAGATAAGCATCCGGTTCCTTCTCGTCGTCTGAGTTGCCAAAGTCATCCATCGAGTAATTGGCCTTTTCCTACAATTATGCCAAATGAAATAAGTTCAAAACACTGCAGGTACTCAACAAAATTTACCGCCAATACACAATATTATAACACCCCATTAATCAAATAATAATCCGGCATTACACCCAGCAATTTATAGTTTAACTTAAACCTTCATCATCAAGAATACTTACGTTCTTTTTGTTCTTGACATGCAATTTTTTAGAGTTAATGAAATCGTATAGTTTTCCATACTCTTCTTTCTCGATACTGCTGAACGTATGAACAACTCCACTTTTCAGTTCCACTTCAAAATCGAAGGATCTGAAAGATGAACTCAGTTAGAGCTTTTCAAGTTGAGACACGAGTGAGAAATCATTGAAAAGTTGAGAGAATAGTTCACAGGACAGAATAGATTCATCTGACGAATTTGATGATTTTAAATCACGATGTGGTAATGTGTGGAGATAGCTGGTTAGGGAAGCCATACCTTTCACATTATAAGCTGCACAGAAGGCCCAAGCCAGTAATCAAGAATTGGCCTAAATCACCATTCAGGAGACCTTTCAGAAGGAGTTTGACATGTTAATGGGTAGACATTTTGTGTTTTGATCATCAAAACCTGACACAGCGCCCTCGAAACCCCCCTGGAGCCAATTTTCAGCTTGCAATTACTTCTGGTTTGAAAAGAAAACTTTTTGAAAGGGAGTGTCCTCATTTTTGCCATTTACGTTCGAACTAAATCACTCGCGACTGACTTCTGTAAACGATGGGAGCTGAGGGTCCACCCAGGCTGCTGACGTCAGTTACGTTACAATTACAACATCAATGTTCGGTAAGAATCGTCGGACACCCCTCATGTAGCATCTTTTTGGAAAGCCTTTACTAAGATCTTTCACTTTAGAAAATGAAAAATAATAAACATGGAAGGTCCCCATATCTAATGACACAATCAAGCAGTTATTGCATTTATTCCGTCCAAGGATTCAATTTTCCCCAAAGTGTATAGAAACGTAATGTGAAATTCGGTCTCGAACAATTATTTTTCTTGTAGGCGATAATATTACTCATTAGTACTACTATATCCAATAACTCAATGACGCCTTCTAGATATAATTTACCTGGTGCTCCCGCCACTTCTAGCGAAATTGACGCTACTGATCTCCTCAAACCTGATGTGGAGAGGAGGTTTGTGGATGTATATGAAACCTCTTTCGAGAGGATACATGTAACCAGCGGCAGCTTTGTAAGAACAGCTCACAGCTGGTGTGCCTGAGTGCCTGATGAAAAATAAATTGGTCAGCGGCAAAATAATAACAGTAACAGCAAGTGAGGTACGAAGGTAAAGAAGTCGATGAAAAATAATCATAGCTAACCCAACAAATCCACTGGGGTATGTTATCTTTCTGTTGACGAGGACTTTCATTATTTTGCTGATAACTTCGTACGTTGGTCCGTTCAATTCCTTAGTGAGTTTTCCTTCATATTTCTCTTTCAGCTCTTGCCTAAAACACGGACGGAAATCCCAGGTCAACATTGATTATACATTTATTTATTTTTATTATACTTTATTAATACATTTAGATAGATAACAATAATAATCTAAGCATTGAGTTGAGATTCAGTAGCAGCACTTACTCAGAAAATGGGAGCTCAACAGAAGTTTCATCATCTTGTCCAAATAGAAAGACTAAATAATGGTATCTCGTCTGTCCCTGTTTGATTGGAGGATCCAAACTAACCTAAAATAACCGGAATGGCAAGTTAAAAACCAATATGTTTCACGCACTTCAATAACGTAAATCATAAAACAATCATTACAGATGAGCGTAGAAGTCCAATATTGTATAAAATGTACATATTTTAAATAGGTACTATTAATCAATCTGTATTCTGGATAACAATAATGCAATAGATCATGCACTCACCACAAAGAAGTTTTGCCGGCCATCTTTGTGTGGTAAGGTGAATAGTCTCAGAACAGTGGCCATTGGAATTTTATAATCGAAGGTTTTACCGTGGAGTTGGAAGAAAGAAGAGAAAACCTTGATGTCGTATCTTCCTCTGTGGAATTATTTTACAGAATAGTGAAGGTTTTAAACTTAATTAGTGGTGGTTATTGATCGAGATGGTTTTGTTTTTGAGTTTCTAACCATCAGAAACACGAACTTGAAGCCTCAGGTTCTCGATTGGACTGGAAAGGATTGGGACAGCGGTGGTCCTCGCTTGATGTGATGGGAAGAGTGAACAAACTAAACACGGCATCACATTTTATTGGCTGAGGTAGTGCAGTGGATAGAAACCGGTCTTTACCGAGGACCACTGGTCTCAATCCCCTCGTAGTGATATAAAAGATTGTTTGCTTCTATGTTTCAAGCGATCAACCGACCATTAATGAGAAACACGTACTTGAAATTCCTATATTCTCGGGATATGCAATAATAATACATGAATGCAAAACCACCCCGATCAATACTACCCCGGATATTATAGATTAATAATAACTTTTATATTTATAAGTAATATTGATCGGATTGGTTTTGCACTCATGATCCTAGCGATCAATCAATCATTAATCATAAACAAGATAAGCCCCCCAAAAATATCCTAGATTCGAAAGAAAATAGAGCAATAGAAAAACTGAGACACAAACCGAAACTTGTAATCTTTGATCGACTGACGCAAAATCTCACTTGTTTACGGATGATACGAGCCCTATAATTGTGAAACACAAGTTGCTGGAACTTGTAGCGATCAATCAATCATTAATCATAAACAAGATAAGCCCCCCAAAAATATCCTAGATTCGAAAGAAGATAGAGCACTAGAAAAACTGAGACACAAACCGAAACTTGTAATCTTTGATCGACTGACGCAAAATCTCACTTGTTTACTGATGATACGAGCCCTATAATTGTGAAACACAAGTTGCTAGAACTTGTAGATTTTGTTTTATTCACTAGTATTAAAAGAAAATTGTGAACCAGGTCCCTTATATCGAGATTACAACGGGTTGGATGGAATAATTATTCGTTATTTAGACCACTTAGGCCTAAAAATAACGTTTGAATGTTGATGTATTTCAAAGGCGGGAGAAAGAAACTGGCTAATGGAAGACCAGAAGTTCTAAATCCTGACTTTAATGGGATGGGAGACAATATTTCTTAGATTAAAGGTGAAATACCTAACACCCTTCGAAGGTATTGGGGGGGAAAAGTCAAGCCTACAAACCTGGGAGTGAGGCAATGGATTTCTCTGAAGATGGCAATAGCATCTCCAGAAACTGATATGACGCTGGCCTTCTGCATGACTTGGCTGTGGAAGGAATCCACAGGATCGTCTCCAGCCAGCTCGGAGGGAGGAATGTGGAATCGGATCTCCATTAAACTGACTGGTGCATCATCATTCTGAAAAGAAAATCCGAGTGTAGTAACAAACCCTTTTCAACACGGTGATGAATTGATAGCGATAAACTAAGGGCCGGTTCAAAAAACCAGTTACTCTGGGGCTGGGGTTGAAGTTTACCTCGAGGTTGCCAAATCATGGTTAGAAAAATTGCGTTCAAAAAAGGTCAGTAATCGATTATTCTTGCGATACATCGAAAAGTTTACCATGGGTACGTAACCCTGAGGGGCCCTAGGGTTACTTGAAGTTTACCATGGTAAACTCTCTGAGCTCGATTCCTATTGGCCAAGCTGGGAGGTCTCAACTAGGAACGGAAAAACAATGGCTGACTACTTGTCAAGTTTCAATTTTTGCTTCCTCACTACCGAAGGTAGG
>JAEMON010000006.1:33889027-33899334 GCA_030264115.1 Lygus lineolaris
TTTGTACATCAGAATTCCAGTGCTATTCAACATTTCTTGCTTTGTTGTAGCGAACCGGTTAATTCGGTGCCTCCGACAGGAAGGATGGGGCAGCTCATGGCTCTCAACTCAGCAGAGTTGGCCAAAAGGGTTATGGCGTTGACGTTGGAGCTAGAGGAAAGGGAAGCTGTTTTAGAGAGCACAAATCAACGGTTGAACGAAACCCAGGAAAAGCTCACTAAGCAAAAAACCGACTGTGATTCAATAGTTAAAAGGCATCAAAAATTTATTGACCAGGTACCAACATAACTTGTCTACACACCTACCTTCATTAATCGCCACTTAGCCTGGCGCATGGCCCTCTTCGGACTCCTTCGAGCATTTTCTAGTTTCCTGCCCTTACCTTCCGAGCTTAGCTGAGTGGAGCGAGCCATGCTTTTTAAACTGTTGGTAGACCCTTGGTCAGCATGTCGATCTACGTGGCGATCATTGTATATTTGTCTCCGGCATTGAAATGTTGATTAAAACGCTCAATTAAAAACAAATTAAGGCACGTAGGTTTTACTATGAAAATATAATTTCGAATTTTTCAGCTGCTAACAGAGAAGAAACTGTTGGGGGAACAATGTGCAAGCGTCATCAAAGAAATGGAGGTCAAACACACAAAAGCAATGCAAAATGTTGAGGAGCGACATAGAATAGACATGAAAAAATTTCACGAGAAAATGCTGGCAGCTGAAAAGATTAAACGAGATAAATGGATTGAAGAAAAAATGAAGAAAATCAAGGTAGGTTCACCGATAACATTTTGCAGTATTAACCAATGAAATGTGCCAATACCTATTTCGTGACTGTAAATATTGATGGATCAGGAACAAACCGTGAAAGGCTTGGAACCTGAATTAGAAAGGATGACCAGAACTCATCAAGAGGAACTAGCTGAGATAAGGAGAGCTCACGAAAAAGAGTTGGCAGAAATGGAAGCAAGTTGTGCACGAAGGATGTCAATGAGCAGGGAGCAGGCATTGAGAGATAGGGAGCAGGCAGTCGTTGAAGAGAGAGAAGCTGCAAGGAAAAAGTAAGCCACCCGTTCATATAGATAAATTGGTGCCATTAAAATAAATACTCGTAGTTAGTGAAAAACACATTTTAGGGAATGGGAGACAATATGTGATTTTTAAATTTTCTTCTACACTTAGTTCTCACCCTGTAATCATGCAAAACGACGGAGAAAACATTTTTAAAGTAGCTATTGATTTTTCTGAAAATAGTTCAAAACTCAATGTTTCAAAAATAAGAGGCAAATGGGTGGGAAATACTGCCAACGTCATCAGTCAAGGTACTCGAGTATCCATGAAACAAAAGGGCGGATGACCAAGTTGAAGGCATGAATATTTTACTAAAATATAGTATTTAATAAATTATAATATTTAATAAATAATTTAACAATAATTTAATTGAATAATTAATAATTTAATTAAATAATTAATAATTTAATTAAATAATAATTATAATTTATAATAAATAATTTAACTGAACAGTAAAATATTCATAGTAAATTTAATAAGTACAATATCCAAGGAGTTAGTTTTGTTACTGTTGCTGCTAGGTGTACAACTTGCCAAAAAATCACAAGAAAGGTTCACAATGAATCTTTGGATCTGTGGACTGATCACGTCAGATGACGTCACAGCCATAGAACGCCTGCTTCATCCTAACGTTATAGCGCAAAAGTTTCTACCTTGAACTAATCGGATTTTGGAGTGGAACATTTGTGCAGGTTTTTTAAGGGCGCTGAATCCGAATCTGGGGTTGAAATTTCCTAATTCGGACCAATGTCTGTAGCCCATATTGAAGAAAACGAAGCTAACTCCAATAAGTCAAAAAATCTCATTTTGAAGATGGCGTGCGGGGAGGTTCAGTTTCAGTAGGCGCATTGCAACTACTGTAATCTTATACGATCAAACTTTCTATTTCTTTTCATATCGTTAACTATACTTCGGAAGCACCGTTTTTGGTAAGTATAAAACACGGAGGTATTTCCACACTCGCTAAATCAAGCCTTTATTTGAAAGAACTAACGTGATAAATAACATGGTTCAGGCTGGAGCATGAACTCAGTGAAGTTGAGAGAAGTTATCAAGACCAAAGAAGGCGATTGTTGGCCGAAGTGAGAGAAGAAAAACTTCGGATGGAAAGGGATTTAGAAAACAACATGACTATAAAATCAAGGCAACTCGAAGAAAAATGGCAACAGGCTAATCAAGAACTTGAAGTGCGCATGACTGGACTGCAGGAAAAACATCAGGTACCTACGAGTATCTATATCATATGAAACTACCCTTTAGCTAAAATGAACCAAATGCAACTCAAAAATCAACCTAGACCAGATCATTGATGATGATTAGCTGATGGTGTTGGTCTCTGTCACAACTTGTGTAACCTGCCTTACGAAAGGGAAGTACACCTCAAAATACTTTGTATGGTGTAGTAGTGGTAATGAAAATTAATAAATTAAATAATAATTTAATAATGAAATAGGTGCAAGCTTATTTTATTAGGTTAAAGGAACGAGTTGTGAATTACAGACAGAACTGAAGAACATGAGAGACACGTTGGAAGGGGAGAGGCAGTCCTGGCTAAATCATCAGACACAAGCACTATCACAGAAAGAAGCAGAGATCAGGGAACAACTGAAGAGGGAGAAAGAGAAACACGTGGAAGGAGTGATGAAGAAGATGGAAGAAGAACTTCTAGAAAAAGAAAAGTCTGTGGAGCAAAAAATATCGTAAGATAAAACACTTTTATCCCTAGGCAATGTATTATATATCATTAGAAATAGGCAGGACACCCACTCGTGGTATATAGATGAAAAAGCAGAGCAGTCATCAGTAACCATTAAAGCAAGCTTTAGAGCATGGAATGCGAATCTCCCTTCTTCCATTTTTTAGAGGTTCAGTTTTTATTGAATCAACTTGTACTAGATGAGTTGATTGTAACCTAACTCACTCCTCTCCAACAAAATCATCATACAAGTGAAATAATACAATGATCACATCCAGGAAAATGAGGGAGCAGTATGAGAGCGATTTGAAGGATTTGGAAACATCTCAGATCGAACTGAGGAGAAAACTGAAAGAAGCAAGAGGCGAGAATCAGCAGTACGAAGACACACTAGCAAAATTGAGAACCCAGATAAGTCAACTCGAGTGCCAACTTACCACAACCAAACAGGTAGGTTCATCCGCTATTTTCAAACCATGCAATTCAAGAAGAGTATGGACATGTTGTAGGTTGTCAAGAGATTTAGTTTTTATGTTCTATTTAGATGGCAGAAGAATTTCACTAGTAGAAAACAACAAGGTCGTTTGACTTGTAAATGACAAGAAGTTGAAAGACTGAATATACATTATGGGGATGATTACTTCTGCATTCTTTCATATTTCCTCTACCCTGAAAATCAGTTTCAAATCAATCACTCTCTTTATGAAGAACAAGAAACCTATGATTTTCCATTATCCATTGCCATACCAATCCTATAATTGCTGTAATTTATCAGCTTTGATTATTGTACTTATTGTTGCCGCCTCCGACGTTACTTCTGGAAACCAATGGAGAACTTGCATGGGTAGGAACTTTGCATTTTGAACCTCAGAATCTGATTCATCGCCCATCAAAACCCTCTGATGCCAATTGTCAGTTTGGGATTACGGATGGTTTGCCCGGAAAATGGGTTGGAATGGCAAGCTTGACGTCATGTAGGTTCAAAATCGGTGATGTCAGTTAGGTTCAAATCACAAGACCCATTTCAGTAATTTTTAATCGTCGAATACCCCTCATATAGCAACTTTTTGGAAAGCCCTCATAAAGATCTTTCAAATTACAAAATAAAAAATAATCATGCAAGTTGACACTGGGTAGGCTGGGTTCGACTCAGAGCTGAGATACGAAAGCTTTTCTCAGGGAGAGGATCCAACTAAAGATTGCATGTAAAACCTGCCGGGTTTGGATGGCCACCACCAGACCAGAAGCCAGGTCACTACTAGCATTTTCACACTGCTTTTGGCAAAAAAAAAAAAAAACATTAAATTACCTGGAACGACGAGTTGAACGAGTGTGAAGGCAGAAGAAAAAGTCAAACTAGTTCTAAACAGGTAATATCAGGCTTTGAGACCCACTTCCCCCACTTTTGGTAGGCCCTGCCATCCAAACGCGGCAGGTCACAATCTGAGCCACAATAATATCGCCATGCCTGGGTACAAAGATGATTGTACAGTTGTATAATACATAAATATTGGTTTTATAAAATGCTATTTCAATATTCAACAGCGGTTAGAAAGAGCGGAACGAGAAAATACAGAGCGAGGAGTAATGGCAAGAAGTGAAGTGTCAAGTCAAATAGCCATCTTGCAAAGAGAACTGGCTGAGGAACGTACAAGAAGGGAGGAAGGTATTGCAACGATGCAAGCAGAAAAGGAGAAAGAACTACAGCAAGTTTACAATAGGTAAGCCAAAAAATGGTAAACCCAAGAGGAGTTCCTGATGGGAGAGGAAAATGAATCAATTATAAGAATAAACTGGACAACATTCTTCCTGTGTTCCATTCCCCTCCACCTCGCGAGGAACATTTTGGTGGGAGACATCCAACCATGAGCGTAATTGGGAGTTGACCAAACAATTTTACTGATTTCAGAGTCAAAGAAGCCATCAGCAAGAAAGAAGAGGCATTCAAACATGTCCAAAAACAAAGAGATGCAGCGTTGGAGCAATGCTGCCAACTTGAGAGTATGTTGGAGCAGCAACGGAAGGAATATTTGAGCCGAAAACCCCATTAGATAACACATTCTATAAAATAACATTCGCCCATGACGCTGCCTAACTATAAGATGACTTATATCTACATATTCGTCGTTGTACAGACAAATAAAATAATTTTGATATTCTTTTATACTTTGGGAATATTATTATGTAACCTGATGAATACTGGGTTATGAATTAGTTAACCTCTAGATTAGATACAACAGAAAATCAGTTCATGTAGAAGATATGACCAATTTGAAGTTAAGAATCCACCTGCCTGCAGCAGCATCTTACTGATAGAGCAACATTCGAAGTAGAAATGAATGTGACAATGTAACAAGATAACATACTTCGACAAAACGGCCAAAATAATTATAAATCAAAGTAAATCGATGAACAGTAAGCAATTAAGAACGATCGAGGCTGAAAGAAAAATGGAGATGTAATCAAGGAGATAATAACTCATTTATTATTTTAAAATATTACTTCCATCAAACGCAAAAAAGCTGTTCTTAGTTACTACCTCAACAAATACTCAAATTCATAACATTTGTAGTAGGTACCTACCTAGTAATAAAATTCAGGGAAAAGCACAACTGCATATAATTATAAGGTACAGTAAAGTATTCACGTCATATTAACATTGAAGACAATTATTACAACAATAAATATGGCAATTTGCTATAATACTTATTCAAAAAGTAAAAATATGGCTAGAACAATCAGTAGTTAACTACGAGAAAAATATCGTCACTAATAAGCTATCAAGTTAGTACAGGTGCAATTTAAAAGGCTTTGGGTTTCCATTTCAATCACGGAATACCCCAATTTAATCGGCACCCCAATTTGACTCTGACAAAAAGACTACAAATCATTTAATGACCCATGTCCAGTCCCACTGAAATAAATTACGTGCAATTACTAAAATAAAAGCGTGTCAAAAAGAAAATCAAAGCCAGTCACTACATATCCTTTTTTGATCACTCAAATTTGATCTTTAAAAGTTCTTACTACTAATAAATTACAAAAACTTTGTAGAGATACATGATTCAATACAGTCTTTTTTCATCAACAACACTTAGGTATATTCATGTATATATATTTTAAGATGAATATTATAGAAAGTACTAAATTACACGAAATACACCAAGCACTTGTAGACCTGTTCACTTCAGCAGAACGAGATCAAAACAGAAAAAAAGTCATGCAACTTTTCAGATCAAATGAAACAGAATACTCATAAAGCGAGCCACGGGTGGTAGAACAAGGATTCCCTGCTCCGGTCACCGTAATCGTACATCAGCTCGTCCCCTACATTTATATCGTCTTTAGCAATAAGAACCAGTCTGGGGATGCCTCCGACCGTAAGTGTCTTAGTGACCAGATTCCCGTACCGGGAGTGGTTGACCAGCCTGCCCAGTCTTTTACTTTCAGCAGTTGCGTCGATGCAATAGGAGACATCTTTGTGAACGAAGTAGTACATGTAGCACCCAGTGTTTTGGTCCTGGGCGTACCTAGCCTCGCGAACCCGGGCTTCGTCCAATGGTATCAACTCTCCAGCATACTCCACCACGTAGTCACCCCTTTTGAATGGCCTGGTGGCCACGATCCCACGCCCTTTCCCAGGAAAGTTGTGAACCTCAAGTCCATCTTCTCTCTCTGACAGGATGGCATTCTCGATATGCCGTTGCTTCTCTTCCAGTACAGTCTTCTTAGTTTTGCGAACGCTCCTCCGCACAGGGAAGTAATCAGTCAGTTTGGTGGTCTTACATTCTAATGACTCCTCCGCGTTGATTTTACGCCTCGGTTTAACCAACTTCTTCGGCTCAGCAACCTCTTCAGGTATTTTGATCGTATGAGGACTCTTTTTCTCAATGTTGTTGGCCTGTTGGAGGATGGAAGTAGTGGAAGCGTGTTTCCTCGGCGATAGCCTCGGAGAGTTGAGACTCTTGTCGTCATTTTTCTTCTCTTCTGACGAAAAGTAGGAAGTGATTTTAGATGCCGGACTAGCGTGAGAAAGCTTACCTTGGAACTCGGCCGTCATTTTCATAGTCTTCAAAGGGTTAGGAGGATTTTCACCATTCTTGGCAGCTGGGGCCTGTGCCCTCCTCCTGCCCCTCACCATAGTAAATGGCTACGGAATGTGAAGTTTGAAGGGACCTTTACCTGTGAAGGATAGACAGACGAAATATTAAAAATACAGGCAGAATGAGAGGGTATTCTTAAGAGTTTCTTTCACATGGTACTGCACTGTATTTGGGGAATGAGGATGGAGATGAAGGAATTTCTATTTCAGCTAAAGTTGCTAGGTAATACGGTGAAAGACATAATGAGACATATTAATAACAAATTTAGTTTAAAATTGGCAAGGTAACAAGTGAGGTTCGAGGAGAACTTATCTTTGTTGAGGTAGAATTTATGAGCTGGTGGGCACTAGAGGTTTATTTGCTTTAGAATGCAGAGCACTCAGATCTTCTGATCAACATAGAAGGTTAGTGCCCTTATTACGGAGATTTTTGCTTTCCACAAGGGCAAGTTGGAGGCTGAAACGTATACCAAGCAGGTGGATAGTAAAGCTTCCCCAGAGATGTGAACGATTTTTTTTTCCAGAATTCGGCGTCCTCAGCGTACAAATTCGCGCAATTTCAATCAAGTTCCGCGAACCCTCCACCTGATATCGGAGTTCCAATCTGAGGTGTACTATTTTATCCAGTTTTATTTTTACGATTAAAACATCTGCAAAAATTGGCAGAAATTAATTTACATACTTCTTGAGCTCAGCACTCCATGCTCTACAACTTTTGTAAAAGGGGGTATCGATAGGAATTCTCGTTGCGAAGCTACCGCACTTTGAAAATGGGTGGTAACAATTTTGTTTGCTAGTTTACTGTGACAATTTCCGTAGGATGCGCCGTTCTGGTGTTATAAGAAAAAAACCCGAAAAAAGCGGTTTTAGACTGCCAAAAGTTTGACTCAATTTGTCTGTGTCGGTGCAAACTGAGATTACTCTTATTTAGGACCAACTAAAGGCATTAAAAACTTTCCAGCTTTGTCTACTTTAATTTTATTAACAGCCCTTTTTTCATTCTAATTTTGCTGCTGGATACAGGCACTTTTTCCAGCCACACCCTCAATTTCCCCCTCTTCTACAGAAAGTTTTCGAGACAAAAATGGTATTTTTTATCAGCACAGTGGAGCCAAATAGCCGATTCTGGGGCAAAATTCTAAATTTGATTGGAATCTCCTGCTGATCACGAATAGGTAAGTATTCCATTGATTAGACCTTTACTGTTATTTCGATGGTTATTGTCTGCCCCAAATGCTCACATCTAGAACAAATGGAATTTATATACCTAGGTAGGTAATAAGAAATTAAATTCTGTGTCAAATGATACCAACTCTCCGGAGTAGGTAGGTACATTAATGCGATTTTCAACTAATTTTGCTGAAAGCATTTCAAATTGATGCCATCGGAAAAATGGGTTTCCGCAAAATTACCTAACCGTGTATACGACTGTGGAATGGACCATGGTAAAGAAAACATACTCAGGTAATTTACAATATTGTGGGAGTGACAGCATTATTGCCTTCTACGCTTTGGCCATTATAAGCACGAGTAGATTCTACACTAAGTAGTTACCTCAAAAAATAAGGACCATTTTTGGACAGGTAGGATTCGACGTAGGTTGTAGGTACCTATGTGATGTAGGTACTTTAACCTTGGCGATCTAGTGAATAACCAAATTATACGGACAAATCCACCTGGTTATTTTTCACTCACACTAATACACATCAGGGTACCTACAAGATTGTACAGATAGGTCGATAGACGATATTACTTCGACTTTCCCATAGTTCGGGCGCAGTCAAAACCAGAGGTTTTATGAGGGAATTGGCCAAGCCTAAATATAGATTTATTCAAGAATAGACCAATCCCATTGTAGAATGTCTCAATAAGCAAGAAAGCGAAGTCAGTTTGGTGCAGGTTCCTTGAACAAATAATAGGAATCGCATATACAAGGGATTCTTCAATGAGAACAGTTCATAAAGCACACATAGGTACGAAATGTACGTAAGAAAAGCTACAGGTGGGAAATGGCACCAAGCACCAACCTTGATTCTACTACTAAGGACATTATAGTATCAAGATCCTAACTTTTTTGATGTATCTCGTTACAGTTGTGGCATCATAAGTACCTACCTTAACTCAGCATCATTCGCGCACAATTTTTCAGTCACATCACGATTGAGGGAAAACGATTTAAAACCCCTAGAAGACTCGATGTTCGAATATAATCGAAAAAACCGAAAATAATTACCTAGTTATGCTTTTTCACGAAGCTGTAACGGCGGCAGTGAACGCCAAATTAGATGGGCAGAGTCAACACACATTACTTATTAGGCGATTGGAAGAACACGATTTCGAAAATTCTGTACACTGAAACTAATCATATATATATATCAAGTATATCAAAAGCCATTTCTTACCATTCAAAATTCAAATTGTCTCAGAACTAAGGGGTAAAGGGACTTCGACGGAAGCACTTTGAGAGGAAACTGTCGCCCATTTTGTTTTGTTATGCAGGGCTGCCACCACAAACGGACCGGAAAAAAATAAGGAACGGTGTTTTTCAAACCGTTTGATTATGAAATTTTCAAAACTTCAGAACATTCCACTGCACATTAAAAATACATGAAAGTTGAGTCAAGGATACAATATCTTATCTGTTACCTAGGACCTGTTTTAATGCTCGAAGATGGTGAATCAAGGTCCTAAAAAAAAGTTAACGGTCACTGCAGCAGTCGATGACCAATAAGCGTTCGTGGTTTAGGCGCCAAAATTCGCGCGTAATTTTTAAGGTTTTGATTTAGAGAAGCGAGATCCTGGTTTTTGAGAACAATAAAAACAATCATGGTGCGTGAACTTATTTTTCCCTTTTAAGTTTTTGTAGGTATAAGATGGCCCATCATAATAATTTAATACAAATAATTTAAATTTTGGATGACTTTCCTCATGACCCCTTTTGATTGACCCATCATTGATGGGTCATTCAAAGGGGTCATGAGGAAAGTCATCCAAAATGTGAATTATTTTGGATGAATTTTCCCCTTTCGGCTCATTTGACTTGAAAGGTACTTTGTTGAGGTACCGTGTGGGAGTCATCTAAAAATCGCGAGTTTGGACCACTTTTCCCATCGTTGGACACTTATTCGAAGAGTTTGTAAGGTAGGGAAACTCATCCTAAGAGGGGGAAGAAACCCATCGTCCAATATTATTTTAATTGACTAAGTTAGGTAACTATGTTCCAGCTAAAGGCGGTACAAGTGCAAATCGAATATATTAGATGCGCAGAACCTTCTGGGCACACACTGAACACAGTCAACAAGAGTGCGCATAGAAGGTTCTGCGCTCTGTGGAGCTAAAATATTCGAATCAGACATGGTTTTTTAGTGGTTTATTGGTTTTTCCCTCCCTGCCATCTCAGTAGGTTTTTGCTTCCGAGTCTACCAAGGTAGCGGAAGCATTG
>JAEMON010000006.1:33906474-33922235 GCA_030264115.1 Lygus lineolaris
TTGTGTAATAATTTGCATTGTTTTTTATTCGGACACCGAGTGTCCACTGCGCCATCAATGTTTTTCTGGTGTAAACTAATGTTCCACCGTGCCAACCAAGTGTGGTGTACCTACTGTGCATCCTTGCCAAGAAAAACCTCAATAGATAGCGTGATGTTTCGTTAAAAAAACGCACCAAATAGCACGACAATTTGTAGCTTTTTCACATGTTTGATAAACGGCTTTTTGATAGTGCCGCCGTTTGATCATGCCACCTAGCAGTCAATTATTATTATTATTATTTTTGGCTTTTCCCTGCCGTCATGTTCTTAATATGAATTGTTTGGGCTTGGGGTGAGTTCATAGTCAGTTCTACAGAATACCTCGAAGTGCGCAGACGGTTGGTGTTTTTACCCGACTACTGCAAAACGTTGTCATGCCATCCTATTTTAACGAGTCTAATTTCTGTGTTTATTCTCTTAATAAATCTTGGATTTCGGTTATCAGTGTCCAGCATTCTGTTCTATTTCCCATACTAGTAATGAAGTACATTTAGATTTTTAAAAATTGACTAGTATTTCAAGCAAATTGTGGAACAGCCCACCCTGAATTTACACACATACCCACAGATTTCCAAGTATAGGTACCTACTCATCTGTCAGAAATGCAAAGATATAGGTACTATGGTTTCAGTTTCACGGAGTATTAGCCCATAAGCAAACTAAAAACTGAAGTTATTAGGGAAATAAATTTCGAAATCGGTGGTGTCGTCAGTCCAGTATACCTACGTTTACTATATACGTATACTATAACTCCTCCAGATCGCAATAACCTTGATGTTGAAATAATTTCAGACAGGTAGTGTCGGCTGTGTTATCGCTGGGCTTCCTTCAGTAGCAGTCATTCCCGCGGAAGCAATCGAAGGAATCACCGCTGACATCATTAATTGCCTTCAAGTCGAAACTTTTCAAGTAAGTTCCCGAATACCCCGCCATATTCTCACTGATTCATCTTGTATCAGCTCAATACCTACTTCCGTAAAACATCGAAGAGCTGGGCACCTACACATAATTAGAAAAAACAGCTGGTCAAGTGTAGGTAATCCCATGGATTACATGGCTCGGCACCTTTTAAACAAATTCACGTTTGTCTTGCACTCCAGTACTCCACTCCAAGGTTCGTTGTTACCTCGTCTGGCCCTGGTAGAAAAATTATTACATCAAATGACCTATGACGTCAGTGGAGGCGGTAGAAAAGTCCCTGGAGCTATGGGGCAACATTTACTGATTTACCCTGTGGGTAGTCCCCTATGAATTTAGGCATTGGGTCATAATTTGGCAGTAGGTAAGGAGTAAAAATACCTTGATGAGACAGAGGCGGCAAATCGGGAATGCAGGTTTCCCTGGGAGTGATGAGATGGCGAGGAGTTCCTCCTCCTGCCCCCACGAGGCAGGAGCATTGTGCCGAAATTACGACTGGTCACTTCAGACTCCAAGATTGGAATGAAATCAAAATTACTCAGGAGGTCGTTATATCTTCTTGATCAGTTAGTTTACAAACGCGAGTTTACATTCGCGAGGTCACTCCTCCACGGTCAATCTTCCCGTCCTTCCCTCGTCATCACACAGGAAAAGGATCAAAAACGATTTTACCATATTGACGGTCTAATAGATAAATGGGTAAACTCCAGGTACTTAAAACCCACTCCAAGCTGACGTCAGAGAGAAACGTTAAGGCAGCCCCTCCTCGAACGTTCCGAGCAAAGAAATATTTTAGAATTACTTAAAGGATCTCTTAAAGCATTTTACGACTAAAAACACAGATAGATGTTTAACCACAGTTATTGAAAAACAGCTTCACACTGAAGGGGTCGTCGAGAGGGTTGGTCCAGCCCATGGAGAGTCCAGCAGAAAAGGAATTTTGGTTGTCCAGAGCAATCAGCAGAAAAAAAGGCCTTGGCGAAAAAACCCGCGAAGTTGCAAGCCCCTGATGTTGTAGGAATATAGGCATAACAATATAATATTGTATTGTGTTGCATAGAGGAAAAATATTAGTATGTAGGTAGGTACCTATTTAAGTACTCATATAAATAATAATAAATTACCCTTCTAGACACGTTAGTAAACATCTGGTTCGAGGCTTCACATACTTGCCTCATCCGCAAAAACCTGAAAAATGGCCATTTTTGCGGATTTAAACGCTGATTTCGGCCCTCAATCTATTTTTGTGGAGATGAGGGGTTTTGGAACTTGTTTCTACTGTCAGAAGAGTAAGTCCTGTGAATTTCATCAAAATCGTTAGACCAGTTTGGGAGAAAAGCTAAAAATATGGTCTAAAAACGACGTTTTTTCACCTATTTGGAATATTTTCTCCCCCTAATAATTGACCTGGAGGGCTGAAATTCTTATTGTCTCATCCTCAGACATGTAGAAACCAATCCTCGAAATCGGAATTTTTAAAATCATTTTCGTAGGGGCCGCAATCGCGTTCATACACATATGATCGCGTACATACATACGGACTTTCAGACACTTTTTCAAAACGTGGAGAAAATTGATCAGATATCGATTAGGACCAGTTAAAGGTGGTGTTTCAGAAATTGGGTTTTCTGCTGATCGCAATACTTTCCTTTCACCTGAAGAAATTAAAAATAGAAGTCTGCAGGAAAATTCGGTTTAGTTTAGTTACCATGGACCTCATTTAACGAAATTTGGTACCTATCAAGTCTCATACGGGGTCTAGTTGTGCCCCAACCATGCTTTAACCGAAATGCCCAACAAAGGCTTGAGGATTGATAAGAAATGCAAAAACATGACTTTGACTAAAGGAATCGCAGAAACTACAGAAAATAATAAACTGTTGTTTAATAATTGGCAGTTTTCCATATAACTTAATTGTGGATTGTTTTCTCCGTTTTCGTTCAAACGACTTTTAACAAATTTCGGAAGGTTTGCATTCATCATTCATGCCATTTTTGCAGGTTTGAATTCATCGCCATTTTCGCCCATCCATTAACTAAACTTTGGACAAATAAGGCCATGAACCATAAAGATTGGTCGAACAGTACGAAAGGCAAGGGCGGTTTTAGGGTGAATTTCCTGAGGCTGAGCCTCATATTCTCTCGTGGGGTGATGAAGTCACACGCTTTTTCCTTCCCCATTGTCACCCACTTCCGTTCCTTAGACGCCCCAAAGCCACCCCTGACGAAATGTTTATTCGGTTTGCTAATGCCTCTGTCCTTCATCCGACAGGCTATGACCAACAAGCAGGTTTCAAGGCTCTCGCCGTCGGCTGCGAACGCCCTATCTCGCCGAAAAGTGTCACTGAGTGCCGAGAAGCGATACGCCCTCCAAACAGCCCTCACGAGCGAAGCAGACGTGAGAAGGTCGAGAGCACTGATGAATCACCCTCTGGAAATTGAAATTCTCACATACCTCACGCTTATTTTAAGTTCACTCTCGTAACCCTGGCCCATTGATTTGTCCACAGTTTTTGGCCCACGAATTAATTTCGTCCTTTTAGCTTTACATTGTTGAACCTCCCTGTTGAAATCTTGCCATCCAAAATGAGGTACGTACAGTGTGGGTATATGAGTACCTACTATACACTAATTTACCACTAATTGATAACAGTGGAGGCGCCACTTTGGTGGGTCAATTGAATGTCTGGCCCGAATAACGCAGTAACAAACTAAATCCGAATTCGGAAAAAATAGGAGCCAAAAAAAATTTCCCTGACCATCCTATACTGTACCCAAGTCTGAGAGAGCCAGCAAAGCACCATGGCAAAAATCTTTGAGTATATATATACACTCAAAGGCAAAACTGCCACATCAGACAACTTTTCGAGGGAGCATCGGAGCATGCAGTAGACTCTTCAAAATAAGGAAGAATCAATAAATTTAAAAAATGTTAATAGAGAAATTTAATGTATTATCATAAATACATGCTATTTGATTTATAGGTTACAATTCTTGTGCTGTTTATTCATATTTCAAAGAATTTCCCCCATCTCCTGTAAACGCTCACAATTATTCTGTGTAAGCAGCATCGTTATTGTCTGGTAGTTTTACAAATAAAGGTTTATAGTTTCATCTCGAACAAGAGGGATTTAGTTTACAACAGTTTTGAAAAATTGGAAAAATGATTTTTGTTGTGTGCAATACTCTTTATTTTTCAAACAGTCCTTCCAGAAGAAGATCAACAAAGAAATAATTCAAGTGTTTACATTACGAATCCATCGCCAACAAACAGAAATTATTCGTCACGTTGATGCAAATTTTGTTAGTTTTTGAGGATTCACATTGCAGTAATAGGTATACTTGAATCAATATAGAGTAAGATTTTTAAGAATTTTCAAATGTGAGAAGAAAAAATGGTTTTTCCCGCCATCGAACTCTTAGAAAAAATAGGTAGGTACTAGTTAAAATTTATTATTAAACCTAATAAACATAAGTTAAATTTTCCATGAAGAGATCAATAATCTCGATTATAAATATCGATTTATTTCAAGAGTAGTCCATGTTAGTGCGAGCCGTAAATGATAGGGAAGCAAATAATGGAGAAAACAACAGATTTGAAGTTCGAAGAAAAACATGACTAGATTGGCATCCAATAAGGCAAAGCCCCATTTTTTAAACCATCAATTAGGCATATAAATGCCTAATTTGGAAAAAACTGGAGATAGGTAACATTATTATAGTACGGCTTATCTGTTGTTTTCCTTTGACAGTGTTCACTTTACTATAATTCGTAGCTTCTTTTTCCATTTCTCCATTACAGATTGATACTAGAGATATAAATTATTTACAATATAATTAATTTTTTTAAATATATCCATATAAATTAATTTTTGTATTTCTCATAAGCAGATTTCGTGTCTTCTATGTTTCAAAAGCTTGACTGGGAAATTACGGGAAAGAACGTAGATAATTATTTCTTCTTGTTTTAAAATCAGGGATTTATTCAAGTTTGATTGAAATAATTGAGTGTGGAAAAACGTTTTCCTAGTTCCTCTGATATCATGTTTAGGCAATGTGTTCAACATCGTAGGTACTAATTGTAAGTGCGGATGGGTTTGATATGCCATAGCATTCATTACAATTTTAATTTTTAATAAGAGGCAACAATTCGCCGAATGCGAAAAGAATCTCTAAAAAATATTGTCCTACACTTCTCTTTGTGCCCTTAAGCTGTTTAGGTTAAAGATATGACTTTCGGACGTTACAGACACTAATAGCGTTTTATTTTTAACAGGGAACTATTGGACTGTGTTTTGGAAGTAATAATCTCTAGATTTCCAGGAACTAAGTTGACTTCATTGCAAGATATTGCATTCGTTCAATGATGCTCAATATTGAACGTCGGGGGGTATGAGAGGTTTCATGCTTCCCCAATTGCTTTGCCACAACCAACCCAACCTTCAAAAATTTAGTCACAGTCCCTCTAATACCTCTCTCTCTCTTTCTCTCTCTCCAATGTGTTGGAACATATCTGTTGGGCTCATATCAGGAGGGTATAGACGTGATGACATCTAGTTGAATCCCATTAGCGTGTTCTAAAATTAAAAGGGACCACACGCCAAAAAGAATTTCCCACACTTCGATAAACGTACCTATTATGTGGGTACAGTAATAATATCATTTCTTTAACCTGTCAAATACAAAATAAGTACTTATGTATCAAATATTCATATCGTTATTTTTAAGTTGGTTTGTGTTTTTAAAAGTTTTTTTACATAGTTTTTTTTTATTAATTAACAAGCACTTAATTATGAGCATTATAAAAAAATCGAGTGCAGTTCATCTAACTTCAGTTATGGAAGCTTTAGTGTCGGTAGGTTCTGGTTTCAGTAGAGTAAAGCGCCAAAGTACTATCAAAAACAATAAATCCTTCGTATTCATTAATGATAAACGAGGAATGATTTTATCAAAAACAAAATACTGCAATTTTTCCGTTTTTTTAATGATCTCTAATAGCATTCTAGTAGCTCTCTACCCCAACCTACTTTGTTAATGACCCTCAGCAGTTTTTGCTATAATGTATACAACTTGTGAAAAATCTACTTTCTTAATTGTATTGTATGATAATTCATATCTTTTCTAAAAAGGTAAGGTACCTATAAATTTTGACCATTTTTTTTACACGCAGTATCCTTGAACGAAAGTTCCTTTTTTTTAAATTTCTATTTTTTTAAAAAATATTTAGTATTCTTCAAATAAAAAAATGACGATAATTTACAACAATGACGAAAATTTAAATATTTTTTTCCACTTATCTGGATAAAAACATACCCTGTATCGAAGCAAGAAACTCCACGATTTCTTTGCTTTTTTTAAAGTTTGGCTTTCTATAAATATTAGGAGGCAATGATTTCTATGATGTTAGTACGATGTAAATTGTGTTGGTTAAAAACTAAAGACTGATTGGGTAATCAAGCCTAAAGGCGTTGAAGCGCTAAAGTATGTTATAGGCTGCTTGTAACGACAGTTTTTGGTGGAATAATTACAGAAAATGACCTGTGTGTTTTATAAGAAACCAAATGAACAACTTTAATTCAATGTAACTATGTTTTACTAAACTGCACGATCATCAACGTCTGCTTTCTCAAAATCGACTGAAATAAGCGTTAAGCGCACCAAAGATGAACAAAAAGTATACAAGCAAGATGGAAATCAGTTTACAATGAATCTATGCAAATGGAAGTCTGTATTGACTATGTGCCGTCATGTGTATAAAACGGAACAAGACAGCATTTTTCAGCTCAAGTTCTTCACTTAGCTTTTGTGCGCATTGAAGTTACCTTACAATGGATTTGTAGTTGCCCTCCCATTCAAAAGAATACTCAGTTTGATCATTTTCCCGTAACTCATGAAAAATCGGATGAATTTGTGTGAGATGTAAGCAATAAACGTTTTTATAATTCAGTCTAGCACCAGAGAGGTTGAAAGTGGTATGAAGCATACAGGAATGATTTTTGTTTTGGTCTTGGAATGCTTTCTACAAGATAAAAATATACAAAATGAACTGATTTTCTCCTTGAGAAAGTAGAAAAGGTTTCAAGATTCTCCTTAATATACTATTAATATATTTATATATGTATATAGATTTTTTTTGCGTTTCTAAATATAAAACAAGTTATCCTAGCCATAAATATCAACTAGCGTTATATGAGTCATTTTGCGAAAATCATTGCACTTATAAAGTTATAGTAATATAAACTTTATTAGGTATTTCCATATAAATTGATAATAATAACTATATGTAAAATGAATAATTAGCTTACTGTACTAGATAATAACTTTAAAAGCTGTTTTACATAATCCTAGAAGTAGGTATGATTAAAAATAAATTTGTGTATCAGTCATAGATAACATTTTCCGTTGGCTCCTACTTATTGGCAACTCTTACACAGCTGTATTGCACAGTAATTAATAGTTCAATAGGAAACATTAAGAAAGAGTACATAAGGAAATTAATAAAGCCATCAAAATAAAACAATTAAAAAAACTCGGTGCGAATTGGCTTTCAAGTCTCATTTTTTCAAATTTCAACAATTTTTCGTAAACAAAATAAACTATTCACTCCACAAGAAGATGGGACTCCTATTTTAAAAATGAAGAATGAAAAATCAACAACTTCATACAATCCCAAACCTAACCGTATCATAATTATTTTTTCTGCAAGTAAGAAAGAAGTTGCTACTACCTATATTTGCTAGCAATGTACAAGGGTTTTTCACTTTTTTTTTAAATACAATAAATTCATTAACATTACAATAGTTTGAGCTCAGAAATCGCGCTCTAACCGTGCAGTTATCACTGAAAACATGCAAATAATTCAATATTTTTGTTGTTGGACCAACTGTAAGAACTACAAATATTAGACTTGGAACCGTTTCTAACTCCATAAAACACAACTCTGTTGTAATATACAATATTTATATATATATAATCTATATTAAAGCTCATGCGTATTATTATTCTTAATTTTTATGTTTTCTATACAATATATATACTGTTCATTTTTTTGTGTTTTTCTTGTGTGTGTTATGCTTGTTGGCTGTTTTTTTAAATGTACAGTCCTTTGGAAGTCGGAGAAGCGACGAAGATACATCTTACCGTTAATAAGTAGGTACAAGTTAAATAAGTAGGTACTACAAAAACAGTTGAATAAAGATTCTAGACTCAGTAATAACGCAGTTAAAAATTGATATTACTTAAATCATAATACACCTTTTCCTAAAGTTGGTAAGAAATATTTTTGTCGCTCGGTCCGAATCCATTGATAATTTTAATTTTCCCCCTTTTAGTTCAATTAAAAAACAAGTACTTTTTTTTACAAATATTTTTGACAAAACCTTGTTTTTGTAGCTTATGCATTGAGATTAAGGCAATGTTACCAGGCCCTATTTACTTTCTGTTAACTCTAACTCATTTTTTCAATATTTCTTTTTAGCCCTGTAATAATCTATAATAGATTTCCTAAATTTTAAGCCATAGGGTTTAAGGCTCCAAACAGCCATGTTTTTGTAATCTAAAAAACAGTATCTTGGATTGAAGACACTTGATCTATCTTTCTTCCTTATATTAAGTACCCTATGAAAGTAAACTATGAAGTTTATCGTTCATTTTATTTTCATTTCCTTCTCAAAATATTTACAGGTTAATTCTATTCAAAGCATTTTTTTGTTTGTTTTAATTTTAAACATATTATCGTATGTTATCTAAAATGATAAATTTTTTCAATTCATCTCTCACCGGTTACTTTTTTGACTAGAAATGTTAATACCGTTTCTAGCGCGCTCTATCCCCGTATCGTTGATATTATGCTACCTACGAAAATTTTCATTTCAAACATTCCTGTAAAAAATACTATACGTTATGACTACATGGTGGCACCTTTCATATAAATATTTTTTTTCAAGAAAAGCTGACTAATATAGTAAAAGGAAGTAATAAAATAGGTACACTTAATATATCATGTGCTCAAGATGTTTTTTTTTGTTCTTTCTCACGTACCTAAACGCCTATTTACAAAGATTATTTCAATTTTAGAAAAAAATATATATTGTATTATTTATGCCTTTGCGAAGGATCCCGGTGGCTGCTAGGCTACAAATTTTTAACAACAGTACACATACACAATACACTGACATAGGCCAGCTTTTTTTTTACTTTTTACACGTGGTTACATTAGAATGGACAGGCTAAAACAGGATGCTTGGAAAATTCTAGGTAGGTATGGAAAAAGCTAGATCTGGGTTTTAGCACACGAATTTATATTCACCTTTTTGCAATCTAAAACTGTGTAGTGAGCGGATTGTGAGAAAATCCGAGGACAAATAGTGATATTCCGTATTATTAGATTCTTGATTTTTGTTTATGGATTGTTAAAATCATTTTATTAAGAAAAATAATCTAGATTCTACTGCAACTATTGGCTCGTCATAGTGATAAAAACCAACTAACGGAGATAAATGAAATGAATAGATGTGCTGCACTCGGAAATAATAGGGCAACTGCATAACACGAGGAAGGAATCGAATGACTTTGTTATGACAAAACTTTGTACGCTTATCAGGCACTACGTCATCGTAAAGAGATAATTACGGATCAGTCAAATATTTATCTAGTGCACTCTTTTTTTTAATTTTCAATTTAAATTATTTGTTTTTAATACGGTTGCTAGCTATTTTAGAATTTTTTCTAAGATGACACTAATACAAGAGCAAGTTTGTCCTGAATAGTTAACTTGTAGTTTCTATGAAAAACAGTAGTTGCCTAATGAGAGCTCAGATCGAAGATAAACACTCTGAGGAACTTTATCGGTTATATTTATATAGTTCATGTAAGAACCCACTATTAACATGTCTGTATATACAAGTAACCTTAAAACAGAAACGTAGTACCTATGTAGTTCCTTCGATCCAACTTATTATTTTGTACTGTTATTTTCATTTAAATAGGTGAAAAATCCTTCCTTTATTAGAAAAAATAAATTCAGAATGTCTTTTGCCATCGCATGAAACTCAATATTTGCATTAAAAACAAACATTTCAAAGTATGAACATGTTTTAGATCAGCATCTAATTCAATCAATTTTCGATTAATTTTTGTGAAACGGAGGGCCAGATGCCGGTTTACGATTATTTACAAGAAGTCAAACTGAACTAGAAAAAAATGTAGACTTTTTCATAAGTATAATTTCAAGTCTCAAGGGTATTCAAACCTTAGAACTTTAGATGAAATCTTAATGATTCATTATCAAGTCAGGTTTTGAAGTTAAATGCATGTAGGTACTTGATGATTGCTGTGTAGGATCATCGCAAGGAAGCCTAAATAAAAAGCTAAAAAAATAAATAAGCGTTTGTTTCCTTTAATTAATTTGATTAGCCAGAAGGTTTTTGACTAATATGCAAAATCGGGTAAGCAGGGTACAAAAGATTCAAGGGCGCGGCATACAAGGGAAAACGTAATGTAATAATCAGTCAGCATCATGACAGAGAAAGGCCTAGGAGTGACTACAGGATTTTCATAAAGTTTTTTAAGAGTTTAGGAGGAATATTTACAACGATAAAATATTATTGTCTATGTACAGTTGGCAAACTTTGACAACTAACGACCATTTTGGTTGGCAAAATTATGGGAAAATTCACTCAAAGATTGAGCAGTGGGGGAAACGAAGGTTGGTTGATTCTTCAAATAGTTCAAATAAATTATCGTCATTTTATACAGTTAAAACCTTACAGGAAATATAATTATGTACGAGATGAAATGCATGTTGGCAGAGGTGGCTCGATACCGTTTTGTTATTTTTTTAAGCCAATTTTCATAGTCCTTGAAGGAAATACAAATTTAAAATTTTCCCAACAGCTAAGGGAGCACTAGGTTTTAATTCGGGTACCTAACAAGAAAACCAATGAGTGTATCTGTATTAGTGTAAGTAAATAAATAGTTGCCATTATGGTCAAAATAATACATTTCGTTACCTACATTTCAGGTAAAAATTTATCAAAGACAATTTCTTGCTTTGGTTTTTAAGTCATATTACTCCTGTATCCCGGGCTCATGCTTGTTAATCATACACATTTTTTAATAGGTAGCTTTTTTAATCAAGTTTTTCGTTAGTCAAATTTCTTTTGGTACCTAGGTATTTTTACAGAAGAACCTTCATATTTTATCTACATCTGTCATGAAATACTGTAGATGTTTCCGCAAAAGAATAAACGGTAGCACACAAAAGCATTCTACATGATTTTCAGGCAGTGAGTTGAAAGCTTTACAAATCGTACCGAACGAAATAAGTATCGAAAAGCTCTATTTGTGCTTTGTTTTAAGATGGGTTTAAAACTATTTCAATAAATTCTATCATCATAACGACCAGATTGAAAAATTCCAATTTTCCTTTTTTTTTAAGTTATAAATATAGTTTATCCCCACTTCGTGAACGGAAGGGCAAGAACTCATTAGTTCTTGCATGGTCCACACTAATTTTGATCCCTGACTTTTAGAATTCCACAATCCTGTTCAGTACTCTTCAGAATAGAAAACAATATTTCGTTCGTTCTTCTGAGTTGGTACAAAAATTTCGACTTCCATCGGAATATTAAGTAAATTATCAAAGTTCCTCGATTCTCGGGCGTCAGAGCCCTTGTAATGAGAAATTTACTGGCAAATGAATTTTTTCTTTGCGAATAGTACAGAGTAATTATTTTCAATCTACTGAAAAATAAATAATCTTGGTTGGGTCGGACATGTGATTTCGTGTGTAGGTTTTCTACATGTACTGTTAGTCGGGGTAAATCGGTGGTAGTGACGAGTAATTCGGCAAATTTGTTAACACTTATTTTCATCAGCCTTTTAAGATTGAAAAAAAAGTGACAAAGGAAAATATCACGGATATTTGAAAATAAAGGAAGAACTGAATGGCCGACTTTCACGAAAAAAAAAACAAAAAAAAAAAAACAATTCAACAGCTTAAACCCATCTGTTTTTGTAATTATACTTTTCCCGTTTTTTAAAGAATTGACAGCAGTACATTTGTGCCTATACTAACTAGGACTGCTTTAAATTTTTACCCTACAACATCCTGTACAGCAAGTTAACTACAAATATACTTTTTTAAATATATATTAATACGTGACTTATGTTTGTCATTGAAAAATCACAGCCCGATTGGAATAGTCCCAGAGCGAATGTACCGCAAATAACAAACCTTAAATGGACTTCTTTTTTTTTAGTTCCTAAAGAATTTTCTTAGAAAAGATGCTTATCACATTCACTTGTCTGTTAGCCTGGCCAGCCACGGGTCCTTCTGGAGGGCATAATATCGCCGTTAATAACATGTAAAATTTTTTGTTTAACAAATAATTTCATCAACCGCATTCATGATAAGTATTTTTCATTGTGGACTTGACAACTGAACAGATTGACCTTAACACGAAAATCATCAAACATTAAAATTCAATATAGATTACCCAGGCTTCTAACGGTCGCCTTTTCCTATCCATTATCTTAAGAACATCTCTGAATTAATAGAAAAATTGAGGATAACATTTCAACAAAACTTATATTAAGAGTCAACAAAATTTATAAAGTTTTAAAAATAATTCTAAGCTATGGAGAAATAATGTGAAAAACCACCTTTTACACTTCCCCGTACAATAATACCTACTAAATTTGTAAAAAATAATATTACAGGTTAATAATTTTCAATGGTTGTCAACCAATTTGATTAAATATTTAATAAATATTTTCATAGATTTATAAATACGTCGGTTGACTAGAGATGCGACTAGCTGTGTTAGTCAATCGGAGTGTTACTTCTTTCGTATGTCATGGGACCTTACCGAAGACTACGATCAACCCTCAAAATGCGCGTAGGGGCGAGCTCTCAACTGAAAATAGAAATAAAAGTTTGATTATAAATTATTTGTCATACTGGTGTCTTCTGTTCCAATTTTAATCCAAACGTATATTGAAGATTCCCTACCTAATTTGCAACAAACATTTTGCCTTAGAATTGTTACGGTACCTATTCAGCGTTGTCACAAGATCCAAATCGTTAAATTCCCCGACGTTTTCCTCGTCAGACCCCGATATTTTCCCTGTATCTAATAGTGAAACAACGACCATAAATCAAACAGCAGTATACAAAGGAAATGTTAAATAATGTCATCGTTTTTTACTACCAACATCCCTTCCCCTAATTCTCCATTAAATGTAGATAGATACTTACAGCTAAAGGGTAAAATAGCCTATTAAAATCGCCGATTTTTCCTACTTTATCTCTGTTTTTTGCGATTGGGTGGTTGACGAGTTTTTAAGGGAGAGTAAGCATAAGTTCCTAAATCCGTTGGAAATTGGCTGAGAAAAATGGGAAAAGCTGAATTAGCTCCTGATTAGCTCCGCTTATGATTGACTTTTCCTGACCCATTTCAAAATCCCGACTTTCCCTGACTTTTCATGACCTGTAACAACCCTACTATCTGGTTTAGGGAAAAGGAAAGTAGGGAATTTTTCGGTTATAAATCTTTTTTCGCATCTAGCTGATGGGGACTTGACGGATTACCACAATTTTATCAATTTAAAGAAATCTTTTTAACGCTGCATCATTCAAGTTGGGATACTTCTAAGAGATTCCCGTCTTTTCAAAAAGATTAAACCAAGTTTAGGGGCATGATACCCCCTTCTCCCTCCCTGCCACTACCTCAAATGTAAAAAATCTCGAACTACCAATGATCAATTTTATATAATTATCTTTAGGAGTAAACAACTTTTCCGAGTGCTTGAACCGTTTTCAACCGTATATAAATAACAGTAACATGAGCATGCAAATATTTACCGCTCACGTTACAACAAAATGAACATCTAAAATCAAGAATAACATTTACCCACTCACTTCTGGAGATTCAATAAGGACGGTTTGCATCCTTGGGCCGCTTCAGTTGAACTTTGAGTCTCTTCATTCCGATTTGGAACCCATTCATGGCTTGAATGGCTGCTTGAGCACTTGCTGGGTTGTCAAAAGACACGAAACCTGCAAGTAAATACCACATGCATTTGGTTCTTGTACTGTAGGTGAGTATAATTTTACAAATAAATCCAAGGGTCTACTTGCATAACTGATACGTGACACATCTCTCTACCCATGCACATATTATAATATATGACAGAAGGAGTTGTTGACAAATCCTTCCATGTGCAGAGTGTTCGACTTTATAATGGAAATTCAAACTTATTTATAACTTACCATAATATTAAGTATCGTAAATTAAAAAATAGTTTAAAAGACTCACTCCTCGAAAAATACAAATAAATAAATAAATAGAAGTCAATCAGTATCAATAAATCAATCAATATGAATCATTAAATACCCCTTTCCAATAAATAAACCGAGGAGTGCTTTCCAGAAATCACAATTTATTGGACAAATTTCGTTAAAAAAAAAAAAAGTTCATCTCTTGTGTGCAAATTGATGTCACCAGCAATTTTAATTAGGTAAAAATTGCATAGTCTCACCAAGTAACACCATCGAAGGAACTCCGTGTAAGTAACACCGAAAAAATAGGCTGATTGTTGACATGTGCAACGCAACTTCTTTGTTGAAAAAACCTGAGGGATAGCAGAAAATTCCCCTGTATTCAACTCTGCAGGGGAATATTCAAATTGTGTGCACTTGCTCTGGCAGTTGGAACAGGATTTCAGTTGTTATCAGTAGGTTAAGTTGCATAGAATTCAGGTGGAACAGACAAAATATTCGAATATTCACAAGAATGTGCGCAGAGAGTTCGGCGCAGCTAACTTTTCGAATATTCGTACAGTTGGAACAAACCTCTAGTCCCTGCGTAGCATGTCTGATATTTGTTTTTTGGACAGATCGCAATTGCGTTGCAGATGTGAACGAACGGAATTGGAAGTTTGCAGAATTTAGAAGGAATATAAGCACCGCAGTGGACTTGGGTATATAATTATGCTTGGAACTGAACACGTGCATCACATGATAAATCAACAGCCACCAGAAACGCTTGAGTAGGTACATAAGGACTTTAGGTTGTACTCGTACTATTCGACCCGCTTTGCGTGAGGACTTTGGCGACCGCTTTGGTAAAAGAGGACGTCAATTGGGACACGAAACTCATTTTCACAAACAAATGTAGACGAGTAATTCTGGAATGGATCCCTCAAAATATACATAGGTTGCAGGAACTATGTATAGCATTTCCGAGTCAAATTCAAGGTTTTCCTAAACAAATTCAAGGTTTTCCAAAACAAACTCAAGGTTTTTCGATACAAATTCAAGGTTTTCTCATTCAAATTCAAGATTTTCTATTTCAAATTCAAGGTTTTCCAATTTAACATTTCTGTTTTATATTTCAAACTAAAGGATTTTATTCACTAACAAATCAGAACAAACAAAGTGCTATGCCGAGTGAGAAGACGTAAATGAATTCATTAGTTAAGTCAAGGTATTTTGCATTACAATACGTTATCACTTGGAAACTGTAATGCAAGTGAATTCTGCGTATTTTTGACAGAATTAGTCCCCAAGCTTTCTGATGCAAACAGTTCCTACTTGATAATGGATAATGCGCGAATCCATCATGCTCAGTGAACCGCGTGAGGAGCACAATTTGTGTGATGTCATAGCTCGAAGTGTATCAACAGTCACCAGCACGGATTGTGCTAATTTTTACGTGATGGATATGATGTTACAACTTCCCGACGCCGCACAGTGGTCAGATGTGTGAAAAAACCCCCCCAAAATGAAAAATGTCAAATC
>JAEMON010000006.1:33938909-33950182 GCA_030264115.1 Lygus lineolaris
GCAATAGCTTCATTTTCTTCGAAAATTCGCTAAAAATCAATGATAGTAGGGAGCTGTAGGTCACACTGATAGCACATACCTCACAATATGCAGGACGCAGGTATACGTCTGAAATTGCTGAAATGTTTATCTATCATAGTTGTAAGTTTTAAATGAGCATTTTTTTACTTTCCTCAGTGTACCAGAAAGATGAAAGAAAAGTATCGAAAACAGTAGAAAACCCAATTTCTGAAAAACCACCTCAGAATGGTTCTAATCGACATCTGATCCAAGTATTTAATATTTGTACTATCGATAAAATATTTTGGGCCATCAACCTGATTCTGCCATACCGTGGTAAAGTGTGGTACTTACGGGGAGGCGGGGGTGGAGGGTAGGTCTGATGGATGCCATTGGTGTAGATGGCAGGGTCCGAGCCAGCTGGCTGTCCGTTGGGCGTCGTTGCCATCGAGAAGTTGGGCATCGTCGGTGAAGGAAGACTCGGCAGCGCGCCGTTCACTGGTGGCTGCCCTGGCGTTCCTGGACCACCTGGAATACACACTGACTCCATTATGTGAATCCAACTCTAGTTCACGGTTCTCTAGGCGACCAAAAGGAAAGTTCGACATCTAGTCATTAGGTAGTTTGGAGGTGCAAACAATTCCGGAGAATTTTTCTCGACGGTTCTGTATGTTTTTTGGGGTGCTGAATCCGAAAATTTAGTTATCTACTAGATCCGGAATCGGCGTCACCATGAAAATGGCCGAAAACCATAACATTTCGGCACTTGTTTTGGTTTTTCGCCTATAACTCGGAAACTACGCATCCTACGAAAAACCCGCCCACTTACAAAAATTAAAGCTGATTAAATTTCCTAAAAGATGAGACCAACCACACCTCCCTAGGGTTTTCCGTTTGCATGCATGAGATGTGGTTGGTTCCATCTTTTAGGAAATTTAATCAGCTTTAATTTTTGTAAGTGGGCGGGTTTTTCGTAGGATGCGTAGTTTCCGAGTTATAGGCGAAAAACCAAAACAAGTGCCGAAATTTTATGGTTTTTGGCCATTTTCATGGTGACGCCGATTCCGGATCTAGTAGATAACTAAATTTTCGGATTCAGCACCCCAAAATACATACAGAACCGTCGAGAAAAATTCTCCGGAATTTTTTGCACCGATTCGCTACTTTGGGACACCTAATGACTGGACTAATCTAGGAAATTTCTATGATTCAGTTTGGTACCCGTGAAGGCGCTACCGTGGAAATGGAAATTCGGAGCAAGTGGAACCCACAGTACATTGGTATCTGTTAATTGGTATCTTTTAAGAATCCTAGTTCGTCCTTCGAATCATGACCATGTAAGGAATTACATAATTTGTATATGTTGACCGGTGATCTGCAAATCTGAAATGGAATTTTTTTCGTGGCATGTGATCCCTTTTGCAACAATCTGTTAATAGATATACACCAAGCTACAACTTCTATAATATTATTGAATAGGATAAAATTAAGTTTGGGTCATGTACCGTTGAGCGTAGCGTGGGTGGCCAGAGCCGCCATAGGGTTGATGTAAGCAGTGCCTTGCGCCGCCGCCATGATAGCCGCTTGCTGCATTTCCTGTGGGAAGAAATCCTGTCTCACTATAATTAAACATCTTAATGAATGTTGAGCTGGGTTCCTTCTCAGTTCAAAAAGCCAAAATTCTTTACGTCTTTCTCATGGCTCTCTCCAACAAGTCAGTTGGAATGGAAGCAATTTCATCTTGAATTGATGCGATAAGATACGGCGGAGGGCTGAGGTCAGGAAGATGAAAGAAACTATGGAAAATGGTCAGGAGAGGGGATAAGGGGAAATTTATGTTAGATAAAATAATAAAGTTCTCAGAAAGCTTTTTCCAAAATGTAGGTAATAATTCAAGCTATCAAGCTTACGTTATATTGACTCACAATGGGAAACGTCAGTTCCCATGACTTAAAAACGGGGGGGCGATTGCAAGTACCACCTGGTATGATTTTCAAAGGGGGGAATACGATATGACAAGCAATCGTAAGGGGGGGGGCCAAGGTAAGTCATCACCTTGTAAGTCAAACACCACAGCCTCCAGGGCCATAACAATAGCTAGAGCTTAGGGCAATCCTCAATGCTGCTCTTCGAATATCAGGATTGATGTTCATCCTAAGGTGAAGCACTTTCTTCTGTTTTAGGTACTTTATACCATAGAAATATCAGCAGTCTAGATTCTCACCTTGTGTTCTCTTGAGGCTCGGCCACAGAAAGTTCACCCTGAAGCCATTGTTGAGGGCGTAGGACCTTTCTGCACGCTGAAGTCCCCTGATGCCCACTCGCTCGTCACACCTCACTGTCTGAGTTTTCTCCTTATTTGGCAACCTCAAGGCGTGGGTTCATGCCAATAACCCACGAACCATTCAGGATTGGAATCCATTAATTCAACATGAAATTGCAATGATTTCAACTGAAAAATGTTGGAGAGATCCGCGAGGATCTTCGATGACGGCCTCGAAGACACCAAAAAGTTTACCAAGGAAGAAATTTGTCTGCCATAACCTTCCATGATTGATTTTTCTTATTATTAACAACATTTCAAAGATTACTGTTCATTTTAAAGTTAAAAAAACACATAATAAATCATCAAAATTTACAAATTTGCATCACGGATTAAGGTCCAGTAAATAGTTTTTTGGATTTAATTTTTGCGAAAACCTATTTTGCTTCCTCACTACCGAAGGTAGGAAGCTATGTATTCGTGCAAGAAATTCAAAAAATTTTTATCCTCCAAAATCAAAATTTCCACTTGCTTTTTATGTTTCAGAGCTTTCTGAACAATTTTGGTTCCGTGTCTGTCTGTCGGTCTGTGGTCAATTCCTTGTCCCAGGCAAAACTATATGAAGATGTCTTCCGAATTTGATGAAATTTCCAGGGATGAATCTTCGTGACGGTCCCCTATAAATTCCATCGCCATAGGACCACTAGTAGCCTGGGCGCATGCGCAAACGTGAATTTCCCGAAACCCCTGTATCTCAGTTCCTAATCGACCTATTTCGCTCAAATTTACAGGGTGGTTTTGGACTGACCCCAAGACTATAACCTATGAATTTCGTCACGATTGGATCAGTAGTAGCTACTGCGCAAGCGCAAACTTGAAATTTGTTGTCAAAGGTGTATGTCCGGAACTACTCGACCTATTCTGGTGATATTTTATTTTACGCCAGTTAGGCTCTGGAAAGTCCCCTTTGAATTTCATCGCCATCGGACCACTAGTAGCTTGTGCGCATGGGCAAACGTAAATTTCCTGAAACTACGATTTCTCTGCTCCTAATTGACCGATTCCGCTCAAATTCGGAGGGTAGTTGGTGGTTGGCAATCACCTTCGAATTTCAATACGATTCTATCAGTAATACCTATTGCGCATGCGCTAGTTTGGAATGAGTTTCATAGCCATAACACGGGAACTACTCGACTAATTCTATTGAACTTTTCAGAGATTTTACGGAGTAGCCACTACTCATGTCCCTATTAATTTAATAGCCATTGGACCATTAGTAGCGTGTGCGCATGCGCTAACGTAAATTTCCTGAAACTACGATTTCTCAGTTCCTAATGGACCAAGTTCGCGCAAATTCGGAGGGTAGTTGAGGGCTGACTCCAAAACTATTACCTATGAATTTCGCTACAATAGGGTAAGAGGTGGCTACTGCGCATGACCAAACTTGAAATTTATTGTCATAGGCTTGCTCCTAAATCCGAAACTAGTGTACCGATTTCGTTGAAATGTTTTATAACTGATTCTATACGTCCTTGTTACAAAAGTGAGGAAGCTATACTGTCCAACCAACTTGGCAGACGTTTCTCTTACAATAAGATGGAAATATTGAAACAAATATTTTGAGAACTCACTTCATTTATAACTTGTGCATAAGCCCCGTAGGTTCCGAACTGGTTGAAGACAAATGGGTTGAGAAGACTCATGTTTCCTGCCATCTGCTGCATGCGTCTCAGTTGTCTTTCCTTTTCCGTGTCAGCGAACTTTACCACAAGCGACGACGATGCGCCCTGAAAGAGACAAGGACGTCAATCAGTCATAGTCGGGTTGGTATATTTGGGATAAATCGGTCAAGAACAACGAGTGGCTCTATCAATCAACGCCTTTCTTCAAAATTAAGACTCCTTCAAGCTCAAAATTACTCTTACACTGGCGAATCCGAATCCGAAGTCAGAACTTCAGTAGTATCCACCGTTTAGTGGATACAACTTGATCATAAAGGTGCGTTTTGGGGCCATATTTATTTTCGAATTTAAAAAGGATTTAGACCAGTAGGTATGTAAATGTAAAAAAGGTTTTGTGTATTCAATTCGGATCAAGACCAAGACGGATGAATATATGATATGAATGAGTTTATTGTCATCATACAGAATACATAGCGCAGTGCAGATAATCATGCAATACCAGTTATTAATTGCGATTTTCCTAGTTGACTCCGACGACCGGGCTGGAATATAGGTAATCAGCCAGAAAACTCTGGTCGAATTAGTGTAGTTTCACCAGATCGAGAACGTGCAACCAGCTTCAAGTTGAACATTTGCTCACCAGAGTGCATAGGTACCCCCTCTTGGACAGATGTCAAATCGAGCGTGTTCCCCCCAGACCACCCTGCGTACCGCCATCCAGCCAGAAAACCCTTGTCAAATTGTGTAGTTTCACCAGATCAAGAACGTGGGACCAGCTCGAAGTTGAACATTAATTTGCTCATCAGAGCACATAGGTACCCCTCTTGAACAGATGTCAAATCGAGCGTGTACCCTGGCTGGTAACACTGCGGCCCAGCACGGAGTTGTTCGATAGTAGGTAACTACTGATAATTTAATATATAATATTTCTCTTAAATGAATAATTGGTTTGGAAATTCGTTTCGTGGAAGCATTGGGATCATGAACTCTCTCGAGAGTGGGATTCACACTGCTTATCAGAGCACTTATTCCAGAGGTAGTTTGATTCTAGAATTTTACGTACCTACCTACTCATCTTGAAGCGTAAAACATAAATTTATTTCTTGCACCATTCCAGAGGTTATTATTTCAAATAATCAACTAAAAATACCGGACTAACACTACCTGTTGAGTCCTTGGCAAGAGATTTTCAGAGGTTGGAGTGAGGTACTTGTTGCTTTATGCCTCCCCCACCCGCAGTGCCCATTCGTTCCTTCGGGTCCCTTGCCAAGTTCAACAGGCCCCCCCCCCCCCTCGCGCTGTGGCGCTGGATTTCCCCCTCTTTCCCGTAATTATCCCAATGTTAAACAAACATACGGTTTTCTCGCTCGGCTCAACACAATCGACTAGGATTTACCTTTTTGATCTCATAATACGCTTTTAAACCGCTTGTTCCCCAACGACAATCTTTGTACAGCCGTTCGATATCAGGATTTTGAATTCCCTTGCCAATCTAAATCTGGAACCCATAAAACCATGACTCGTGCCAATCATGTTTATGCTCTTCTGACCGGGCCTGTGTCTGTCTGTGTGTGTCCTCGAATCCATCCATTCATAACTTCAACAGTTTTTATCAGATTTCAATGACATTTTCAGGGATTGCGTGGGTCTACGCAGTGAATTTCCGATAAAACCTATTTCTCACGACCTACAGGCTCGATTCTGCTCGAAAATGAAGGAAAGTCGAGGAGTTGCCAGATGATTCTCTATGAATTATTCGGTAGCCTAGGCGCATGTAAAAGCGTAAAAAACGGCAACATAATGAGGTAAAGAATTGTATCGTATTATCATTCAGTGATTTCAGAACAACTAAAACGTAAGGTAACTTACAACGTAGAAAAGTTTCAACAACAACCCATTATAAAATGGATTAATAACTCTAAAAAATACGACCCAAATAAATAATGTAATAAATATTTATATTAATGGAGCATATCATGTAAGTTTGCTTCACAAGATAATAATTACACTAGGAAGGGTAAGCCCATTCAGACAATAAATCAATCTATCATGAAGTAAGCTAGGTATATAACTTAATGCTGTAGGTAAAATAGTGTTATGAGAAAAATGTGATAAAAATGGGTTCACATTCTAATTATAATTACTGATATAAATATTTTTTAATAGTAATTACCTATGTATTCTTCAATAGAGCTAACTTAAGATAAAGTTACATTATAACAAATGACCTTTTATTTGTTAGAGTATTAATTTGTCTGCTGAAGAGGACACGTTGTACCTTTTAAAACAAATGGACATGAAAACTCAAATTCGAACCGCCTCAAAGACATAATTCATAACTTACATTAGTCCCTCCATTCAAAATGATTTAATAAATCTCAATGTATATCGAAAGAAAAATTCTGAAGCTATGAGTCCTTGAAAATCATGAAAGTGACTGATGGCGTGAGGCTCCAAAGTCGAATGAAAAACAAGCTATAATCTCACAATCGCCGTAACAGCAGTCAATCAGTATAATAGCAACTGGGCAGTACAGTTCAACGATAACCACGTTGATTCCAGAAAAGGTTCATTCGATAATATTTACGTTCCAAGTCCAATTTCCAAGAGCGAAGCGACCCCTGGCAGTCAACACCAATCGGGAAGAGGACGTTATGTCCGGGGTCCGGATGGCCCCTATAAAATTAATCCCCTTTGAGGGTTGAAGGTAGTTCGGATGTGGGTGGAGAGAGATCGATAGAACGGGCAAACTAACACAAGAAAAAACTTCCTTCTTTTCGGAAAAACCTTTTTTATGACAGTGGTTTGTCAACATACAGGGGAGGAGTTTTTTTTTACAGCTTTGTTTTCACGTATATAGGTATATAAATCTGAACCCCCTCCTCATATCTTGTTCCTGTAAACAAACCGGTGCTATTTGAATCGGCATTGAGAAAGCAAAAAGAAAAAATAACAAAAAAATCGCGAGGGGAAAAACGAAGAAAAAACGTTTATAGTGAGGAAGGTGGGAGAACGTCTATTTTGCAAATACAGAGAATCCCGAGGGCAATGAATCAACCGCGATTAGGCGATGAATTAACTTGTTTACTTCTACGGGTAGATTTATAGGCCCCCAGCGTAGGAGTAAATTCCTGATCTTTTTTGGGGGAGTTTTTTTCCACGGTGGTCGCGCACCCTACCATACTCCTTCACCGTGAAATCGGCCTTCCGACGAACCATCGGTTGATTGAGTAACTGAACTCGTTCGTTACTGGACAAAGAGAGTGCTATTACACCAATTGTGGATGGAATTCGACGAAAAGAACATTTTGCGACGATTCCGACGGAATTAAAACGATTTCTGTGAGTTGAGCCATTCAGATATCATTGCAGTTAATTTGGAAGAATAACACTAACTCGAGCTTTGGGTAAACCGATCTTGGAGCGACTGTTCGGTGTTACTCTCTACTAAAGTCGCGAAAACGGAAAACTTCGAAGAATCACTAAGAATCATGGCTACTGGGTTGGTGAGCTAGCGTTGGTCTCATTCGACTTAGGCCTCCAATTTTTTTTCATAGAAAAAAAATTTAGGGCAGTTCCAATGGTCAACACCATGCTTCCTCTAGTTTCTTGATGTTTGGTTTGGTGAGCTTTTTTGGGTATAGAAATGCGGGGTACATTCAGAATTAGCACAATTTCCTATAAGAAGCTAGTGGTACTTATTTTTGTCCGAAAAATTACCATTCCGTTCAATGTGGGGCGATGAGGGTTTCTAGTTATCATTATTACAAAGAAAACGATATTTGGTGAAGTTTCGAGAGAAGTTCTCTTCCAAAACTCCTCTCCTATTCCTCCATCGATTCAACGAAAATCCTTGAAAAGTAGTAAGGGTATCACTCTTAGGAAGTTATGAGTTCATCACGAAGTTATGAGAAGTTTAATTAAAAATACTTATCACATATTTCTCTTTGTAGGAGCATTAACGTACGTAGGTATAGGATGTTCTTCACATCGAAAAATAGTCATAATTCATACTCGCGAGTCGAAACTGCGTCCGAAAAGGTGAGCATCACTCAGACGCTAACGAAGTTGGGAGGAGTTTCACTTGAGAGACGACTTTGAGAGGGCTTTTGAAAATGTTTACAGTTTGAAATTAGTGGAGATGGAAGGCAAAGCTGAGGACTTAATTAAACATTCGATAAGGAAGTAAGTTTGATTGAACGCTCTCGGAGATACTCCCTCCTCGCCTACCCTCTTCCACCTTCAACTCTAAGTCAAGTGATTCGAGACCTCAGACTCAATTCCAAACTGTAATAAGTCCCTTTGCTTTCGGCGCGTGACAAATTAATTTTCTGGACGAAACCGCTTTTTAACTCGTTCCAAATAATTCAATAGAGGAATCTCGGTATATTATTACTCAACAGTTAACATTATCTTTTAACAATTAACATTGGTAAATTTAGAATCCTCAAATTGAGAAATTTATTATTATTAACAATTAACATATATTATGTGCATGCACAGTATTATACATCTATGTCACTCAAAATCAGAAGTTGAGATAGTGCTGACCTTGGGATAGTATAATTTTTCAAATCTATTTGCGAACTGAAAATTCGGCTCCTGATTTTTTAATTCTCTTTAAAGAATAATACCAGGGCACTTTAAGCTTGGAGCTTGTGCTGTCCCTGACTCTTAATATATTTCGAAGCCTCTCAGTGAAGATGGTTTAGTTCCCTAATTAGCGTTTCATATTGCACTGAAAAACAACTGCCACCTGTCGGACTTCACTAACGATCTGAGCTAACCTGCCACCAGGTTATGGTTTTGGAATGCCCACCTCCCAAATATCACCTGAAACTTCAAGAAACCTTAAAGAAATCCTGGGAAATGATTCAAAATACCTCAAAACGGAAAGTGATGACGGTATATTATTATAAATTGTAAAATTGATGAATTCATAATGTATTCCTAAGGCCCATTACCGCTTGTCTTAATGAAGAAAAAAACTATTCCAATCCAATTTTTTTTTGTCGTTCTGCCCTTTAGGTTATGGAGATTGAACGGTCGGTCGCACGATATCCGGTCGAATATCCTTTATTCGAATAACCTTTATCGGGTTATAATGATGAAGAAAAGTGTGCTACCTACTATAATACACTCTACTATAGCCTGTAAATCGGTCAAGAACTTTGCAATAATTTTGCAAAATAACTTCATCAAAATCAATGGTGGCTTCAGTTTTAATTTTGGGAAAAACGTCAGCTTGCAAGAAAGCCCCACCCATTTGGCAGCGGCATTCCTTTATTTTACCAACCATAATTTGGCGCTCTGAGTGATAATCGTTCCCCAGTTTCATCATTCTAAGAGTCTTTTATTCTAATTTCTTTGGGAAGGCAGCACTTTGAAAACCATTCAAAAGACTTGAAAGGGAAGTCGGCACCCTCAATAGGACGTCGAGTTGTCAAGTCATTACAGTCATTAACTTGCATACCAAATGAGGTTCATGTGGGTGTTTCCATTTGTAGTGTAGTTAAAAGTAAACCTCGCCAAAGAGGGGGATAAGAGAAGCTTTGTAAAACATCCCTTTTACATGGCAAGACGAACAACCTGCGGATTGTTTACCCGTTGATATACGCGACTCAAAGAAAACTCGTGGAAAAAGAGGTCGGGGAGCCCAAAAGCCTAACGGGAAGATTTGAGGGCGTTGCTGCATAATGAATGAGAAAGCCGAGGCGGTTTGGTGGGTGTTTGCTTCCCTCGTTCTTCAGTCCTTTCCAGAGTCTCTTAACTAAGTGTTTGCCCGCCCCGCAGGGTCGTCTCTCGTCTTACCCCTGTGCCGCCTCCGAATGAATATTTAACCTGAGCCGATTTTGCCTTTGAATCAAAGCTCTTTCCCATGCTTTTCGACCGCTTATCCCTCTGGTACGCCCTCTGGTTCTCCTACAAGTTCATAATCTGATTCTTCCCAACTCACTACTAGACTAAAGCGCGAATCAAGCTATGTCCTAAAGCTTAGAGAATCTTCCAATAATATTGATATTCCCCATAGGTTTCGAAACACAGATTTCATTTGGAGTTTTTGGGGGTGCAGAGGTTAGTTTTTAGCGTTCTCACTTTGAATCGATTTCTTGGTACACCAAGTCTCTAAACCCAGCAACAATTCCAATTTCAACCTCATCAATTAAATTGCGCACCCATTCAGCTTTAGAGATCTACTCTGATAGGAATGTTCTATATAACGCAGACACCATGATCACAACTCTTCTGGTACACACGGCGCGATGCTTCCAGCATTATATCAGATACACTATCTAAATCTGGGACGCCCACTGGTTCTCGTTGAAGTTCGTAATCTGATCCAAACTCTATTCAAGCTGTGTACTAAAGCGTAGTGCATCAACCAATCAGTACTTCATTTGGAGTTATTCAGGGTACAGAGGTTAACTTTCAGCAGTCTTGACTTGATCCATTTGTCGGTACACTATCCCACCTAACCCTGTAACAATTCCGAATTTCAAACTCTTCAATTTAATTTTGAACTCGTATAGCTGGTAAAGTTTACTCGCATATGAATGCTCTGGAATACAACATCATCACAGCTCTTATGATAATTATCTTCATAGAATACATGGTGCAGTTGTCAGCTTCTAGCATTTTCCATCTGATTTACTACCTATCTAAATCTTGGTGAACGAACTTAGCACTGCAAAAATGCCATGCTCTTTGGTCTGCTTTTCTTGCCCCCTTATCCATCTGGCACGCCCACACAAGCACAATCGGGTTCATCCAAACTCAGTGATGGAGAGAAGCGCAAAAACTGCAATGCACGAAAGCAGAAATGCACCTACCTTACGGGTGTTCCGACCAGGGTGTGAACCGTCATAAAAAATTCGCAAATCTCGGGAATTATAGAGTTCATATCAACTCTCACTACAAATCTTATTACTACTTCAGGCCCGTTGTTAAAAAAATTGACAACCGCCCCTTCCTCCTACCGTTACCATTTTACCGTTAAAACATTGTTCCAACTTTTCCCAACCAATAATCGATCAATTTCAAATCTTTTTCCGGCATTCTTTCTATTTTTCAATTATGCAGGGCAACAAACTATCAAAATTTCAAATTCTAAATTTTGAATTGAAAACAAAATGTGAAATTTTTGGAATTTAAGATTTTGATAGCGTGTTGCCCTGCAGAATTAAAAACGATGCAAATCATTACACTACGGTTTATTATTTTCTGTATAGATCGCCCATCTACAAAGATCCTATTGAGATTAAATACCCACCTACACTCTTCTTGGTGACAATGAGTGGGTAACTTCTTGTAATTATTATTATCGGAGA
>JAEMON010000006.1:33979334-34004173 GCA_030264115.1 Lygus lineolaris
TTCAAAATCGATTGTTGGCGACCGATTTTGCATCCCTAGTTCCATTGTGTTTGGGCTTTAATCACTTACCTACCTGAGTTGAGCAAGTTTGAGCACGATACCTTACTAAGGTATAATAGATTAATTTTGTTTGGGTCTCTAAGGTGCGTGATAACGTGGGGCACTTCCTTCATCTTGAGACTTGAAGAGGTGATACGTCTAGAGGTGGAGGTGGAGGAGGGCGTTACCCTCCGCATCATCCTCCTCCTCCTCCTCCTCCTCCGCTCACCATTCTCGAACTCCTCCGAGCGAATCTGCTCAACCCGCCCACCTCCGCTCAACCTGCTTACCTCTCACTCCCAAACTACAACGAGCGACGAAATTGTGTTTGCTCCGGTAAATATAAAGCAAAGTGGTTGAAGGCGGGCGAGTGAGGAGCAGCGCAAACAAGATTCCAACGAGGTGGTGCGGTAAAATCATTCCCGACCTCCTCCTCCACCCTCCTCCTCCATCTTCCACCTTTCACCATCTCACTAACCGAGTCCCTCATAGAGGTACCCTTTGAGTATACGGGTTTCCCAAGACGAATTCAGAATATTCCGAACCAAATTCAAAATTTCCCCAATCGAATTCACAATGTTTCAGACCAAATTCAGAATATTTCGAACCGATTTCAGACATTTCCATTTCAAATTCAGATTGCTTCCATTTCACTTTTCCAGTTATGAACAGACGATTTGAGCTTTGGTAGAGTTACGCGTACCTAACGACATTCATAGGACTTAATACAGGGGTGAAGAGGCACTAATGTTGCCCCTAACACACTCAAATAATTAGAAACTCTACATACCCTCACCGCCCAATCTATCTAATAACTTGCCTAGCATGTAACTCGCCTATAAATCAATCTTCGAATACATAATAATGCGGTTAAGGGGCCAAGGACCCATGTAATCAAGTTTTTCCAATTTTTTCAGCCAATTTTTAATCGATTTTGATGCGGTTTGCAGCTTTCTTCTTATTTTTCGATTTCCCAGGGGGATCTGCTAGGTATAATTTCAATTTCGAAATTTTGAACTTTTCACAAACCTTTTAAAAATAATTAAACTGACATAAAAGCATCTCATCCCCCTGGAGAATTATAAAATAGGAAGTCTGCCGCCAACCACATCAAAATCCGTTGAAAATTGGCTGAAAAAAAGAGAAAAACTGTGCAACGCCAAAATGGTTAGGGGAAAGGGTTGGGGAAGGAGGTTATCCGCTTTTTAAACTTATCGGTCCTGAGTAGTAATAATGTTATATCAAGAGTTCTTACAAGCCCTTCGGTAGCTGAGAGTTAGGCATTTTTGAGGAAATGTTGGGCTCCGTTCCTTGCCCCCTTAATCCTGCAATGGAAACATCAATCAGTATACCGCGGGCGAGTCGAAAGTGCGAGTTATAAAATAGATTAAATGGTGTCGGTAGATAGGTACCATAGTTTCTCATAAAATTTTAGTGTGGTGGGAGGTGAACCATTTTAGTGCCCTCTCGCCCTAAGTCCAATGTGTGTCGTTAGGTACACGTGACTCTACGAAAGCTTGTGTTCACCACATCAAAAACAAAATTATAGTTATGGCACCTCGAAGAGGAAGAGTAATGTATATATTATCAATGTTAAGACTCACCGTAACTGACTCACGGTATACTCAGAGGTGTTCCATTCCAGGATTAACATTATTTGAGGATAATATGGAATGGTGCATTGCCAAATTAATACAACCAAATTTTTTCTGTGTACTCCACTACCCAAAATATTGAACCCATGTGTGATCTTTCTTCAGAATTATTGATTCATACAAAAAATTACCTGCTTAAGCAATCTAAAGTGATGAATAATGAAACGACATTCCGCAAATCGTCACCGACGATTTGTCATAATTAATAATGATTATGAGCAGGCTATTCATTGGAATTCGTCCGACCGTCCGACACCAATGTTTCCTAATGATTTTCACGCATTTTTTTGCTAGGGAGAATATAACTTCCTTATTTTCCACCCCACAAAAATTGTTCACCACTTGTTGGAAAGCTATGAATTTATTACACATCACACCACATCGCATGCAGCCAATTTCCTCCTCCGTAACCCTCTTGAGGAGTACTGATGTAGTTTGGAATTGTGATAGGTACCTTCACAACATTATGAAGCAGGCTAGTAGAAGCTATTAACACCAATGTGTCGTATCTATTCAAAAATATATTAATGTAAAGTGTACTTTGATATCCATTTCACAATAATCATTATGAATAATCCCTCGGTGTCTGTAGGACAGCCGGGTTTTTCATTCAACAAAACTCTATTTTGGGAGGAGCACAGTTTATTTATTCTTGTCTACTAGATTGAAGAAAGTAGAATGCCAGAAGGGAACTGGCAGTTGTAGGAAAAGTTGTGAAAAGAAACAGGTTGCAAAGATGAATTGATCGACCAAAATTGTTCACGGAGGCCCTTCATCCTGATCAGATCTCGAGGGAGGGGTGGAATATGCCGAAAGGGGAAGCCGGACGGGCAACCATACGAATAAAGACCTGAAAAACCTCAGGCCGGCAGTAATGCATACTGATTGTTTCCCTTCATTTGCGGTATGGCGGGGGTAGGGGGGGGGGGGGGGGGGGGGGGGGGGGGGGGGGGGAGAGAGAGAGAGAGAGAGAACAAAAAATAGGGAGGGTTGGTACCCCTGTTTCTACCCTAGACTCCCCGCTGCGAACCCCCCCAACATCACCGCCTTTATTCCCTGGTTTCTACAACAGATATAAAACGTTGAATGGAGATTCTGGTTTTTTGGAGGGCGTATAGGGTGGGGAGGGGCACCTCTAGAGGGTTTCCACCGTCAAACCAACCGTAGCTCTCAGCGGAATGATATCCCGGTTATTTCCGCTTAGTCAGGCTTGAAAGCTGAGCCCGTATCCGTATCCCCTCTCTCCCCCCCACTTCCCCTCATCACCACCATTACACCACTACCACCACCAAACTCCAAGTATCATCTTTTCCACTCTCGTACAACGTTTCCCATCTTCCGACCATCACCATTTCCCAACCTCTCCCCCTCTCTTGCCATGCTCATCTCTATCTCGACCTCTATTCTGCTCGTTGAAGGATTGTTTATATTCAGAATTCTTTTGCATGACAAAGGACTAAGTTTTGACCACATTGAGGATCCTAGTCTGCACAATGACTGACAGTCACGAAATTGCTTATGAGTCTACCAAAGTACCCAATCTTCAGGATCGAATGAGATCACCCGGTACGAACAACCGTCGCTCCCTACAAGGATTCAAGAGAAAAAGTTCCAGTCATGCAGCATGAGTTGATGAGCGAATTTTCAAAGAATTTCCGATAAATGGAGCAGGCCATACTCCCTGGTGTTGGGGTGGGTGAAAGTGAGGACCCAGGTGTCAATAATCAGAGCCGTGTCCCTTCGACTGAGGGGCACAAGGAAGATCATTCGATCACTGGGTCTGGAAGATGGAGCGGGATTTCCTCAGATGGAAGATTAGCTTAGACGGAAATCAAAACGACCTTCATCCTGTTTCCTTTAGCCAGAACATTTGAATGAACAATTCCCGAAAAGTACCTACTAACAATAAAAATATATGCATTTTTGTACATTAAAAAAAAAAATTTTCAAAGAATCATTTTAATCGATTTGGTGGGTGATTCTTATAGGAAATGTTACGCTGATTCCGAATATACCACATGTTCAATGTTCCTATGTTTAGGATGGTAATACACCAAAAACCTCAAAAAACACGTTTTTTGGCCCTTCTTTTTCAAAATTTGACCCCTTGGAGTACCTACTCCAAACATTATGGCCAACGAACTCATCCTTCCCTTTGTTATTATTGAAATTTTGAATTTTTTTCGAATTTTTTTTAGATAGATTCCTGGTTCAGATATGAAGTGGAACGGCATATACATCCGTATGTAGCGCCGGATTTGAAACAGTAATAAAATACTCAATTTACAGGCAATCTGAAATTTGTTTATTTTAAAATTTTCAACAAAATCTCCGGTTTGATTATGAAAAATAACATCGGGCATATATGTCCGGTGAAATCGGGCCTACAATAATCCATACGTTCGTTGCAATTTTCAATCACGGGTCGATGGCGACAATTACACTCCTTATTTCTTCCTTCAATTCTTGGATGGTTCGGAGTTTATTCGCATAAACCTTTGCCTAATATATTAAGGGCTTGATAATATATTAAGGATTTGACTTGAATATTAAGGAATCCTCACAAGAAAAAATCGAGTGGCGTCACCTGAATAGTGGTTCGAACTGCTTTAACGATCTCTTCGTTTCGAGACGAGCGGAGCCGTCCCTGCTTTTTGACTTTCAAAATTAAGCCGGTAGATTCAAATTTTCGAACCAATCTCCGGACAGTGGATTCGTTCGGAGCATTGTTACGTCCTAGACGTTCACGTAACGCTCGAACAGTCGCCACGGGACTTTCGTTGAACTTGTAAAAAGTTTTAATTACCAAATTTCGTTGCTCGGTTGTCATCTGTTCCATGGCATATGAACAACAATAGATTTGGTTGGAAACGAATTTTTGTCGCAAATCGGGATAACACAAAATGATAAAACCAATGATACCAACCGTCATGGGAAACCAATGGTGCCAACTTAAAATCCGGCGCTACTCACGGAACACCCTGTATATTTACGTATGAAAAATGTAAAAATTCAGGTATCGTTTTAGAATGGTCTGAAACGGATTCCCGTGGAGAACTTTTTACAAATTTTGCATGAGTAAAATTTAGAAGAGATTGCAACAGCTTGCCTAGTTGGGTGGGCAGTATAGCTTCCTTACTTATTGTAACATGGAAGTATGGATATCGACCGATTGGTAAATCGGAACTTAGGAACCGTTGTTTTCGTTAATTCACGTTCCATTGATCCAACTGCGATGAAATTCATAGGTAGCCATCTAGGGAATAATTCGCACAATCCCTGAAAATTTAACCGGAATTGGTCGTAGTTCCAGAGTTATGCATATGAAAAATTTATTGTTTTTGCATGGGAAATAGCTATCACTGATCTGGTTACAGAACGGCGATCGGCCATGATTACCTGAACAAGTAGGGCATATCTCCATCCATCTATGAGATCAGAACGGACACGAAATGCACCGTACGCCGTTACGAAAACATGTATGGTGATCCCCTTCATCTGGAGGACTGCCCAGCTTGACGACATCAGGAACGATGTCAATACAATCCCCGACTTTATTGGGCTGCAAGGTAACGTGTGGCTATTCCGCCAATCGTTTCCTCTGGCGAAGACATAACAATCACATAAAAATCGAAGAAACTTATTTACTACATCAATCTGGCGCCCCTTTCAACATGGATCTGACTGAAATGAAATAATATGCAAATTTCAGTGCAGCATTCTTTTTATTCATGTAGTTTCTTGGATCGAATAAACTCTTGAACTACCTTGAACTGCTTGTTTATGCATTCTAAGTTGGGATTCGCTTATTAAGTGATCAAGACGAGAGACGCCATTGAAGTTCGCAATAGGAGGGAACGAAGCGTAGTAGAGCCATTCAGGAAGAAGAAGGAATCAATCAGGGCGGAGCAGAGACGTAAACAAGATGGGACAGTTGGGAAGCCCGTCTGGCGCAAACAGGGTCAATTACCTTGGAATCCGAAACCCTTTCTCGCCCGTACGACTCAATTAGGGTACAACGGGAAAATTGTGAGGAGGGGGTGGTGTGGTGGAATGGACGTTATAATAGATGTAACGGGCTTATGGAGGAGGAGGTATCAAAGGGAAATCTATTGAAAAGGGCGGGGGTTGTAGGGTTGGCCATGAATAGGGCCTTGTATCACAACAAGCATTACAGATCATTAATGTAGAGTCACATTACGTGCAAGGGCACCAATAGGGTCTCGGCAGCCACTACCCACCGGTGTTGGGCCCTATAGGGTTTACAATATCACTCTCCCCGAGGCCCTGCAGCCCTTCCTTACAGATTTTGATCGATATTCAACGGGCGCCCTCTCCTATTACCCTATAAACTATCCCTGACGCATAGTTTACCGTTTATTATTCATATAAATTATCCACCGGTAGGGTATTTGTCATGTTCCCCAACCTGGCTCCCAGATTATCTCACATTATACCAAAACCAATCGAAAGCAATTTCCTGAATATCTTCGTATTCTCGTTATGCAAAATGTATCAGATTTCAATCGATTTAACATATACACATAATGCAGGTCATGTCCTAATCCATTTAACTTACGCTCAAATCAATACTGAAGTCTAATAAATAAATTAGTACTCGCAATCCTAACGGGCCCGCATGTATGTACTCGTATTGCAACATCCATGAACAATGGATTTCGAATGATTTTGGAATTGAACTATTTCAACCTTATCATAGATCTGCTGTACTTCAAGTGGTACAAGTTGAAGAGGATGGTAGGTGGGAGGAATGAGGAATGGACGTCCTTTTTTTCATTTTTTAAAATTGTAGGTGAGAGCTTTCCAAAAAGGTGCAATATGATGGTTGGGAAATTAATGGGACAGGGTGAACAAGGAAAAGGAAGTTGGTGACGTCATTTGGTATGTATTCTCGCTCCCTCACGTAGGAAATACCAATTCCGAATGGCGTCACGCGTTTTCCTTTTGCTCATTCCACACCAACTGGTCGGATTTCGGAGCTGGAAATTTGGATACAGGGGTTTTCGATGGTGCTGAATCCGATTCGGAGGTCAAAAATAGCAAATTCCGACCCATGTCCATTCCTCATTCAGGTGTGCGGTGAGGAAGACGCGGGAGGTGGCACCACGGAGTACTCCTGCTGAGGTCGCGTAACTTCGTATCACTTCGCACACACCATACGCACCGCGCTAGTACGGTCAGGACCGAAATGGGGATTTTCTGCCAAATTCTATGTTCAGGAAGATTCCTATAAGAAATTTACCAAAGATTCGGAATATACCCTATGTTCCTATATCTCAAATAGCGAAATAGCTCCCGAAATCGAAAAATAACTTGCAAAACACGTTTTTCTACAGATTTCTACATTTTATCACTAGAGACGTATCAAAAAATAATTCGACGCACAGGAAAGTTGCAGAAAATTAAATAGTGATCCGATTGAGTACCTATGTTGAGTATTTTATGATCTGACCCAAGTGGACAACTCAGCAAAATGCAGGAAACTGTGCTTTGCGAATGTATCAGGGGCGCTACTTAGACGACTGATGGATTCCTAAACCGTTAAAAATCTGATCGATTTTTGAGGTAGCAAGATTCGAATCGAAAAATGACCTTCATCACATGATTCAGCGTAAAAAGAACCCGCAAAATCATGTATCATCTTGTTAGTCTGATGCAACCTCAAAATACAGTATTTTGAATCTTGCAGGTATTTTTGTATTAAAACCTATCTAGGTCTAAGCAAAATACTCGATTTAGGTACCTACGACTTTTTTCTCGGCCAAAATATTTTTTAATAAGTTCCTAATCTGGGAAAATGCAGAAATGTGAAGAAAAACGTGTTTTTGCGAGGTTGTTTTCGATTCCGGAAGCTAATACCAATTAAGGGCATAGGAACAGGGGTATATTCGGAATCAGCGAAACATTTCCCATGACAATCGCCCTAAACGTTGTTTTTGCCAACATCCACCCCCCATCCCTTCAAAACAAAATCTGATGCCAGGCTTCAACTACTTTCCTCACTCGTAGAAGCCTGAAAAATGAATATTTTTGACGGTTTTGATCTTAACTTCGGTTCTCAGCATATTTTCCTGGAGTTGAGGGGCATTGGAAGTTGTTTATAGGTACTTAAGAGCGGATGGAAACCGTGGAAGCTATATACGGCTGCATAATTGAGAAGTATTAAAGCTCTCAACGTTCACGAATATTGTTCTCGGATGTTCGTTCGCTGAAACAAACCGAAATAGACAGTTCGATGTAGAGTTAATAAACCAATTTGGAAATGCTTCCGAGTTGTATAATTTGCATTTCCATCCGGAGGATTTAAAAAGTTGATCGGGAGATGCGAGGGCGGCAGGTGGACGTCCGTGCGCGATGCGATAATGAATAATCGAAACGCTTTCACAATCTACTGTCAGCCCGTCTGACGAGGAGCAGCGAACTGCACTCCCGTATCGCGTCGTATGAATATGAGAGGGGTCCCTCTGAGTTCAATCAGTCGAGGATAATCCCCCTTTTCACGAAGCGATTCCAAATCCGTTGAGCGCAATCGTGCGCGTGCGCGCGAGCACGTCGCAACGACAAAAACAATGCAAACTCGCCTTTTATTCGAAGGTAGCTCCCAGGTTACTGTTCCAATTTCGACCTCCAATTAGTGAACCAACAGTAGCGAATTTGTCAATGATGAACCTTATTATTGAAAAAAAAAAAAAAAAAAATGCAAAATGGTCTGCTCTATAATTTGTAATCTTTATGTCTTAGCTCTATTGTAATCTTCTATGTTATGGTGAACAAATAATAGTGCATCGATAATATGACGTTGAGGTATCGGTACCTATCGGCAGTTGGTTCCTTGGTGAACCTAGTTCGAGCCAGCAGATGGTACCTTGTCAAACAGAGGTTGAGGGTGAGTTCTCGTCGAACCAAGGTCCGAGAGAACAGTTGGGACCTTGGTGAACCAAGGTTGAGAGTCCAGTTGGAATCTTGGCATCAAACCAGAGTCGAGCCTGCGGTTCGAATCATGGCGAACCAAGGATGAGAGTGGAGTTGAAACCTTGTCAAGCAAGGATTGAGGTTGCAGCTTGAAGCTTGTCAAACCAAGGTCGAGTCTGCAGTTGGAACCTTTTCAAACACAGGTCGAGCGTGCGAATGGATCTTGGCAAACCAAGATTGACACTGCCGAGCAAAGGAGATAACCAGTTTCTCCAACTGAGCAGTTTTTGGAAAATTGGGGTTTTGCGTTTTGTACCATAAAAATCTCAATTTGGGTCGAAAATATGGTTTCTTTTCGCAGAAAAATCATATTTTCGTCTGAAATTGAGATTTTTATGGTACAAAACGCAAAACCTCGATTTTTAAAAAACTGCTCAGTTGGAGAAACTGCTTTTCTCCTTTGCACGGCAGGACAGGCCAGGTGGAATCTTCGTAAACCAGAGTACCAGAGTCGTGTCTGCAGTTAGAATCATGGCGAAACAATTACGAGAGTGGATCTGGAACCTTGTCAAACAGATATTGAGGCTGAACTTACGAGTACAGCCCTAGAAAATCACGTTTAAGAGAGCATTAGAACCTTGGCAAACTAGGGTCGAGCTAGTGGTTGAGGCCTAATCAAACTGGGCCGAGTGTGTAGCTGAAATCATGACAAACCAAGGTCGAAATTGCAGTTGGAACCTTGGCAAACAAAAGTTAAGGCCTAAATGGGAATCTTGGGAAACTAGGGCCGAGCCTAGTTGGGACCTAGTCAAACTGGGTCGACTGTGCAGTTGGAATAGACTCTGTAACACGATAGCGATTCATGTTCTGGTCACTTGCCAAAAACCTGTCAGAAACACGATAAGGAATCAATCATTCCTTCAGTTAGATTATTTTTGGAAACTAGCCGTGAATCGCCATCACGTTTCTAGCTAAATACAATACAGAGCAGGGAATGCGATAGTGAAGCCTTTTCGCACTCTCAGCATTGCAGAATTTTCGGGGAACTTGAAGTTATTCATGATCATGTTCGAGCCTGCCGTTGAAACCAAGAACCGAGCCAAACTGAGTGTGTGGAGTTGGAATCTTGGCAAATCAATAGGATTGAGATTGTAGTTAGAACAATGTCAAACTATACGACCGGGCCAGCAGTTGGAATCTTCTCAAACTACCTACAAGTTCGAGCGTGCAATTGGAACCTTCTAGAATGGGGAACGAATTCTCGATTGTGTTGACGATTTTCTCAACTGATTATAATTATGTTCGCTTGCACAATTATTACTTACTCATTCCAATAGTCTTGTTTGCTTGTACAATTATTACCTACTCATTCCAATAATCTTGGTAATTTAATCTATGACAATTTCCATGATTTTGTTATCGACACCATGAAGCTACATTATGTGTCTCAGCAAAGTAAGGTATAATACGGAACATCCATGTTACGATATATGAGGAAGAAATACTGCCAACCCACTTGGCAGACGTTTTTTTCAGTTTTTTAGTGGGCACTCTTGTCAAAACAAAGCCGCAAGTACCCTGTTCCACTTTCTCAAGGTTCCTCTTCTTCTACTTGCAACCAACAAATTCCTTTATCCCCCCCCCCCCCACCACTGTTTGCACAAGACTTTTTATATTGTTTCTCAGCATCCTGTGGCATCCCGAAAACTTCATACCTTCGCTACAACGTTACCTCAAAGCCCACTCTATAAACCTTACCCCGATTAACGACGTTGCCAACTTTGTTAATATCACTGAAGAGTTTTCATACCGAGAAATCCTCCTTTTTATGCTCCCAAAGTGGTCCGAAGGGTCCCTGTAATAGCGACCTTCCTTTACCCCCTTCGTACATCGGGAACCTTTAATATTCTTCGTTCTATTTCTTTCCCTTCTGGGGAGTACGACCATGTAAAACGCTGATAGCAGATAAAATCGTCCCTTCCCGTTTTTATGGTCCAAGTGTTTTGTCTAAACTAGTTTATCTTCAGAGGTTTTATGTCGACTGTAAAAGCCCGCCCCATTCCGGCCCATCTCAAGAATTCAAATGAATGTTTTAGCTTCCTCTTTTAGGTCTGCGATTTCGCATTATACTCCGATCTCAACTCCAATCTCGTTCGTTTCACAGGGGCTATGAAATGCCCATTAATTAGAGATCGAGCTACCTGCACCTGGTAGGAGAGCAACTTAAAGGGTGCAGCGCTCATGACTACTGAATATTTAATCCAAGGGCAATCGCAGTCCTTTACAACGCTTTTCATTGCCATCCCTTCTAGACCGCGCTACTTGCCTATTCTGCCTCTAATTTTTACTTTATTCAAAAACCCCTTAGAAACTCATTGCGAAAGTCTATACCAGTAAAGTTCCCCTGACAACTAATTAATACCATCACGACTATAGAAGAATACCAGGACCAAAAATAGTGCATATTCAATGCAGGGTACATTCTAGTGACATCGCCTCAAATCATTTCAGAATGTGAGGGGACTTCTGATTGGTCGGAGAGCCACGTGGCATATACAGAACAAAAATATTATTCGGTTGAGCACATTAGGTACCTAAAGAGTGAAAGGGGCTGGACTGCACACCAGAGCTCTAGCTGTAATATAAAATCTTACAGATCGAACAGTGACGGAAAAAAATGTATATTAAAAAACTGAGGAAGAAAGAGAGGAAAACGGCTGGTCGAATGTTAATAGCTCTTTACCCGGCGGCGAGAAGCCTGCACGAGCAGGACGGGGCATAAAAGACACCGGGCTTACCACCTCCCTTCCCTTCCAAAAGCGCTTCCACGAGTGAAAGACTATTTGTTTATACGATCGCCAATAAAATGGGGACTCCATTGAATGTCTGAACCCCTCTTCTCCTTCCCGAAGGTTTCAGAGCCCTCCGCCAGGCAGCAATCATGAACCCTTTTCTCTATGGAAGATAATAAAAACGAGAGCTGGCGGGGTGTGCCATACGAAGGTCTGGAATAACCAGAAATACCCCGGGGGTGGCCGCTATCTCCATAGGGGGGATCGGCCATCTCGGACTCATCTGGAATACTGATGTTGATAGACTCGCAAGTTATGACGCCGACCTTTTGCTCGGGGATGCATCGTGGCGGAATCGCTAGCAGTCAAAAGTGTCTCCACAACTGGAGAGTCACTAAATAGAGAGATCCCAGTGAAATTCTGCATGGTCGCATAAATTAAGTAGTGATAGGCGGGAGAGCTTAGTGGAAACTCTTCGTTTACGGGGCCAGTTTTACAGTGGAGTACATTCACGAGTGACGCCTTAAATAAAATAAATCAACGAAACATATAAAAAGCTAATACACAATGAATGAATAGATGGTCAAGTGCAATCTGCAGAGTTTATTCTTACACGGATGACCCCTTAAAATCAAGCTCTAGATTAATACATCATTCTAATTTCTCGTTGAATTTTAGTTAGAAAAGTGCAGACCCGAGCCGTATTGGTGTCATGCATCATTGATATCGACGTTTTCAGTTTTTTAAATTTTAAAACATACAAATTAACATTTATGAGCAACGGTTTTGAGCCTTTAAAAGCGGTCCGCGAGAGTAAATCAAGTATAATTATTTTCCAAATAAACTCACCACTTCTATATATGTTTTTAATGGTAGTGTCGAGTGATTTTCCAAAAATTCAGAAGATTATCATCTACGTGATCTCAACCTAAAACCGCAAAAATTATTTATCACAAAACTGACTATTCTTCAAAAGGACTGCAATTTTGGATAGGTATATTTATGTTTCGAGTTTGAAATGGTGTCTGCATCCACATTCGAAGCAAATTAATGGTATACTCGTTACTCGTATCATACAGTCCAGTACAACGGTTCAGTCGTGCGGGTACTGTATAACCAATGCGCCGTCCTGAAGTCGCTGGGTTGTTGAGCCCCCATACCAGAAGACTCGAGATGACTTGATTATTACCGCTCGGTTACTCCTCTTTGGAGATGCCTGGGTTATTCATCTACCTCTGCCAACCATGTGAATCAATTTGAGTCGAGTAAGGAGCTACGAGTCCAGGGCGATAGAAGGAACAAAATAGATTCTCCTTTCTCTTTCTTTTATTCCGATTCTCATCGTCGATACCGGAAGGGGTCACCAGGGGGGTCCATGATGGGTGTACTTTCTCTGTCCATAGGGAAATGTCCCGGAGGCAAAAAAGAAGGGAAAAAACTCAGCCCTACATCCAAGCAAGGGTAGCTAAGGAATAAGGGCGAGGAAAAGGGTGGATAAGGGAAAAAGGCTAGTGCTTCCTTCTCATACCACCGAGTCTTCACGCTACATTTGCCAAGACGTGTTCTTCCCTTTCCCAATAAGTCGGTTCCCTCAGCCACCGCTAGGACACATGTCAGGAACCCATGTGTGTTCAGGACCCTGTTGCCAGAGTTCCTTCTCTCCTATTCGTTTTCCATTACAACTTTGGCATGTCTTCTCCATGCCTCCACATTTTGCTCGCTTCATTCTGCCCTAGTTCGGTTTTCCAGGCTAATTGTAAATAACTATGGATTTGGTTCAATAAGCGTCGGTTCAGGGTCAGGCCATATATTTTAGTTGCATAGATCTATCTGCGCACACTCTTGTCGAAATTATTTTTAAAAGAGTGTGTGCAGAAGATTCTGCGCTGCAAAAATATTCGACCTGACCCTGAACCCTCCTCTAGTTGGAACAAACCTATGGTTAAATTTTTTTTTTTTAAATGTAATGACTAGCAAACCCTCCAGGACACCATGATGCGTAGTAGATACCTATCCAGGGCTCACACGATTTCCTCCGAAACTCTTATTTTCTATTAGTTTCCCATTACTGAGTGGGTTCTCAACAGAAGGAAAGGGCTGATGAGAATGCAAGGAGGGGGTGAACAGGAGGCAGAGTTCAGCCAAATAATAATAATTAGGTATGCGTCCGTGGTTCAAGGTAAAACCCGACATGTCCTTGACTCGTCGGATTTTCCTGGTCACAAAAGATTCTCAAGTTTATATTCTCGTTTGAAACCTCAAAAATCGTCGGGTTTCTCTTGGCACCTTTTTGTTTCCATGTCATAAAATGTCATTAATGCAAGAAAATAAAAAAAATTCGTTTTTTGGACTTGTAGGGTTTCTCAACGACCTATTCAACTATGGCTTCAGGGTAAGGAAGAAATATAATGTCAAATGTGTGTGATAGGATGTTGGAAGTTACGCGATTCTGATACATTCTCAGGGGTAAATTATCAAAAGAGTCTAGGATCTCCAAAGAGGCTGAAAATCGGCCATTTTTGACAATTGTTGAGGAAATTTAGCTTTTAGGCGAGGAAAAACGTCACTCGGAATCGGCTGAAATTTTCGGTAAGGATAACAAACTAGGTAAATCAAATAGTACGAAAATTGTCAAGGAATGGTAGATAGTTGTAGTTACCAAATTGGTTTATGAAAATTCGCTCATGAATTCATACCCCTTGACTGGAACTTATTCGTTCCTTTTGTGAATTGAGCAGCAGTACGAGGAGGGGAGATGGGATGGTGGGAGCACCACGGCGAAGGAGATAGAAGAGGAGAGAACGCTAATCCCGTTACAACCAAATTTCCTTTGTCTTAAGATTTAATTTTAATTGCTTTTCACGTACAAGCGGTCGGGGAGAACACGAGAAATGCGAAGGGAAAAGGGCGGATGATGTTCTCCACAGTGCCGAGGGAGGCTCCTGGGTGAAGGGACTTTGGAAGGGCTGAGTGGCTGAGGAGAGGGGGTAAAGCCTAATTAATGAGACTCCCTTTTTTACTCTTTCCAGAGGTATGAAAAGAAGGGGAGGGAAAAGGGAGAAGATTTGTGAACAATTTCTTTACACAATTATACCTAATTACCCTTGGGAGGGGGAGGTGGCTCCGTGCAGTTATTAGTCGGCTCATTAACTTTGGAACCGCTTCCCGGAGCATTTGTTCTGTCGGAGTCCGTCTTCGAGAATCCCCCCCCACACCCTCAGGCTCGCTATCACCATAATTTTTTCCTCCGCTCACTTTTTCCCATTTTTATCCATTCCTTCTTTATCACTAGGTTGGCTTTCAACTCATTTCTGCTTTGCCGGAAATTCCCTATCGTGAGATTGATTCTGGAGATATACTCTTAATAAAGCGAATAAAAAGAACAGAAATATTATTTGAAAAATCGCTGCGAATTATTACACAACGGTTTATTATTTTCTGAATAGATCACTGTTCTTCTATGGTACCTTATACGAATGGTGTTATGCCAAATAAGTACCGAAACCAGTATCAATACTCAATAGATGTTGCGATAACACCTAAGTATTGATACCTGTTTCAAAATAGTACCAAGGCATGCGGTATTGATACCTCTTTCGATACCAGTATCGAATTAAATAAATCGATACCAGTGTAAATAAAATATATCGATACCAGTATCGAATAAAATATATTGGTACCAGTATCGAATGAAATATATCGATACCAGTATCGAATAATTGTATAAAAACCAGTACCTACAATATTAGTTCCTACCTACCTGTTAATGACGGTAGTCGATATTTCACGTGACCTAGTGATAAATTGTCTTCTTTTTTTTTTTTTCAACTCCCTTCTTTTTATTGCGAATTCGGAATCTCCATCAAATAGAATGAGTAAAAAAAAGTGCGGAAAAGTGAAATCGATTTTCGCGATCGTCAAAGATTCGAAAATGAAGTTTTACTTATTGGGAATACATAATTTGAGAGTACCTAGTTCAGCTTAAATGAATCTATAATTTCAAAAGTATTTCAGCGAATTTTCGAAGAAAATTCAGCTACTCATTGTAATTGCTTCAAAATTTTAGTTATGCAAATTTTTGAAAATCATCTCCATTCTAAAACGATTCCCGAAGTTCAACACTCATGTATATATTTATATGTGTATCACCCCTGAGAATTTGTCTCACCCCAGGATCTATCTAAAGAATAAAAAAAAAAAAAATCAAAATGTCAATAATATCAAAATAAAGGATGAGTTCGTTAGCCAGAATTTTTGCTGTACTCTAAGGGGTAAAAAATCGCTACAAACCGTGTTTTTGAAGTTTCTGTTGCGGGATAAGCACAAAATTTCCTATGAGAAACACCCACCAAACTGGTTGTGATGTAGCTTTGAAAGTTCGCTCATCATATCATGCTGCTTAACTGCAACTTTTTGAAAATAGTGTTGGTCAGAAGTCGGCCACCAGAAAAGCAGCCCATTTGAGCAACATTTTTGTGATAGAATGTTGTGGATTTCATTGAGGATTCAGAGCGTCGAATACATTCCACAACAAAACAACCGTCCAAAGAATATTCCAAGACCTACAGGAATTGTCCGTATCCACGTCGTGTTACATAATATAGCATCTATTCGGCGGGTTGTACCACGTTTAGTTGGTATCGATAGTGAGAAGTACGTATAATAGAAAATTAATGAAGACCAACCTCGGGAAAATGATATCTCTTCGAAACATACTGTTGTTCTTGACCACCAAAATTGCTTTCATTCTAATAGTGCGGTAATAGGTATTATGGAATTGAACATATCGTTATGAGAGCTACTCACGGGCATAGTCTGACTCCCGTGTAAGCTGTTGATTGCCGCTTGAGCCTCCAAGTGTGAGCTGAACTTGACAAATGCACAACCTGAAAAACAAGAAAAGACGAGTTTATAAGATGAATTTCATGACAAACAGGTTCAAATAAATCATAGTTTGTCTACACAAATTGTACTAGTATTGCGATGTTATTGTTATTCAAGCGAGAAACAGAAAAAAATGAGGTGACATATGCACAATAAAACTCTACCTTTCATATTCTGAAGGGAGAGCTTTACTTTTAGCGAATTTTCGAAGGAATTCACCTATTGAAATTACTTCATAATTTTAGTAAGTAAAAAAAAAGTAAAGTAAACAACCATTTCAGGCTGGATTTTCGTCCGACTGCCGCTCCCGGCGTCGCGGACGTCATCAGCTGTCCTCCAATGGGAAGATCAGAATTTGGTCTGATGATTTCGCTCAAGGCTACTCATTGCCTCACCCCCTTGAGTGGAGAGGGGATCGCCGACGGCCCGACGCGAAAATACTGAGATGTGTGGTCCCAGCCACGCAGGCGGTCACCCATCCAAGTAATAACCACGCCGCTGATAGTTGAACTTCGGTGATCTCACGGGAACCGGTTTATTCCACCAGATAAGGCCGTCGTCATAATTTTAGTTACCTATGCAAATTTCTGAAAATTTTCCCCATGGGAATCTGTTCCAGACAATCCTAAAACGATTCCTGAAGTTAACACTCCAGATATCTGACCCAAGAATTGACCTAAAAAATCAATAATGTCAATAATATCAACAGACAGGATGAGATCGTTGGCCAAAGTTTTGGACTACTCTAAGGGGTCAAATTTTGAACATTAAGGGTCAAAAACCGCTTTTAAAAAACTTGTTTTTCTAGGTTTTTGGTGTGAATTACCATCATAAACATAGGGACATGGTATATTCGGAATCAGCTCAAAATTTTCTATAAGAATCACAACCACCAAATAGGTTAAAACGATTCCTTAAAACTCATGCATTAGTTGATTTCTCCCCTGTTAGGTACATTAGACTTCAGTTTAGGTTAGAAGCATTTTATTACGGACTTAACGTCGCTGGTGAAACAAAAATTGTAGATCACCTGATCCCTTAGTGGCGAACGTTTGCCCGACGATCATTTTGCAGAAACCCCATAAGAATCGGTGTTGCCGTTCGAGCGTGATTGAGTCATACACACACAAACAGACACACTTGGCAATTGTTAATATGTTTTGTATTATTATTATTGTTGATAGAAGTAACTGATTTCGTAGGTAAATAATAATAGTATAGCAACCAACACATTCATGAGTTCAACCAAACCTTGACCGTTTCTTATCAATTTTCAACTCCAACAAACACCTGATCGTTACCATCAACCGAGTTTTTACCTACCAAATTTAAACGATCTTTCCCGAACAAATGAAATCCGAACGTCTCGACTCACTGGGATGGTTCTGGTATCGTTGAATTCGCCACAAAATTGTCTTTTCAGCGGTTTTCACCCCTTCCCTATTCCATATGGAAATGAGTAAAATTGCAAAAGGGTGACCGATTCCACGATGAAGGAAGAGGTTGTACGACATAACGAAATATATATTATACTACCTATAGCCTATAACCTTGCTAGGAACTTACCTACCCGTCATTTTGCAAAACAATCCACTCAACATCCGAGTTGCCGTTTAGGAAAATTTGGAAAATGTCGAATTTAATTTGAAAAAGCTATAATAATAATAATATATAAAAAAATAACTCGAGACAATTTGGAAAGTTGCAATCAATAATTGTAATGGATTTTAAAGAAATTACCTGAGCTACTTTTTTTCCGTCAGAATTTCTTCAGAGTTAAGACTTCGCTTCATAAGGGGGCGGGGGGGGGAGGGGGTTCCCCCCTGTATAAAAGTAAGGTAAGTAATGATGGTATTCCCACCAAAATAAATAACAAAATCCCCATCAATCATCAAACCGTGTGGCCTCACAAAACGCTTCAACACTTGCCAGCCTGTTCTTGTATAAAGCGACCCCCCCTTCCCACCTCAACCACTCATCCCCCCATTTCTACCTGACTCTAAACGATTCCACTCTCTTTTTCCTTTCACTTCTCTTTTTCTGCAGAGAAATCAACGAGATGAGTATTTCCCTTCAGATTCCCTTTGAAGTGAGTGCTTTTCTTTCATTTTTTGCTCCTCGGCTTCTGCTCCTTTGACGGTCCAATTATTTCGTTTCAGTCGGGGGATTTCGCATTCTTCCTTCTCATCGTTAGGTGGGTACCTAAAGGAGGGGCGATAATGGTGTTGCATTCACTTTCTGAACGCGTCCGCGAAGCGGCATCGTTTCGTGTCAGACAGAAAAGCCAAACGGTTTGAAAGACCCGCTTGAAAATTCCAACTAAACAGAGAAGAAACTGTGAGACTCTTCACAATGGGTAACATAGTCATCACTTTCCTTACCCTTCCTCTCACAGTGGGGTCTCAAATCGTCAGTACTTACCCACACAGTAGAGGAAGTCTCAGAGACGTACACTGGCCAAAATACCCTATCAAAAAATCCTACAAGTGAAATCTATCATTTTTTCCCCTATACATTATCTATAGCAATGTCTCATCCGGCGTGGAAAATGGAGTCAGACCTGGAGACTCACATCAGGTCAAGTATGTCATCCTATAAAATATCTATTACTTATCTATAATTGAAAGTCATAGGTGTCAGCCCTATAAAATCGCTATCACATTAAGATATAGAAATTTCATATAGACATACCTCACACTTCACACTATGAAAACCCTAACGTAAACATTCTATGGTTAAGCCAGGAATTTTAATTATAGGTTTACCAATCACGGGAATCTATGGAATCGCCATCAATGGTTACAGTTATAGGTTACCCCAACTCGTAAAGCTATCAAACCTCTATATTATGATAGCTATGGGAAATACAACGAATTTGATGATGGACTATCATTATGATTTAACTATCGGATTTCTATAACCACACAAGTATAAAGGAATTCTCAACTGGTCCGTCTATGAAAAACCCATATAAACTTCTATCAAGCAACTATAGGAAATTTATAAATTTCTATAACCCTGGGAAAGTGAATCCTATAAAATTTGATAGTTTATCTCTGCTTGTACATCTATGAGAATCCCATCCTTACATCTATGAAATGAGAATGGGAAAGACATGTATTTCAATGATAGTTTCCCAAGGAAGGGTTTTATATTTTCTATCATTGAGACTTTACCAACACAACTCTGAGCCTTCACAAATGCAGATGGTAGCTTTAAAAATTCTCAGAAATCTCTTTGTTAACATACCAGAGACTCTATACATGTAGTAGTGGCAAACATATTCATAACCTACAACCTACGAATCCACTGTGACCCCAACGAGAAATCTCTGAAACCTGTCTTGATGCATCGCTTACGTCTCGACATGGGTCTCTGAGACGTCTAAAATGCGGACGTACGGATGAGTCTGAGACGCCTCACTGACGTCACAGATATTTTCTGACTTCTCTGAGTTGTATAATAATATATCCCATTGTTAACATACAGAGACATGACACTATACATGTCGTGGAGGCATAACCGACAACCTACGAATCCACTGTGACTCCAATGAGAAATCTCTGATACCCGTCTTGATACATCGCTTTCGTCTCAACAGGGGTCTCGGAGACGCCTAAAATGCGGACGTACGGATGAGTCTGAGACGCCTCACTGACGTCACGCAGATATTTGATTAAGTCTCTATCATATCTTATTCGAGACGTATTATAGAAACACATCTGAGACGTGTTTCTGCTGTGTAAATACACATTTGTAATAATCCACAAATGAAATTGCTCACTGATCAAAATATAACATAATTAAATATACCATGAACAGTTTCAAATTCCAAGAAGTGAATGAGACCACCAGCAGCAAAGTAAATATCATGAGGGGTTACTGTTTCAGATTCTGTTCGGAACGTCTATTAGGAGAAAGAAAATAAGGGGGTCTAGTGCATCGTCAAACCAAAAAATATTGTTCTGTATGTAAGGGCTCCCTCAGAATGGCCCTTCTGAGCTTGGGAACTACAATGACCTAGACATTAGAAGCCGGTTGATATCGTGACGAACCAACCAAGATTCGACTATACAAAACCCTCATCAGACCTTTTGTATTTGAAAGACAAGTACTCCGAATACTGGGACCAGTGAGTGACGATGTACAATGGCGAAGAAGGACAAACAAGGAGGTGTCAACGTATCAGGAACCTAATATTAGACGTGTGATCAAGCTCAGCAGACTGAGGTGGGCTGGCCAAGTGGCTATAGAATGCAGCAGGATTCCCAGAATGGTACTGGACAGGAGGGTATTTGCCACAAGAAGACAAGGAAGGCCGAGGCTGAGATGGTTGAACGATGTTTCACCAGGATAGGAACCGAAGGAGAGCAGCACAGGATAGGAAGGCCTGGGGAAGGCTGTTATGGAGGAGGCCAGGACTCGCTGGCAGGTTGTCGAGCCAGTAAATAAGAAGAAGAAGGAAATGCCTGTATATATTATTAGGTAAGAAATGTAGTGTTTTGTTGGGCACGAGACGTTGAATCGCACATTTACGGTATGAAACGACAAAACCGCTCTTACCTCACCCGAAAATTACCTACCTTCCGACACCGGCATTTTCTGCGATTTGAATAGAAAGGAGGGGCGATGAGGGGTTATGGAGGGGAGGGGAAGGGGGTAATTCAAAAGGAAAATTCTCTCATTCGTTTGAGAAGACCACTCAGAGGGGTTTTTTGCCCCACCCAACCACTTTAGCCTCACCATCGCGTTTCGCACTGAATCAAATGCCAAATCCCCCCTCCCTGGTAGACCTTCTGCCGCATTAATGGAGAGTTTAGGCTTTCAAATGCTCGTTCACCACCCAACCAACACTCAAACGGGCCCTTTATGACCCGGCAAGCACAAATAAAGGCCACATTAAATGGGAAATAGATTGAGGGGAAATGAATAGAGCGAGATTAAATTTTCTCTCTCATATTTTCGACTGTACCTCGTTCAGGTCGGATGGAGTTGAAATGGTTTTATGCCGTGTTCGTGGGAGAAAGAAAAAGCGTTTTATTTGATTGATTTCGTTTTTGATATTTGGTGAGTATTCAACGCGTAATACTGCGGTTTTCAGCTCATAGCATTCCTGTGAAAAGGACCTCGTTTTTTATGAAAATCCGAGGCTACATCGAAATTAAATATCAGCAATTTACAAGGACCGACTAAGGAAAATTTGAAAATAATTATTTAAATAGAAAACTAGTGGATAAGCCCCTTGTGGTAATAATATAAATAGTTCTGAATTCATTTCATTTCATATGTAAATTAAATTCACCGAAGTTAAAATTTATTGAAAGATGGATGCTCTAATTATGTTTCATTTCAAACAATTTCCGGAGAAAAATGAAAATTATCCAGATCTGGTTCAAGGGTATTATTTTGCTGCCTAGCTTCCGAAGGAAGCCTTATTTTCTTGGGGCATTCGAACAAGTTTCGTCCCCAAATTTAAAACGGCGATGAAATTCATAGAGGACCGTTTAGTGGTTCCAACGCATAATCAATTTCATAAAGTTCAGAGTTTAAGAACTTCCAAAACTAATTTGGCTCAGCGGTCAATTCCTTGTCCCAAGCAAAACTATGAAACTTATAGTGTTTTCATGAAATGTACAGGGATTGTGAGGTTTGAGCCCTCAATGTGAGTATGGTCTCCTATAAGTTTCAGCCCTGTCTAACAAAAAGCTGCCTCTGCGCATGCGCTAACGCGAATTTCCTGAAACATTAACGTCAAGAAGGTCGTGACGGGTCGGACAACTACCGAATCTTGGTCAGGGCACTGATCTCTAACAAATCGAGTCGAAAATAGAGTTTAACTGGTTTATTTTTTTGAGTTCAGCTGAGTCGAAAGTTGAGCTCTCAGATCGAAAATTGAGATCACAGGTAAGCTAAATCAACAATTGAGTTCCCAGATTAGCTGCATTGACTCAGATCATCTGAGTCAAAAATTGGGCTTTCAGATAAGCCGAATCGGAAATGGAGCTCACTGATCTGATGAATAGAAAATTGAGCTCCCAGATCAGCTGTAACCGAAATTTAACCCCTAAAGTGAACTGGAAATAAGTGTTTGTTATAGGTTGAGTGCACCAAGCTTTTGTTGTACAGGATTGAAAATACGTTTTGAGTAATAATTGTTTCACGGCTATAACCATGCACCCCTGTTACAATAAGTGTGGAAGCTACAAATAGACGGTCTTATGATAGCTGCAGTTAATCATGGACCGTAGGTGGTGGATCATCTCTATTTACTCACATTTCGAACTTCTTTGGACACAGGGGATCAAAATCTGCACGAACTACCTCATTTCACTCTGTCTCAGTGACTCGGGCGTGTCACCGTTTGATTAAGAAAATTACAAAGAAGTCAAACCAATATTTCTCGTTTCAAATCAACACCTTATATATCTCTATATCAAATCTTCATGCAACATGCGAGCTATAGCGAAAATGCAGATGGAATAATACCTGACCATAATATGGTATATTCGGAATCAACTTGAAATTTCCTATAAGAATCACCCACCAAATCGGTTAAAATTATTCTTTGAAAATTAGCTCATCAACTCATGCTGCATGAATGGAACTTTTATTCCTTCTTTCACGTGTCACTCCAGACGAAATCTGACCCTGAAATCGGGATAAAAATCCAAAAAAAAAAAAAAAAATTTAAAATTTCAATAAAGAAAGGAAAAAATAGGATGAGTTCGTTGGCCAACATTTGTAGAGTACTCCAAGGGGTCAAATTTTGAAAATTTCGAGTCAAAAATCGCTAGAAACGTGATTTTTGAGGTTTTTGGGGTACATTACCGTCTCAAACAGGAACATACTACGTTCCTAAAAAACACGTTTTTAGAGATTTTTGACTGTAAAATTTCCCCTTGGAGTACTCCAAAAATTCTGGCCACTCTCTTCTCATCTTTTCTTTCGATATTATTGAAATTTTAAATTTTTTTGTATTTTTTATCCCGATTCCAGGGTCAGATATTGTCTGGTGACACATGTATATGTAATTATGTACATATAAAAAGGTGTTAAATTTCAGGAATCGTTTTAGAATGGTCTGAAACGGATTTCCATGAACAAAATTTTCAAAAATTTGCATTACTAAAATTTTGAAGCCGTTGCGCAATAGTTTAGTTTTCTTCGAACATTTGCTAAAAATAAATCTGAAATTAGATTACTGAAGGTATGGTTAGAATACGTTTTTGATAACTTAATGTATTCTGGAGGGTTGAATGGAGTTGAATTTAATTTTTTTAAATGCATATTTTCATTTTTTTTTCCTGAAGTGTTTATCATGATGTTATGCATAATTTTTCATCAAAGTGACTCCAAGGTTTTTAGATAAGCAAGAATTAATTAATCCATAACGCTGGAGGGTATGAAAAACAAGAAGGTTTGTGGACAGTTTCAAAACGTTTTGGGGGGAACGTACAATGTTTTTTAAAAAGGGAAAATTGTTATGGCGAGTTCAAGGATGCTTGGGTGGGTTCATGGGTGGAGGGTGGGTTTATGGGTGGGCGGGGGGCGGGAACGAGGTTGGTCGGGGGCGGAGACTCTTATCACGACCCGGCCAGGGATGTTTTAATCCCCCGTCACCCTTCCACCATCTCATCCGGAAACAGAGTTTAGGCACCTCCGGAGTCCCCTTTCAGAGTCTTCCCCGCGCAAATTTAACCACCCCGCCCTCCACCGTCGAATTTAGCCCCTCACCTTCAGAAACCACCCTCATACTAACACCCCAGGAGTGTGGTCTTTGGCTTAATGCACTTAGCTCCCTCCGCCCCTTCCCAACCTTTCACCTCCTTCCACTACTTTCTCTTTCCCTTTTCTCATCCGGAGCCCCTTCGCCGAGGGGTAGGAAAGGCTGAAGTCCCCGCCACACATCAGGGGTTAGAAACAGGGGCCTCTCTTACAGAGGGCCATCAATCCTCGTCCCCCTCCGCCTCATTCCACCACCTCACTCCACCTCACGAACCGCACACCTATTAACCACCTCCACCCCCACCTGACACCTCACTTTCCCTCCTATTTCACCTCCTTGGGGACCTCCCATAAACAAAGGCTCCGAGAATATTAATTTTCCGTAATTGATCACATGCTCGAGCTCTTGACATTGAAACCATAAAAAGTTCCGTTCATGCAGCATGAATTGAGGAGCGAATTTTCAAAGAATCATCTTAACCAATTTTGTGGGTGATTCACAATGCATTCTGCAGTGCGCTGAGATTAGAATCCCATTTTAAGCAAAATTTTATCGACCAAATTTGAACTAATATTGGGTTTTTGACGGAAAAATTGATATCTTGCAAAGTTAACAAAATGGGACATGGTGAGTTCTTCCCCTGTGGTCTTCATATATAAATATTACATAAATAGTATTTCCCATTAAAATGAAGTACCTAATGCCACAGACTTTTTATGTCTACTATAAATACCTATCCCAGTTGTGACTCCTTTAAAAGAACGCAGTTCTAATATTTTAATAGATGAATGACAAAAACGCTGCAAATTA
>JAEMON010000006.1:34024673-34041958 GCA_030264115.1 Lygus lineolaris
GTGATGAAATGCATAGGTGATATTCTTGGAGTTAGCCCGCGAACACCCTACAGTATTGAGCGGAATAAGTCGAACAGGAACAGAGATACTGGGGTTTCAGGAAATTCACGTTTGCACATGCGCTCACGCTACTAGTGGTCCGGTGGCGATCAAATTCAAAATCCTAGCTAAGGTGTTAGTGCTAAGGGGTTTTGGTTACATTCGACGCAGAACTGCGTCTAGTTATTGATTTTTTTCATCTTCCCGAATGTACCTACCTAGTTATATTGCCTTGAGAATCTTCCAAAATAGTGTCGAAAAAACCTCTGGAATTAGAAAAAACTGAAATTTTTTGTAGTTTTTCGGCATAAACATAGAGAAGGGTCATTTTACATCCCATAATATGGGGTATAGACGTTCTCAGCGTTAAATTTCTGATAAGACTAGCACCCTTCGATTAAAAAAAAATAAATAAATAAAATGGGGGGGGGGGGGGGGGGGGGGGGGGACATTTTTTTCAGGGTCGGTTCCACTATCATTTGCAAATGATAGGTACACCACAATGAAGTGAAGTACTTTGCTATTCCCCTCATTACCCTTCCATTTGCTGATCCTTCCGTAAACCACCATCTGCTAGTGTGTGTGGTGTTAACACGTCAAAAATAACTTATCCATTAGTTTTCCGGCAAACCATTGAAATGGGAATAAGTATCGTAACCATTGGATTGTGAGACACGCTTATTTCCAACAGAGCTTTCCCTCCCGATAAGTTGACCAGCTCTCTCGGACTTCACGCATCGCGGTAGCACTTAACCTAATGGAACCATCAGACTCCCCCCATTTAACGGGAGAATAGAGCACATGGGGTGGTCGGAAGAGAGGGGGAAAACTAGATTAAAGGCGTATAAATACTTCTCCATTATTTATTTTAAGTGCGACTAGGGGCTCTTGGCAACGGGGTGCTGATTAGGATTAAGTTTAATAAACGCATTACGAGGTAGGTGTGGGTCGTCGTTAGCGTTTCCATTGCCACAACAGGTAGCTCTTCAGAGGGGTCCCACAAACCTTTTCTCAAGAGCTCCATCCAAGCCCATTACGGCCCTCTCCTACCCCTTATATCCTTTAATATTCAAACATTTCGAGGCTCTGTGGAGCAAACCATGATATTCGTTCTCGTAACCTCACCGATGGTTGGTTTCCATTAAGGCGCCTTTTCCCCCATCATGAGTACGCGAGTAGTGGCTTTTGAATAACTTGTGTGTTTGTTGTTCCCTCCCAACTCCTAGTTATCTCCAGACAACCTTTCGTAAGTACTACAGAACTCCCAGAGCATTCAGAAGCTACCTAAATCTTGGCATTGAGAAATTGAATTGTAAATTTGAATGAAGTTACTTGAACAAAGCTTCTCAGGGAAGTAGGTAGGTAAATATCGTTATTTGGTCACTCTAGCTGCCTGAAATATATGTACGAGTATTTTTAACAGTCTCTCTCATGTACTGCCTATTGTATTTTATTTCATTTTTTCTTTCATGCTTGTCTCCCTTCATGTCATTACATGTTTTTATGGCCATTTTTAACTCGTTTCTTACATATTCTTGTGTTATTTAATTAGGTTACTGAATGGATACCCAATGCTCTCCATCAGTTGACTACTAGGTAGGCATTAATTTCTTGTTTTGAACATTCTGTGTTACATTTAATTTGAAATATATTATGTATAAATCATCGAAGAGAACCAATTTCATCGTACAGTGAGAGGGAGGGGGAATGGAAGAGGTAGGAAGGGGAGGGAGGATGAGACAGAGCGATTCATGCAAAATAATACATTGTTTTAATAAGTTATTCTGAACCATGGGAATCCATGATTACGTTGAACTACATTGAACATGAGGTGGAAAAATTCGGGCGACAGCCAGGAATCGAAATCGAGACCTTTCGCAAGAGGTACAAATCAAATTTTTGTTCCAAACTAATAATCAATAACTTTTGGATTAGAGGTATAATTTTTGTGAAGAATTACCAGTCCCTGTCTACCCTAAAATCTAAGGTAAGTTTTAACTCTATTTTAAAAAAAATTGCAAATAGTAATTTTTAGAAACAAGCAACCCCATGAGTTTTTTTGAAAAGTTTTTCATACAAGAAAAGAAGGTAGGTAGTGTGTTGCCTGGTGTGTAGCGTAGATAGTATCCTACAATGGTGAGAAAAGTAGAATGAGCTTTCGCTGTTCACTGCTATCAAAATGGCGCCCTCGCTAAAAACGGAAAACTGATAAAATAGAGGAGAGGACTGGAGGGGGTAGACAACGCGAGAGAGCCAATCGCCTCGTGATAAAGTGAGAAATGTAACAAGCGCCTCCACTGACGCCCGTAATAGAAAAAAGTGACGTATTCGATGGAATGTTATATTCGGATTCCCGATATCCGCCGAATCAGAAAAAACAGGCAATGATTGGTAGGGATGGGGTGTAAAGGAGAAGGGGAACGAAGGAAAGGGGAGGGTGGAGAATTCACACAAGAGGAAATCGTAGGTGTACAGGAGTTGTAATATTGCCTCGGGGACACGACACCCGTACAAAACAACAGCTGTAGCATTTTTATAGGCGAACGCTCGCGTTTGTGTTGTTGACACGTCGTTTCCACCCTTTTCACGTTTGGTGTCAGGAAGGGGGAAAAACATTTTAATGATGTTTGTCTGGTATGAAGGCGAGATGTTTGGGAAGGAATGGGCGCAGTGTTGCCAGTTCAGAGGGAGTAGGCGGCTGTAATGGTGAGACGGAAGCGCGTTCCAAGAGCAATCAAATAAGATTTCACGGCTAGTTCTGACGTGCAACAACAGGAATTTGGTCCTGTCGACTTGAATAACCTCAAAGCTGTTCAATATTTGCGATGACCTATTCATTGAACATCATTTTATTACTTTATGCATACATGTCAAGAGACGTCCCTTTAGATGGGGAATAGAATGCGGGTGGTTGCCCCGAAACTGAACAGCATTTCAAAATCTATGATCAACGATACTCAACCCGTGAATCCTTATGGCGCCACCCCTTGGTGTCAGTTCAGTATCAGGGTGTCAGCCCATGGTGGGAATGTCTGAGTCAAACAAAAAACAACCACCCGAATCGGTTGAGGAATAAACCCTCGAGAGCGCACACAAGATGATGTTGTCCCCCTTCCCCAATAACCCCTTTCATTGCAAAGTTCCAATAAAAAGTTTCTTGTAGCCTGGGCAGCGCACACAAGATGCTTTCAAAAAACGCACGTTTTTTTTTTTGGCATAAACCCCTTCTCCCCTCTCATGCAAATGCAAATTTCAAAATTCGTAGTACACAACTAGACAGATTTCTGAGACGAACAAAGAAACAATCACACGAATTGGTTGAGAATTATAAGCAGTGACGAGCCAAACAAATGAACAACCGAAAAAATTTCGCGGGTTTGTGGGACTGTCTGAAACGACCCGGGAGTTTGCTGGTGTCCAAAAAAAGGTAGGTAGAGTGAACGAAAAAAACGTCTGCGAAGTTGGGTGTTGCACATAGCTTCCTCGTATCCATAACATGATTATATATAATATATATATTTAAAAAATCATCAAATGGATTACTACCTGCACAATCCCTGAAAATTCCATCGAAATTGGATAAAAATTGTCGAAGTTATGAGAGTTTCACGTTTGTGCATGCGCAGTGGGCACCACTGACCCGATGTGGATGAAACTCATAGGGCATTATCGAATCTCCTATCCTCAACTTTCCTCCAAATTTGAGCGAAATCGCAACATTAGGTCGCGAGAAATTGATGGTTCGAAGATTTCACGTTCACGCATGCGTAGAGGCTACCGTTGGTCGGCTGGAATTTTATAGGGGACCATCTAGAGCCTAACCCGCGTGATCCCTGAAAATTTCATCGAAATCGGATGGAAATTGTGGAAGTTATGCGTGTGGCAAGGATTCCCGGGCAGACAGACAGACAGACACGAAACCAAAATTGTTCAGGAAGGTCTAAAACGTAATACGAGAATTGAAATTTTGATTTTGGAGGGAAAAAAATGTTCACTTCCCTTGGAAGACTCGGAAGCAATAGAACTACCATTTATAGAAAATTCAGCTAAATCTTTGGAACATGATGGTTGAATTAGTGACTGGTAGCATCGAGCTCTGCTATAATACTCGTAGTTGTCATATTATTTCATATTTGATGCTACATAAAATATGAAAAATATATATGGAACCGACCTCATAAATTTCCAGCTATTTTTTATCTGAATTATTTAGATTATTATAATAAATAGCCCGTCTGTATCTGCCCCTATAGCTTAATGAAATTATAAAGGTGACCGAAGAGTGACTTATGTTGACTACTAACATCAAGTTTACCGTCCTTGTAAGCAGACGGTACTTATCTGATGTGAATCAGTCACGAATACTCGTATCGTCAGGTGTTCAATGAGATAGGACCCGACCCCACTCCAGCTCGAATTAGAAAGCAGAATATAAAATGGGAAGTCAGTTTATCCTCTTTTCCCCCGAATCCCAAGAGTCATAACTTATTCAAGGCTACGGTTTGCGTGCGCCCGAGCACCGTCCCGCCACCACATACAGAAGTAATTGGGTTATTAGTCCGCCTATTACTTACTGAAGCTCCCTCGGACAATGAAACTATAGCACGAAAGTCGTCCACGTATACCTACATCGCCTTCACATTCATATGCACTTTGTTCTACGCTAGTCATCCAAAGTTAATACGAAACCCCAGTCAACTCCATCAATCTTCGGGAAACGTCCGAAGTTGTTCAGCGAGGATTGATTGATTGAAGTTCTCTTTCGCAGAACGAGAATGATTGGAATTTCTGCATGACAGCGTATTTACTTTCGTCGTGGTACATTCAAACGTTATCCTGTCTTTTGAAGTCCAGTAGTTGGATTCAGAAATATACTAAACACTTCTCACTTCTCAGACCGTTCTTATTTCAACACCCATTGATTTGCGTCACTCAAATCTGGATTTGATTGCCTATGGTCTCTATGGTACCAGAGTGCTGTTTCATCACTCTGAAAAATCTACCTATTACTCCTAATATAATATTATCATGTGCGTGTCTGTCACGGTTTGTGACTCGAACGGCATCGATTTCAATAAGTTTTTTCCAAAATCATGGCAAGGTACTTGACCAGGTTATCGGCTATAAGAGAATTTAAATGTACTCTTCCTCTTCCTCCACCTAGCATCAACAGTAGACGACGGTAATTAGGGGTAAGGAGCTTATAGGTCCCGTATGGATTTCGTAACATTCGATTCAAATGCGAATGCAAAGCGTGAAAAGCGCCGAACCCACAACTTCACCACCCGTTGGTCCAAAATAGCTCAAAATTTAATCGAAGTTCGGGGTTAAGACCCAGTTGATCTGTTACAAATAATTTCTTCTAATTCGGATAGGTCCAAGCAACTCCGCAAAATTTCGCCCAACTAATCTCAAGAACCGAGCCCATGAATTAATCTTGTGCTCTAGACGCAGTTGTTAGTTTACACAATTTTCGTCATTTTTCTTGATAATTCATACAACATTTAAAGTACAGTTACTAGCTAACTGTACAAGCGATTTTGTACAGATAGAAAGAACTTCATTTTGCGACCGATCAATTCTTCACATCACAACTTTTCATGATAAGCGAAAATATTATAGATAGACATATTATAGATTCAATAATAATTGTCAATTCAATGATATTATTCAATATATCATGAATATATATTATCAATCAATCATGATCAATCATCGTGATATCCATATATCATCAATATACAGGGTGTCCAAAATTAAATGAACCAGCCATTTATTCCTTTTACTTTCGTTCCTAGGAAAAAAATCCAAAAAAATAACCCCCCTCACTTTTTCATGAGAATTTAAATATTACATTTTCTTGCGCCACACTGGCTATGGCACTAAATTTGTTTTTTTTTCGAATAAAAATCCCAATTTTTTATTGCAGATTCGAATTTTACGCAAAATTTCATGAGGAAATGACTCCTCACTCGAAAATTTGAGTGCTCAAAAAAGTGCACACTTCCGCTCCGAATGTGTTCTAAGAGCAAGAAATCGAGTTTCTTGGGTGAAGTAAACGATCAAGTATGGTACATGATTTTAATGTATTTTTTCACGCTGAATAACGTGGTGATGATGATGTTTCAAGGCAATTGCATACGTTTTTGTGCCAGCAAATTTTCGAGTGAGGTGATTTCTCCATGAAATTTTGCGTTGAATTTGAATCTTCAATGAAAATGGAGGTTTCTATTTGAAAAAACAAAGTTAGTGCACCAAACGCGCGCGTCGAATGTTGCGCGCAAAATTGTGATATTTGCATTCCTCGTGAAAAATCTGTATTTTTTTCCTAAGAGCGAAAATAACGGAAATAAATGGATGGTTCATTAAATTTAAGACACCCTGTATATCAATTTGAAGAATAGTGTAAACGTTTGCATGCTTTGAGGTACAATCCCTAGTGCGTAACTTCCCGAAAAATCCCGTAGGAAAAATCCCGAAAAATTTCATAGTTTCTGAATCACATTTTCTAAACGTCTAAATTCATCTTGAGCTTTCTGAAGCGTCAAATCATTGATCGGTTATGCATATTCCAGAATATTAACCTGTTTAAGAATATTCATAACTTCAGTCCTTCTTCAAGGAAAAACCATCCGTTTGACTAACTGGGATTTGAGGTCGATAACCGATGAAATATTAATCAACGTCGAAACCAAAAGGAACTCCTAACTGGAAAGTTTCTGTTGTTGCTGTTTAAATATGTTATGATTACGGTTCTAATAGCCGGAGAACGTTTAAAAGTACGTTCCTCGCTGAAAAAGGAATATAATTCTTGCTAAAGCAAACTTTGTTGTACATCTCGACAGGGTAAGCGAGATTTGTTAGTCCACATAATATCCGCGATGTAATGGAGTCGGTATAAATGGAATTCGTGATGTTGTTGTTCCTTCTCAAACAAAATCAGCATAGGTAAACATTGGATAGTTAGGTAACTTGGCGAATCTGGAGTTTCGTTGGGTTACGGTCTAGAAAATCTATTTGAATCACGAATGAGGAAAATATATTTTCGGCTATAAACTCATCAGAGTTTCCGCCAAAACTACATTCAAATTACTATTTACAATAAAATACCTTTATTGAGGAAATTAATAAAGTATCTTAAAAAAAACAAAAACTCGGCGCTCCGCGCCTCGCCCCTACTTTGAGCCTTTGGCTAACATCACAATTCATGAATAATGTTTTTGCGTCCCGTTTCCCCTTTTCCTTATTACTTTTCTTCGTCTGTATGAAAAATATTAAAAAATGTGTGGTACTACCATGAAACGTAGGTAACTAGTTATTCGTAGGTAACAAAGGTAACGTTGGTAATTCTTCATCACATTCCTCTTTGCGCTCATCTTTATCACATTCCTCTTTGTGCTCATCTTTATCACGTTCCTCTTTGTGCTCATCTTCGTGACATAATTTCGTGACATAAACTTCGTAACACTTTTCGACTCTGGTAGGCCACCGCAAAAACATTATTCATGTTAAAACTCACAAGCAAGTAAAGTAATTTAGATCACTATCATTTATTAATACCGAGCAACGTATGACTAGAGTGACGCGCATGACTATAGAGCTACCAGAGCACTGTGATCTAAAATGCTAGCAATGAGCCGCTGGCACGCACTTATCACCCGTCAATCCTTGAAGCATTTGAAAAATAATTTTGAACAGGATGCATAGCGCCTAGTAACCATCTGCTTACCTCTAATGACCAGAGAGTATGGCAGATGAAGTGTAGCTGGCAGGGTAAATTGGGGTCTTACATTTCTACGCAAGAAGGTGGGCATCATCAGTTTTTGGAACTCTTCATCCTCTTTTTCATCACCGTTTTTCTTTTCTAAGTTGAAGTGTGGATGATTCATCTTACAATTATCCTCCAATCCAAATTTGACTTTTGAAAACTTACTTCTGGGAAATTCTGTGCTGGCCGTTCCACTTCTGGGAACTTTGATTGTGGAGAGTTCACTTCTGGGAACTTCACATCAGTGAATCACAAAATAAGCTCAATTTTAAGACTGCTCAAAGAGAATTATTATCGTTGATCCTTGTTTTTCCATATGTTGTAAAATTTGAAGTTCTGGTTGACTATGTTTTTAAACAAATAGTCAACTCCCCCGCCCTTCAAGAAAACAAAACAAGGAATCATAAGTAAAAGAAAAGTTGGTTAACGGAAGGATCAGAGGGTTGGCTGTTAGAAGTTGGTCCTGGTTTTGTTACTACACCACTAAATAGATGTACATATCTAGTTAGATACATCTTCATGTCCTCGCGTGCAACGCAGGGGTGATTTGGAGGTTAGTTGAATAAAGCTTCATCAAAAAACACGCAACGAGCTTGGTGTCCCAGCGGAGCTCATTTCACACGCGAAGTTAGGTTTTCCATCAACTTTATTTTAATGGTCAGTACAACAAGTTTACATCCCAATTTTACACGCTTGTTTGGTTATAATTTTACACATTATGGTCAAAAGTGACGTGGATTCCCTGTATTTTCTTTAATGATTGGGCAGCGAAAAAGCTATTTAGATATATAAAAACATGTTATAGTATATTCGAAATTAGTGCACAATGTTTTATAATAATAGCCTATTACATAATGTAGTTCACGAATCGTATTTTTGGCCACCGTGCGCTGGGCGATGAGGATCTCGCACTGGAGGACCTGGTGTTCTTTGTCCCCACATATTATATCAATTTTTGGGAAGCCCTCACTCAGATCGTTCAAATTAAAAAATAACCATGTAAGCCCACCACCATCCACTCTACCTAGTTCCCTACCCCATATAATATGTACACACTTATATATCAGTGAGGTTCCAACTGGGATGAAAATCGTCATAACGTAATTTTGAAATGACCTAATACACTCGGCAATTAGACCACACAAGAATTACACACGACAGGTGGACGAAATCTCGCTGGTAAAGGTTGATATCCGAGGGACGGGTGGTTGTGAGGGTTCCAGGGACACTTAAGCCCCGAACATTATAATGGCGGGGGTCATTTACTCAGTACGTCACCTGGCCTTAGATAGCGAACCCATCACGTGACCTGAATTCATACCGTCATAATAATTAAACCTTCCCACTGAGAGGGGAAACCACCCTCTGAAACGCGTCCACAACTCTGAAGGTGTTTGGAACCGTCATGTCTGCCTTTCATTACCTTTCCACCCTTCCTAGTTTAAACATTATGTCACCTTCATAATGTAGCGTCGGAAACCTGTCTGCACCAATTTTATCTGCAATAATTTATCATTTCCCCTCCAGAATTGTAGTAATACTATCTCCCACACTTATATTGCTCTAAACATAGGTATGCCGTCTATCGTAGTCCCGAATCTAAACAGAAATATGAGAGAACTTTCATCCAACAAACTATACCTACTACATGTACTTGCCTTGTACAACCCGAAGAGTAGAAGGGAAGTAGGGATCAGCAGGAATACAATCCCTCGAATTACATAAGCCAGAATAAGAGACATTTTTTTCACATATTGCTCATCTAGCTTCTCCATGGGATGCTGATAGAATTTCTATGTAACCATCTCTAGTTTCATACTGAACGTCATAAGCTTTAATTATAAAAAGGTCCTAAGGAAATGAATAAGTAAGAAATCTCCTTTTAAAGTTAGGCTAAGTTATGGGCTAGGTTGTGTCCACCTTCATAGATAGAGAGATGGTTGTATTTCCAGTCCTCCCCTTAAATCTGACCTGCCGTGTACTCGCTTGTCGAAAAATATCGATTTAGAAAGCTTGATTACTAATAGGTAGGTATACTTACTCAGAACTGTTTTGGCCATTTCGTAAAAATTCCAATTTTACGTGCATTTTTATACAATTTATGTCGGCAGGTGAATCTTTTCATAGCTTTATTATGTTATATTATTATCTATTATCCAATGCAAGAAATCAAAGCAACGTGCCATAACGTCCACAAATAGCCATTTTCCGAGAGTAAAGGGTACCAGGAAAGTAGCGCGAATATCTTCTGATGTGTGTCGCTTTTGAAATTGAAACGGCATAATTTTTAGGTACTATCGTTATACTGTAAATATTGTCATCTGGTGTGTGATGCTTACCCATACAGACGAGCATTATATTTTATAATTACAAAGAAGCACCTCGAGAATGGAATAGGAACTTCCCCAATTTATAAGCGTATTCCAAGCAATTTTAAATAACTACAATCAGTCCAGAACGAAACTTTTCGACTGGAAAAATTATTGAGGAGCGAACGTCAGTCGGCGTCGTAGTGAGCGATCAAAGGAGAAGTTCGAAGAACCTAATTTGGATGATGAAAAACAGCGGTTTGAAAAATCGGACCCAATCTTTATTGAGTTTCCTTACCAAGTTGCGGGAAGCCGAGTTTCAAGTAGTGGGCCCGAAGGAAAGAGGATAAATAGCTCCTCAACTTTTTTTTTTACAAGTAGAACTTTGGACTTTTTTAAAGCCTGAAGAGGATTGGAGTTTAATTTTTCCCATCAATTGAGAGAAATTGATTGATGACGCTCTTAGGGTCCAGTAAACAAGACTATGGGGATTACTGATGAGGGTTGGTATGAAAGGGGGGGGATTATAACTTTTCGGGGCGATTGAGTTAAAAAGAGTTTTAGTCATGCGGCATAACCAAATGAGTGGATTATAATGAACTAAATAACTGTGATATTACTGTAAGGCTGATTTTGAGGGATTGACAAAGATATGAAAGTTTAAATAGGTCAAAGTTCTGTTCATTATGTGGAACTCCTGAGTTATAAGATCAGAGAGGGCAATATTATTGTATAACACATTATATTCTTTATACGGGCGCCTATTAGAACTATGGAAGGCCTACAAATACGTTACCTATTAAATTGTGGTTGAAGAATACCATTTAACAAGTTATGAGATACCTACCGTATAATTAGAGTACAGTGAAGTCTGATCTTTTAGAGCCATGCAGAAATTCGAATTGAAACAATTAATGAAACATTGGCCTGGTTGAACGTTTAAATAAATATTACCAATCCTCAATCTCCTCATTGAATACAAGTGGTTTAGAAACTTGACAGCTTGATAAATCTGTGAATACAGTTTTTTGTTTGTGGCATTCTTGGTTCGTTTTCATTGTACAGGTTATATAGCCTGTACGAGAATACACTAAAACTATCCGTGCTAGGCGCGGAATATCGGCTAGCATTACAATACTAGTAGGTATGTAATAATAGTATAATAATTTATTATAGCTTCCTTATAGTATTCCTCAACTTCAAAAATAGGTTCTTGATCTTGTTGATATTTTTCTGAACTGATGAGCGTCCACAGGATCCAGTACTTTTTCCCATTATGTTGATTGTCTCCGTTTTTGCGTGCCCTGCGTGGCTACTATTGCTCAAATGAATCTCGATTCACTTTGTTAAGGGAACGACGACAGATAAGTCTCCGCCTACTTTCCAAATTTGTTCAGAATCGAACCTTTAAGATTGATGCTTGCGTGGTTTTCACGTTTTTTCAGAATCTGCTAATGATCCTACGTACAGCGATGAAATCCACAGGGGACTTTATTAGGTCTAAATCCCTAAAAATTTCTTCAAAATAAGATGACAATTTCGTGGGTTCTGTGTGTTGCAAGAATTTGAAAAAAAAAATTGATCAGGAAGGTATACAACGAGTCTGTTCAAGTGGAAATTTTTATAGAGGGAAATGTCCTATCTACTGTACATAGTGCCAGCTCGTATACGTAGAAATTTTTCCAAATTTTTTCGGCATGTTTTTTATAGCAAAAATTACAGAAATACTATTGTACTATTGTGCATTACAAAACAAAGTAGCCACCTATATAATAGAGAGCAATGAAAAAGTACTCAAGATAAAACAAAACACTGATGCCATCATATTTATGATGGTGGTTCATAGTGAGTAGTTTCGATATGGTGACTAGTTTCTCTTTAATTTCTGGTCTAATCTGGGACTTTTAAACGTAGCATCCACGAGACGTTCCTCGTGGTCAATAGAGTAGTAGCTAATATTATTAGCTACTACTCTATTGACCTCAAGGAACATCTCATGGTTACTACGTTTATAGTCCCCGATGAGGCTGAAATTAAAGCGAAACTAGTAGGACCAAAAAACGTCGAAAAAGCCACTGTTCTATTTTCACCCTCACCCAATAAATTGAATCGCAAACATATTGTTCATGAATTATTCAGCAACGGTACATAAAAACGATGTACGATTCACCTATTACGATTACTTTGTGATAAATTTTGTGTAAAGAAACATCGTTCCGTGCTAATAATTATGACGATGAAATAATAACAATGATATTGCACCATAAGTTACCTATACTTATTGATGTTGTGTAGTTACAAAATCATATTTAGCCATAGTGTCACGAAGTAAAATCTAAATACATTCCCATATAACACTGTCCTCTTGAGATAATGTATTTCAAATAATACTTTATTGGGTAATTGATGATGAAATAAACAACAGCAATGAAAATTCCTCGACAACCACGTTATAACGTGATGCCCCCGTCTCTAAATCTGCTCTTCAAAGCCCTTTGGTATTCGGGTACAATAAAAAATTAATTTGATTAATATCGATTATACTCAATGAGTGAATCGGACGCAAAAACGAATGAACACAATTTCAAACAACGTATATCCGAGAAGAGCTCATTTTTTTCCATCATAAATAAATGACGTGATATTGCGAAAAGGGGAAGAACCCATTTCATTACGAAGTATTAAAAAACAGGAAAAGCAAACCAGGAAGGCATGAGAGGGAGCAAATATTTGGATGAACAAGTTCTGATTGTCAGGTTATTAATATTGACAGCACATTTTTTCATTTTGTTCATATAGCGGAGGTAGAAACGATGAATTTAACTGAGGAAAATTGAGGGGCAAAAGGGAGAACGCTTTCAAAAAGTGAGTTTTTCAGAAAAAGAAGCTTGTTTGTTGAAGTAGGCCTGTAGCTGGAGCTTCGTTACAAGCAAAGCTGTTTTTCACGACTCTCAGTGTAACCGGTTTCAATTTACTTTTTCATTTATTTTTCTTCTTATTTTTCTCTCTGAACTTTTCTTTCAATCAGGTTTAAACGGCGGAATCGCGTTAAAATGACAAGGCGAAGACAAATAGGGGAGCGGAGTTGAAGGCTGGAAAATTCGCAATGTATTTTGCCCGTTTTCAAGGTAACATCTGGGAACAGGGAAAGAAGACAGCGTTTCATCTTTTCTAGGCCACCACGATCTTACCAGAAAAACAATATAAGAAATAATAGCTTTATGTTAGCTATTGCAATAAACTATAAATAAAATAGCTGGGTAAAAACTGAAGTACATACATCTACACAGATATTACTTTGCCTGAAACTTGAAAAAAGTTAGTTACATGATGATGATGATAACCATCCCAAAGAGGAGTTGTGAAAGTCAGTTTTCGGCCGATAGCAATACATTGGGTGTGCTGAGGAAAATTGAAAACGCAATTTTGTAACAAATATGGTGCTTTTTGTGCAGATTTCGGGTAGATCCTACAGGACTTGCTATTTGGGGGTGTACTAATTGAAACTCAAGGAATTGATGGACTACTTTTTGGAGTAAGTTTCGCGTGAGGAGTTGATGACAGTTAATTTCATATTCATCACCTTCAAATCAAAAGAGAGGTTCTTTGTAACTCAAAACTGCACATAAACTTTATTGGTATCGTCGGAATCGTAGTGCCAGTACGGTTCCATTTTGTGGGATCATGCGGAATTGATTATGAGTTAGGTACAGTTGATCATGGATTTCGAAATGCTGATTGTAGGTATATGATTTCTGTTAGATCCTACAGGATTTGATATTTAGGGGTATACTAATTGAAACTCAACGTATTGATGGACTACTTTTTGGAGTAACTTTCGCGTGAGGACAGTCAATTTTGTATTAATCACCTTCATATCAAAGGGGAGGTTCTTTGTGACTCAAAACTGCACATAAACTTTATTGGTATCGTCGGAATCGTAGTGTCAGTATGGTCCCATTATGTGGGATCACGCGGAATTGATTATGAGTTAGGTACCGTTGATCATGGATTTCGAAATGCTGATTATAGGTATATGAGTTTAGGAAATGTCAAAAGTGGAATGATTTTGAGAAGCGTCAGCTTTGCAAGCGTATTTTGAGATGTTGAATAACCCTCATGACACTATTGCTGTATATTATTGTGTTGCTTAGAAGTAACTAACTATTATTCAACTAAGAGGACGCCCGCTGCAATGTACATGTACATGTGTTACTGAACAATGTTTTTTTCTTGCAGGATTCCGAAGGTTCGATAATGAAAATAACGGCTAATAAACTAAAACGGTTGAGCCTAAGCTGAAATGGAAGGTGCTTTGAGAAGATACGGTGAGGTTGACGATACACTGGCGGATCTAATTAGGAGAAACCCCCTCCTCAGCGAGGGTTTCCTCCACGAAAATCCTTTATTGCCTTAATTATCCTTAAAGGAGTGTTTGTGATTGGTGAAATTCCCCTTCCATTCCTATTGGAACTGACGTTTACCTGGTTTAATTAAGTTTTCACCTGGAGGGGCAGGAGCCGACTCGGTAAACAGAGGGAGCCAATCGGTGTTAATTTCACCATCCACTTTGAGGTGGTCTCAAACATCCACGAGCTTTCAGTCGAGGTTTCTTAAATAACATCAAGGGTTTGTCTGTACACGTGTAGCTGACTCCACTAGCTTGCGGTTTTCTTTCAGAACTTTACGGTTGACTTTGCGATTCTCTAACATGCACTATTCTCAAGTATACTGGCTTTTGATTCCTCCCACACTAATGGTTATCTCGGAACAATATTCTAAAATTGTAGAGTAGGGAGAAGATGTTAATACATTATTCCTTATCGTGGAAATGTGAAACTGATGATACTTACATCACATAGTTGTACGGATATGAATGACATATTCCCAAGATGGGTTTTTTGCCTTTGGTTGGACTTGGAGGATTTGGAAACCCTGATCTGTCACTCGAACCAAACAATAACTTCTTCGTTTCAATTAATCTAACTTGATACGTTACCCTGAGAGTTTGACTCTAGAGATTCACCATTTTCAGACGAATTTTTATAACATTACACTTTTCTCTTGCTTCCTCGCTAATGAAAGTACGGAAGACATAAAAAATATTATATTCGTGCAAGAAGTCAAAAAAATGTTATTCTGAAAAATCAGAGTCCTCACTCGAATTTAGCTCAATCGGATTGGTTGTCAGTTTAGAAAAATGCCATCACGATCGTGAAGAAGTTTTTCGTTACCCGAATTCTTCGAGTTGTGAATTGATGAAGGCAGATGAAATGAGTTGGAGAATACAACAGCACTATGGGAGAAAGAAAACATCAGATTCCACTAATAATTTCAAGAATCGTATCCATGTTTTACTTATTTCGGCTCTTTGCTCATAGCGTGTTTTAGATTTGCTAAAATACGCCAAGGAGGAACAGCCTGATGTTTTTGTTAGTGATGGCTGATTTTTTCTACTTGAATGGGTACAGATTACACTCACAGGGTCTGAATTACAAAATACGTAACACTTCTGATCTGTGCAACTCACATGACAACCAGCTAGTATTAAAAATAAAAATAAAAGAGTTGACTACTATGCATGAAATTGCTTGCGAGTCCAACTGAGAAAATGGAAGGATATAATCTGGCCGTTTGAACGAACTAAATTTCGAGCTTCTCAAATTGCAGTTTCCCCCAAGTTTACAAGTAATTTCTTTCTCGGTAATTAACCCTGGGGAGTGGAGACGATGGTCTTCTTTCAGAATGCGCGAGGTGGCGCCCTCGTCGGCCAACTTGCGCAATTTAACTAATTTAATTAAAACTCCGGAAGCGGAGAAAAGCCAGCCGATTCAAGAGCGTGCACTTCTTGCGATTAAGTTGAGCTGAAACTTGATAGTCTGTTTGACAAGGAGAACGAGCCGGAACTGTGATGAATAAGGAAGGGGAGATCCTTGGGAGATGTAAACCGTTCTGTCGGTAAGACCTTTTTATTTCTTCTGTAGGTAGCTCGATTACTTGTGCACCAGATGGTTAAATAGATTAAATTAGCCCCGAACAGCTCCAAAGCCGAAATTTTCAAGTTCAATTAGGTACCAAACGATCAAACTGCCAGATGAAAAAGCCACGAAATGCATAGAAATTTGAATTCCTCCTCTCATAATATAGCCTATCTATCCTCTGCATTCGAGACAGCTCAAAAATGATAAGAAGGGAAACGGATAGTTAATTCATTTTGCATCGAATTTCAGATTGAAGTTTTTCAATGCTTTTGAAACATTGCGATACAAAAATAGTAGAACACCACCTGATCCCTAATGAGAAACGCATTTACTCAAGTGTCGGTCGCGATAGACCATTATTATTGAGGTCGATATTTTTGGGGGTGGTGAGGGGGAGTCTTGACCTCAGCTGAGTAAAAAAAGCAAATTCGGAAAAAACGAAAAATAAACCTTCATTACACTTCTATTTCATTTATTACTGGTTGAAGAAGTAGTAGAAAAGCATTTCTCTGGATGTTGTTTTGTTCCTCGTGATGAATTCATCTACAACCTTTTCCAAATTGTGTGCTGAAGCATCAATCTCAAGGAAACTTACGATTTACTAAATGAATTATGACTGAAACATATTCAAATTTTCAACTCAGTTTACTTTAACAATTCTCGGGAGTCATCGTTGCTTTCCGGTCATCAGATTGTGAGCTTTTACCGTTCTGTATTCATTTCCAATACATTCCCAAATTAATATTCTCAAGACATTACGCTACATGTAAATATTACCCACTAAATACATATATTTTCCATCTCAAAAGTTATCTTTCATAAAAATGAAATAATGCCATTAAAAAATAAATTTGAAAAAGCCTCAGATAACGAAGACAGGAGGCAAAAAATGACGTACGGTTGTCGCTTATGTTTGTAGCTTGAGATGTACCTATGGATGTAGGAAGTAAGTTCGACCGGAACGAGTGAGTACAACGTATAAGTACGGAGTGTACATTGAGAACTTATCGACAAGAGTAGTCGAAGAGCTGAGCGTCGACTTGTTTCGTCTCCCAAGTTGAGATCAATAAAAGAGAAAGTGGAAAATACTGAAATCACCCTTCCGACTCCTCCTCCATGAAAATCAAGGTCTCTCGTCGTTCCGATTGTCACCGGGAGTTCCTCTTTATAATTTCATAACCGTTCTCC
>JAEMON010000006.1:34061821-34072755 GCA_030264115.1 Lygus lineolaris
TAATTATTTTTCATTAAAAACTTTCTTGCCAGATTATATCGGGATTTTTCATTTCTATCCTCAATATTATGTACCTAAGGAATGATACTAGTGTTGGGCGAAGGATTTATAGGAATATGTACCCATGACCAACGAATGGGGCAAAAATCTATTATGATGATAATAGTGGATAAGTAGGTAGGTAGGTATACACCAATAGAAAGGTGTGAGCGAACTCATAAATTAATGTCCAAGTTACCATAATCAATTTATTGTAAACAATGAATCCCCAACCCAATCCTTCAACATGAAAAACACAAGTTAAAATACAAAGTAGGTAGGTAATTGAAATAATAATAATTCGAAAGAAGTTTGGTAGGCACCTACCTATTTGGATGCGAACATTACGTAGGTAGTCCAAGAATCCAACACAACGCATGTTTGGAGCAACACAACGCATCCCTTTTTCAAGGAAGTAAGTACTGACCTACCTATTTATGTGGGGATGCATCGTAATAGTCTCGAAAATTACGAATTTATGGAACTCCAGAGCTTATTTCACGCCAGTGCCATCTAAATACTTCATGCAATTATAAGCTTCTATCGTTTTCGTATCCATATATTATGGTAGATATATCTCTTTCCCAAGTGATTCTGTAAAAAATACAGTTGAAAAAAAGACTATCTCCCATGAAGATATTATCTCCTCCCAAGAGATACCCGAAGTAGATTGTTTCTTTCCACCATCTCTTTTCGGGAATAGGCCCCCAGCATCAGCCTAACCTCCTCCACATAGCTAGAACTCCAAATTGAAGTTCTAGGGAATCCAATAAAATAAAGAAAAATGAATTAAATCGAAAAATAAATTTACTTTCCGTAATTATGTAGGAATCTCTTAAGTTCCGCAGAATATATATTTTTTTTAAATCAAATCAGGATTGTTCTGAAATGTTTGCAAGAGGGAACATTTTTATTCTCGCTCTGTTTATATAAAAATGTTAAACTCGTCCCACTTCTCACATTCCTTACAAAATCTTTAAAATCTACATCACCTCCGCAACAGATTTGGATAATAATTTTAAAAATCGGATAATAACTTCTATTCGTATAGTTTTGCCTGGGATAAGGAATTGACCACGTCAGACAGACATACACGGAACCAATATTGATCGCAAAGCTCTGAAAAGTAAAAGGCTAGTGGAAATTTTGATTTTGGAGGAGAACATTTTTAATACTTCTTGCATGAATAAATGGCTTCCTACCTTCGATAGTGAGGGAGCAAAAGGTTAGTCATCTAAAATAATAGTGCCCAATTAGGTGCAAGTCTGTCAAGAGACTAGTGCTTTCAAGTCATCCGAAGGTAACAGAAGCTTTGTTATCAATTTTGGGAAGTAAAATTCTTTTATTCCAAAATCAAAGTTTTCAAAGAAATTGTATACGTTTTAGTTAGTATACGTTATACCTTTGTAAACCAATTTGCGTGCGTGACTATCTGACAGTGAGTTTGTCCTGCAAATCCTCGCCAGAAGCCTTACTTCCACAACTATTTGTGTTTGCACATGATTTTGGTGACATTTCCAGGGATTGCGTGGGGTTAGTCCTCAGGTGGTCAATAAAAATAAACCGGAGTTAATGACAAACGTTGTCTATTTACACGAAAATAGTGAAGTACAAAGTTAAATCGATTTCAACGGTTAGGCCATCATCAGTAACAAACAATAACTGTTCTTGTTTGGTACTGATGATGGCTCGACCGTCGAAATCGACTTAACTTTGAAACTCATTATTTTCGAGGAAATAGACAACGCTTGTCATCAACTCCGGTTTATTTTTATTGAAATGGGGTTCCACAACGTCATCGCAAATGATTCAGTTCGATTTAGTTCACTTGGATAGTTCCCTGAGAAGATCATCGCACTCTGATCAATGGAAGCGTTCACGCAAGGGAAAACGCGAAAAACATCAATATAATGGGGAAAAAACTCTCCGGCGTGTTGATTTGTTAGTTTAGATAAGTAGCAACACGATCGTAAAATTATCTTTTAAGTTACCTATTGAATACAAAGAAGCTATGCTCCACTAAACCACCATATTTTGTTCGATTTCGTCCTTGCGACTGTCAGTATATGGGAGGGACAACGGATTTCGGTAGGAAGGCACTTGTTACGGCTCAACATTCACATTTCAGTTCCCTATGGATATTGATTCGATAAAATGAAAAGTCTGTTGTTTCCGGGACTTGAGTTTTTCGTTGCGCTGCTGGATGATCAGGTTAAGTCCTCCCAATTTTTCTGTACGTAGTCTTGGAGGCTACAGACATGGACCGGCTCGAAGATTGGGTAATTCTAGAACATTGAGAATCCCGTGGACTGCTCGATCGCTCAATGATTAATATCAGCAGCACAACAGCTTATCTCGGTAACTGTGACCTTGGCCACATCATAATGCGCTACCTCAAAGTATGAGCTCTTGCAGACCATCATGATGAGCCAGCAATCGGGAAGAAAGGGAGTTGGAAGGAAGAAAGCCGGCTGCGTTACATTCGGCATTGGACTGGAATTGCCAATTCAGCGAACTGTTTCAGCTACGTACCAAGCATGGAACAGGGACCGATTTGGTTGGGCGGTGACGGAGACGGCACAACAAGAAGAAGAGATCGTTCAGCCGCCCACATAATATTTCACATGGATATTGTTTAAGGAACCTCATGCTTGGAAATGCTCTTTTTTACGCTTCTCTCATGGAATATCGTAGTCACTACGGACGAGTTTCTCACGGCTCACGTAACTCCACAAACACATAGTTGACTTCCCCAAGTAATCATACGACCTCCGAGGGACCCCCGTGGCGGGTGGGGGTGAACGGGGGCCGCTTGAGCAATTAGCGGGCCCCCCTCAGTCAGCCCGGCCCCTCAGAACAAATACGACTCTTCATTAGTCCCAACGGTTCAACCGACAGGTCGGTAGGTAGTAGATGAAGAAGGGTAGTTGGATGAGAAGAGAAGGGAGGTGGTGGAGGTTTACTACGGCGCGTTTCATTAGGCAACACGTAAACTCGGGGCGTCGTAATGTGCGTTCCAAGGAGCTCACAATTACGGTGGAGCGCCGTAACTACGAACGGGGCGTCGAATAAAATTCGAATTATTGCTTCTCTAAACGCCTCACGGTAACCCCCGGTAGATTAATCGGCACGCTTTACGAGAATGACGTCTACCGCGCAGAGTTGTGGGACCCAAATGCCATCCAAACATCAATATTATAATTAGGTGTTAGTATTAGTTGCCTACTTGGTCGAGTTTGTACGAGGTTTTTTCCAAAGCGTGTTTTTATTATCTTGTTATATAATCCTGGCGTTGATTTATTTCTGTATCACCAAGATTTTTTTGTTTATATTCCAAGTTTATATGAAATATTTCAATTACCTACGTACCTGAGTTAATCACAATAGGGCACGCACCATAAACAAATAAATTAACTCGTCACCAATGAAAACCAGCAGTCGGTTCACCAAGTTGGTTCCAAGGTTCACGCGTTGACATTTCAAGTATGCGCTTGCGCAGTAGCATGTACTGACCCAATCGTGACGAAATTCATAAATTACTCTCCTGGAGTCAGCCTCCAATCACCCTCCAAATTTAAGTGAAATAGGTCAATTAGGAATTGAGATAACGGGGTTTCCGGAAATTCACGTATGCGCATGCTCTCACGCTACTAGTGGTCTGATGGCGATGAAATTGATAGGGGACCGTAACGGTGCTAACCCGCATTATCCCTGAAAATTTGATAAAATTCGGAGAACAGCTTCATATAATTTTGCCAGGGAAAAGGAATTGACCACAGACCGACAGGCAGACAGACAAACACGGAACCGAACTTGTTCAGAAAGCTCTGGAACGTAAAAAGCAAGTTGAAATTTTGATTTTGGAGGACAACATGTTTTTTCATTTCTTGCACGAATACATAGCTTTCTGCATTCGGTAGTGAGGAAGCAAAAATTACGTGATGCCATAGTTAGGAGTACAACAAGAGTTCTTCTCGGACTAGTGTAGGTGGCATTTTTAATGGTTGACTAGTATCTAATATTGGATCTTGGTTCATAAAAAAGTAGATGCACGTCACGTTGCAAAAAAACCCAAAAAACGCTTGGGGAAACAGGCTGTATCGCGGGAATGGAATTACTTTCCGACAGGTGGGCTTAACCCGCCCGCCACTAATCTTTGTTTTTCCCGCACGTCATCGGGATGGCGGTGCGGGAGAATTGGTGAAGGGCAGAAATAAAACAATACTACGGAATTGCGAGCTCTTTTAATTATTGCGAGCGGAAACCCCGGTAAAAGGGGCTCCGAAAATGGGGGTAAAAGGGAGGGGGTGAGTTTGAACAGAGAATGAAATTACCATGCTGATTGTTTTCAAATTCCGGCCGCTCCGTTCGATATAGCAAGTCGGGTTTTGTTGAGGTGAGAGTAATTATTCGTTGAACCCTCCCTTTATCACAAATTTCGATGAGCGCGTCTCTTCGGTGTTTTTTGGGACCTTAAAAGTCACTTTGATCGGGCGTATATATTATTAATGAGGTTGTCCCCGCAGAGGGTTAATCGATGGACCAAGCTATTGAGTCAGATGATTTCGATGGGAAGCAACATTTTAACGTTCAAAATTATTACGTTTTGATGAGGATGCCCTCATAGGCATGCCTCGATGAATAGAAGTAGGCCGACCGAATAACACAGTTCAATTATTTCCAAGTGTTTTAATTCTTGGTCTACGGTTTTCGATCAGGAATCTCCGCTATCGAGCATACAAATAATTCGTTGTATCCCTAATTATACCGAAGGTAGGAAGCCATGTGTTCGTGCAAGAAACGAAAAAATCTTTGTTTGTCCTCCAAAATCAAAATTTCCACTTGCTTTTTACGTTTCAGAGCTTTCTGAACAATTTTGGTTCCGTCTCTGTCTGTCTGTCTGTCGGTCTGTCGGTCTGTAGTCAATTCCTTGTCCCAGGCAAAACTATATGAAGATGTGGTCCGAATTTGATGAAATTTTCAGGGATTGTGCGGGTTAGTCCCGTGACGGTCCCCTATCAATGCCATCGCCATCGGACCACTAGTAACGTGAGCGCATGCGCAAACGTGAATTTCCTTAAACCCCGGTATCTCAGTTCCTAATTGACCTATTTCGCTCAAATTTACAGGGTAGTTGTGGACTGACTTCAAGACAATAAATAACCTAAGAATTTCGTCACAATTGGTTCAGTAATAGCTACTGCGCAAGCGCAAACTTGAAATTTGTTGCCTTAAACGTATCTCCGTAACTACTCGACTAATTTCGGTGAAATTTTCAGGGATTACTCGAGCAAGACCCTAGAGAATGAATTTCCCTGTGAATTTCATCGCCATCGGAGAACTGATAGCGTGTGCGCATGCGCAAACGTGAATTTCCTGAAACTACGATTTCTTTGTTGCTAATGGACCGATTTCGCTCTAATTCGGAGGGTAGTTGGAGGTTGATTACCTAACCTTCAAATTTCCTTCAAATTACGAATTACCTTCAAATTTCAACACGATTCTTCAGTAATACCTACTGCGCATGCGCAATTTTCAAATTAGTTTCATATAGCCATAACTCCAGAACTACTCGACCAATTCTGGAGAAATTTCCAGAGATTGTCTGAGGTAGCCCCAACTCAGTTCCCTATTAATTTAATAGCCACCGGACCATTAGTAGCGTGTGCGCATGCGCTAACGTAAATTTCCCGAAACTACGATTTCTCAGTAAGTAATGGACGGATTTCGCTCAATTTTGGAGGGTGGTTGTGGGCTGACTCAAACATAATCTATACCTATGAATTTTGCCAAAATTGAAATTTATTGTCATTGTCATGCTCTTAACTCCGAAACTATTCTACCAATTTCGTTGAAATGTTCTCTAGCCGTACGTCCGTTCTATACGTCCATCTATAACGTCCGGTCTATAACGTCCATGTTACAAAAGTGAGGAAGCTTTACTGTCCACCCAACTTGGCAGACGTTTTTTGTATGTGACAAAATAAACCATTCCACAGTAATTATTTGCAGCGTTTTTCTAACAGCTGTTATTTGTATATAAAATTCTCATGGGAGTAGCATTATATATGAAAATATGTGGTGGTTATTTAGGCCTGGCGTGAGATGATGTGCGCCGTTTTGTGGCCTGAAGGAAGCGTCACATTCGAAATCAGGGTTTTGATTTCGGTAATTAGTAGCTCGAACAACATCCACACTAGACACATACGCCGTATAAATGGTTGGTGCCTACTCAGGTGGTGCTGTTCACGTAAAATAAAGGAACTCAAGAATGAGTAACAACGAAGGGAAAAACAATGCAATTGTTTCACATCAACAGTTAATCATCAATTTCATACCCGTCTCAATCACGTTTCTTTCAAACAAACAGTACCACCAACCTACACCAACCTATCTGAATCACTCACGAAAATTTTTGTGTCTTCAAACCCGGAAATAAAACGTGAGGACCTTGAATAAGCATGGGAAGTACTGAAAAAGTATGAAACGATCGACTTGATGAAAATTGAAAACTATGCCGTAAAACAAGCTATTTTGAACGGGGGATTCGGCCGTCTTCCATCACTCGAAATTGATTTTCTATTCACAGCAGTCTTATTAATATATCATGTGTACCATCTGCAGTGGACGGCTCGTTGCACAAGTACGGTGATCTCATTCGACGTTGAAAATTGGAAACCATATAAATCAAAAACCATTTATTCTATTGAGGCAAATTCACATATTTTAGCACCTCTATCTCGAATCAGTGAATTTATAGCACATCAAAACTTTAATTGCACTTTTGTCTTCAAAACGTAATGACTCATGAATAGTAACACCTAATGGTAGGTATTGATAAACTCCACAGTGATTTTTTTGGAACATTTTTCAGTCGGCCAACAATACCACGAGTACGAATACGGGTACGTATATAAGGAAATGTGTACTATAAGGAAATGTGTACTATAAGGAAATGTGTACTATAAGGAAATGTGTACTTGACACAGTTTTGTATGTTCGAACAACACACGAAAGCCGATCTCTACTCATGAGAAAGAAAACCATTTCGATATATCGCAGGATGTGAACATTGAAATTTGGAAAAACGCTACTTCCTGACGTATTTTGACAATTTCAACCCATTTCGAGACATTTTATGGTTTTAGATTGCAGAGAATACGAAACAAACCTGTACCCACGAAAGCCGATCTCTACTCATGAGAAAGAAAACCAACTAGGTTAGACTATCGTGAAACGTATGTATTGCGGAACGTGTATTGGGTACTTTGTTGAACCTTCCGTTTCACCAATGGCCAATCCAATTATTGCAAGATTCGTTTCGAGTAAAGAGAAAAACTGTAAAAGGATACGTGGGGTAAGAGAACTTAAAAGACAACGGAATCAAACATCAGTAAACTCCGTATCTCTCCTTGAATAAAGCCTGAAGACGAAAGAAGATCTGTTTCTCCCTCCCTGAATCTATATAATAAAAGTTGTTCCTTATAGGAGGTGAGTAGATAAGGGGGAATGACTTAAGTTTATCCCTGGGAAACCCTTCCTCACGGGTTTCCCGACGTTACTATTCGAGATTGTTCGAAAAGGGAGACGGTTAGGAAAAGTGCAGTCTGAAGTTGCTCAGTAAATCTAATGCCGTCCCAGAGCTGAGCACGCCCTCACGTCTCCACGGGGAGAGAAACCGATAAAAGGAAGCACTAAGAGCGAGCAGTGTTTAGGAGACCGACAATTCATTCTAACATACGCCATACCTGTGAGTAAGGCCTAGATGTTCCAAGATAATTATAAATACATAAATATATATAGTAGGCACTACACTTACAACAGGCCCCAATTCAGGTTCAATTGAACCGGAAAAGTCGGGGTTCAATAATGGTTCACCATTTTAAAAATTTGCTGAAATTTCCTGCGATAATATTTATTTGGATAAGGTTTGGAGGACCAGTACGGAGTTCTTTGTGGACGGAGAGTCCGTGTAGTGCGGACGGTGTAACGTTTCCTTCCCACAACGCTAACAACGCTCAACATTGTCTGACATGATAGCTTCTTCGCATTATAACATGATCCTGGTATTAATTGTCATTGATAATAATAAATTCATCTGAACTAGGTACTTAGAATGATCGTTATCAATTTACCGTCAGAGGGGGTATAAACGGAGAGACAGTTGCGGTAATCCCCAATGTATCATAGTTCTTATAGGTACTACATTACATCCATTATTTGTAATAATGGTTATTTCAACTGAGCTTCTGTTCGCTTTAATAGAGACAATGGCTGCTGCAAAGCTGATTATTATATTGACGCCAGATTAATCCTGGAATTTAATGATTTTTTTCGGTAAATGAAGAATTAATTCCCTGAAGGGTAGGTATTTATTCGGTGTTCTCAGTTATTTCAAACGCGGTGCTGTATCGAATCCAAATACCACGAGTTTCTAATACGTTAAGACGGGTGTCGTTTCGTGAGTAAAACAACAGAACAGTATTTTGTTTTGGTTGTTGCTGTTTGTTTTTTAAACGTCGCTTTACAACCACCCTCTAGGAGGATGTTAACTATTGAAAAGAGGCCGATCGATTGCTTCAGTGGGAGGCAGAAGAGGACGGGAGGGCTGTCATTTCTGTTGGTGTTTCCGGAAAGAGGTCTCTGTAATATTTTATGGGGAGGAAAATGTGACGGGAGAGGAGAAGTTGTAGGGGGATTGAACGACAAGGAATGAGATGTGGGGGGGGTGAGGACTAATGGAGGGTTAGCGGCCCAACTGTCAGAGCCCCAACTAACCAACACAAGAGGGGAGCTCCGTTCTTATTTTCCTCGTACTCAGTAGTTTCAACAATTCACCTTCACCTGTTCTGTCGTTCCGGGATTTTTATATCTTTCTATTACGACCTTACGAACTAACACTAACTCATACTGACACACAAACGGCTTCTCTATCACACAGGATCACCCTCCCGTGCGCCATGCTACAGAGCTAACAATTTCAGTTGGCCGAAGAACAATGTGCAGAGGTGACAAATACCAATTAATTTTCATCCTCATATCCACATTGTCCTCGGAAAACCCCAAGGGACAATTACGGATATTCATGGTTAGATCGATTTTAGAGAGGTCTTTCCGTAAAAGGTTGATCTGAATAGGATATCAGATCATCGGAAAATGGTCGAAACTAGCTGCCAATGACGTCACATATCTCTTTCCAACACCCATGCACCCCTGCACCAAGCTAACTATTAGGTCACGTAGCTCTTTCCAGCCGTTCTATCACTTGGCACCTTTCAGCTATTGTCTCATTGAGATCTACTATTGAGGCGGAAGAAGGATGACCATAAACATAGCCCATATAAAATATGCACACCAGATTATAATAATAAACATATGAATACCAAGTTTAACTAATATTCCTAACTCATTTCGAGGGTTCGACTGTTTTGGTACAGCAGAGGGGGCTCTGAATGGAAACCTGAAGTTTTAAATAACATGATTTTTATATTTTTTGGTCTTGTGTTTTCAGACGATGATATGACTTGGAAAAGATCATTGGGAAATTCAAATTAGTGCCAATACGTCAATAATATCTAAAGGAGAAGTTCTGAGGCCACGGATGTATAGATTTTTTATACGCTGGGACGGGGGAAGCCCTTAGTCACTTAGACCATAGTTAATTTCGATTTAGTTTGAGGGGTCAATGTTGACTTTTCATGAGAGATGTTTTTGAAAACTCAAAATCTCAGAAACAGAAAGTAATGTTTCCTCACAAATTCGTTCATCACCATGATTAGAACTTTATCTGTGGCCCCCAAAAGTATTCCTAAAATATTTAAAACATTTTATCCAAAGATCAGTTAACCTCGTAAACTACGTTTGGCTTGTCAGTCCATTTTCGTCAATAAGCACAATTTAACCGTCAGGTATGCAGATACTCCTCTGGGGTCTAACCCTACTTGAGGTTCCACACCGAGGATTATAAAATAGCCCCTCACACTAAAACAAAATGTATAATCGATGCTCGAGGGAGAGGTAGGTAGTGGTTTTAATTAAATTCAAAATGGCGGGTTGAAGAACCTATTTAGAACCGGGGCAGAGGGATGGGGTGGAAAGCGATGGAGAGCTTTCCCCAATCTAAACAAAACCGGGTAGAGACCCTCACTGCCAGAAACCACCCATCCCCAGAACTAACTAAGCCTCCTCTCGATTGCTTGAGTGGCAGAAGCTCAAATTCACACATACCGTTGGCAAAGGATGGGATTCATGCTAACAAGGGAGAGGTAGTGGGGATCCCCAGATGCGTTGAGTGGGGGGAAAGCTCTTGAATTAAACCTCAAAACTACTTGACGGTGTAAATGTAAGCTAAACACTAGGGAGAAGTTTGCCCGGTTGCGCTAATGTTGTTATTTCAAATTCCCAGACCTCCTCCACAGAGCCGCCCACTCGACTCGGCACTCAGCCGAGTTCCGTTTTCATTTTTGGTGTCCGCTACTTTGAATAGAGCTTTAGTTGGAGGGATTGGTGAATTACGTGATTATGTTCGGCCACTGAGGACTTTTCCATAAAACCGTAATAGATCCTCTTGCAACTATAGCATAGCACACAGGGAATACTCAGTATTCCTGAAGCGAATCGGCCTCTGAATGTCGATATACACTCAAGTTCGGGATGGGTTAGAAAGAGAACCCAGTTCTCAATTATACGCGAGGCGTCTCTTAGGAGTTTCTTTTCGGCGTCTCAGCTTTCCTTCTGTATCTGGGACAAAAATATATTCATTTCGTGTCGTAAAAGGAGCAGGGTAAGCATCAACAAATGCATTCACTGTGTAGGTGCCTTCAATTCTTTGATGATGCGAAATCAACCAGATTTGTGTTAAAAAGTCCCATTCATGCAGCATGAGTTGATGAGCG
>JAEMON010000006.1:34093006-34112573 GCA_030264115.1 Lygus lineolaris
CCCCCCCCCCCCCCACTCCATCACAAGAAAATAAGCGATCACTGCAACGAAACTCTCGGAGATCGGAATTGAAACACCGCCGAGGTTCCGTCGGGCGGAGGAGGCAGTGGAGGCGGAGTCGGTGAAGGCCATTCCGTCTTTCTCCGCCTCCCATCGGCTTTCGGGACAAATGGCCGCGATTTACAGGGGAATGTTTTCAACGATAAGGTCGCGGAGGGCAGCGGTTCCCCCTCGTCCGTCATTTTCACCATAAATGGGGTTTCAAACTTCACCCTTCGAGGAATGAAACATTGCAAATTTTTACACAACGTATATTACAGGGCAATCGATAACTCTGTAGACCAGATCGCAGTTCTTCGATGATCAACAATAAGATGATAAAAACATGTTCCACAATAATTGACGATTTGAATGTATAGGTTTTCCGAACCAAATTCAGTACTTATTTCCCATTTAAAATTTAGAATTTTTCCAATATTTCTGTGCTTGTTGGGGAGAGGGGGTTAAGTCCAAAATAGGCAAACATTATGGGGGAATGGACAAACTCCGTGCGGTCATGTACAAACTCCAGCCGTCAAATTGGGAATGTACAAACTCCATACCGCAGCCAAACTGATTATGTACATACTCCGTGCCTCTATACCTACTCGTACGTATAGAATCAGTTAGTGGACATTTCAGCGAAATTGATAGAATATTTACCTAGTTCCGGAGTTATGCCTATGACAATAAATTTAAATTTTGCGCAAGAACAGTAGCCATCACTCATCCAACTTTTCTCCAATTTCTTGTACGAATACATAGCTTCCTACCTTTGGTACATAGTGAGGAAGCAAACGTGAGAAAACAATTCGACTTAGGTTTACCTCAATAATGCATAAACCTTTGAAATCAAGCTTGAGGAAAAAAATCCCCACTAATTTAGGTACGTTTCGGAGAAAAGCACCTACCTGAAATTCAAAGAGCAATAAAAAAAACGGAAAACCCGCTTTCCGTTGCATTAAAAAAAAAAAAAAAAAAAAAAAAAAAAAAAAAAAAAAAAAAAAAAAAAATAGGTACAGGATGACGAACGAAATTCGGTTTCATTCATATCTCATTTTGGGTACAGAGTTGTGTACCACAACAAAGGGTAACAACAAAGGAGCCACCACCGCATAAAATCCAGTAAAAAACAAATAGATTATGATCAAATAAAATTGAGAAAATCCGCCAAATTAGTAATTTTTAATAAACAAGAAAAACTTTCTATCGAGAACCACAATGATCAACATTCTTAAATTGATTAAATAATTAAAATTTTATTCAAATTGAACTTGAAAAAAAAAGTTTCAATAACATTCCTTTTGAAGCTTGTAATGATGAAAGACGCTATAATTTATTATCATGCATTTCGTGTACGCGAACGTCACAGTGGACAATATTGATAAGAGGAGTTATGTCTAGTTTTAGCAGTCATGAGTGATGGAGATGATGATACATAACGAACTTACAGTTAGCCACAAATTTATTATTGTGAGCCAATTCTCAATAAATTTATTCTCACATGTCACTCTATACATTAGTTTCTTCAATTACAATTAGCTATGAAACACAGTAAGTACATACATTTTGTTTCCCAAACGTTCAAAATGAAACTAGGAGTAACCAAAATTATAATTTTATTATGTAACGATATAGCTTCATAACTTGATGAACTTGATGATTTCCCGTATCAAAAATTGTACCACCAAAATATATCTCGAATAAATTGCGTTTTAGAAGGAATATTATGTAGCTACACATTTACGATGTACATAGCTGACCTTAAAGTAATATTGTTTATCGTTGAAAAAAAATCGTCTTAAGCTGGCCCCGAATATACCGCAACATCTGGAGCATTTTCTCGCTGTTAAACGTTTTCCGCGAAAACTTCGTAACAAATCGACGTTATGCAATCATTGAAATTTGAGCCCTAAGAGTGCACAAGAATAGTTGGTCTATCCTTCTTCTTGTTCTTAAATATTCAGAGAGGTTGAACAGTTTTGTAATAAATATTCTTGAAGCTGTTTATATTTCTTCAAATCAGATGTCAGTGGATTCTAGTAGGCTTTGTGCAGAAGGAAGCTTGAAATAGTGAATAAGGGAAGATCTGAGTCTAAGGGAGGTTAACAGCAACAAGAGAGTGGAACAGCTGATTTACGGGCAGCACTGAAGGAGTGAGAGAGGTGGATGGAAGCCCGGCTCTTAATTCCTTGCCTTGTTGATATATCCCCAGCACTAACACAAGGAGCAAGAATGTGTAATTTTGTCAGGAGAACGATAGTAGATGAGGTTGGAGCTTGGAGGGAGGTGAAATAGGAGAAATGAGAAAGGGGTTACGAGGGGAGACCAGTTCCGCTCGGGAAGGTGAAGAGGGACGGGAATAGTGAAACGAAAGGGACGGCAAACCCGAAGAGGGGAAGAAGCGGGACGGAATTTAATTTGAGAGGCTTAACTAGACTAGATGCACGAGCAACACAGGCGTATTTGTCCGGCTCGTCAAGTGAGGCGGAAGGTTTCGGGGAGAGGGTTAAGGGGTGAAAGGAGGGGAGCTCCGCGGACGATTTACCGTGAGTAATCTCGAAGGAGGAATTCATTTGTTGGGCACCAAAAGGAAGACGAAGAGGAAGAAGCTTCTCAGCTTCGTCTTCTCTTCCCTTGTCAAGACAAACAGCGCCAGGGCGCTCGTTAGTAAATTGTCAAGCAAAATGGACAGTTAGATAAACAACCTTGATGGCAGCTAGCTAACCGCTGGTTATTTGCTGAACGCAAGTGGGGTTCCTACACTTGGACTCAAACTGTATTTGTTTGATGTCTGTACGTACAGGCCGCTATTTATGGGGGTGGTGGTTATAGAGCCACAGAATTAACCATATACATTCTGGCGACGATCGTCGTGATAGTGGGACTTCGTGTGAGGCGATGGTCTGCAGCCCAACTAGTGTGAAGATTTGTCTGAAGGTTTCGGGGAGAGTGTTAAGGGGTGAAAGGAAGGGAGCTCCACGGACGATTTGCCATGAGTAATCTCGAAGGCGGAGTTAATTTGTTGGGCACCAAAATGAAGACGAAAAAGAAGCTTCTCAGCTTCGTTTCTTTCCTTGTCAAGACAAACAGAGCGAGGGGCTGGTTAGTCAATTGTCAAGCAAAACGGACAGTTAGGTATCAACCATGACTGACCATTATTTGGCGAGTGAGGCTCCTATACTTGGACTAAAACTGCATAAGTTTGATATATGTACTGTACCACTGGCATTTGTTTGACATTCGTTGGACACTAAAAGAGCCATTTGGATACGGGGTCAGTTGGCTTACTCTTCGAGGTAAGTTGATCTGTCATGATGAACATAAGATGATGGTCGGAATAACCTTTTGATTTGTTGGCAAGAGAGTTTACTCTGAATGGTTTATAGCTACACAATTATGAACGGTAAGAGGTTGAAATGTATGAACTCTAAGTCCTTGATGACTTTGTGTAAAACTCTTATTACCCATGGATTTCCGGTTCTAGACAAATCACACTGGTGTATGTTGACATAAACTCACTTCACATTCCAATGTAATAATATTATGGTCGCCTTTGGAAACAAGATTTTGGACAAACGGACTCAGTTAGATCAAGACAGAATACTGGCCTTCAACACTTTATCCCATATTATCCTGTGAACCATATTCATGAAAATTTCGTTTCTCGATCCTCCGTCTTCGTACATAGGTAGGGTTACTTTTATACCAGAATATCTGTACCATTATTAGGTAATTTATGAAATAATGAAAACATATTTTGATATGCGGTTTAATAGATTGTTTAATAGCAACGTATCGTTATAATAGCAAGATTGTTGAGGAAGTGGAAGTGTATCGTGTCTTCGTGATGGTCCTGAGTTAGGGTCGTGTGTTGAAGCCCAAGGTTAAAGCTGAAGGGTGCGCTGGATGGTTATTTGCGTTGGGGGACGCCCTAATTGCTTTGGTTAATCGTCAAATCGGATCGATCGTCTCGTCCCTTTGGCCCGAAACGGGGACGTCAAACTATATCTTGCTCCACCACACCGTCAACAGGACGATGTGTGCTTTGATTCATGGCGAACTTGAGAAATTCAGATCGGGTATTGTGGGGATGATGATGGAATTTTCAGAGTTGAAATCGACCGCATATATAAAAAAAAATGGAGTTCACTGACACCGCGGATATTATTAGTAGTACGCAGCTAATTTTTATGACGTGAAAAATACCGGAAACTCATAAATAATTATACATGATTGCCTATGAATTGGATTGGCCAAATTTAGCTCCTTCCTCGAACACGCCCACTTTCACCCGAGGAGGTATCAACTACGAGAAAGGTAGCTTTGTCGTTAGAAAGTCCTTGTACTGAGTGGTCAATTTCAAGATTTCTCGTGTAACACCGCACTTCAATTACAATAAAATCAATCTGTTCAAGACCAACTAGCGTCCGGGCGATCCCCTGCAACCATGAGAATCGTCCGGAGGATTTACGGAAGGGCACCTGGAGTAGCCGTTCAGACTCCTGTCCGGCCCTCGGGAAAAAGATCGGTTTCGGGACACAAGGTTTTGAGATTCTGAGACTGACTTTTCATTTTCAACACGATACAAAACCACGCGGGACGCGAAGAGTAGTCTAGATATTAGCGCCTGGAGGAAAAAATAGGTAAGCGCTTAGTTTTTTTCAATTTTAGCTTTTAGGTCGCAATGCTTTTCCCATATTTTATAATATCCTCAATACAAATTGTCCAGTAACTTTCAATAGTCTTGTCTTTTATCTCAATCCTCGCATGATTTTGGACCGCCTCTCCTCTAGGGAACCTCCTTGACAGTTAGACCGTATTGAGGAGTGAATATCATAGAGATTGGACCTTGTGCACGTACAATCGTAGTATTGATAGTAGTCAGTCTATGAATAAGTCAGTCTATAAAGTAGTGGCTCAAGTCCGGTGAATCTACCTGTGAATCGGTGAACAGTAGCCATAGAAATCTATGTGGCCAAAGTCATATAATATCAGGGTCTGGCACTGTAGATTCCCAACTATTCGTTATCCAAAGAAGCTCTGAAGAGAACTATGACGAAAGCGCTCAGCGAAATGAATGAAACAAAAATCGAATTACGATTCACCCTCACGTTACCATAAATATTTAGAAAATATGGTCAAAACTACCAACAGTAGATTCCCAACTGGCACTGTAGATTCATAACTACAAAGCACTATGTATTATAAATTAAAAGCTTTTAAAAATGGGGGATGGGAACACTAGAAATATAAAGTTGTAGGTGTAAAGAGCTCTTAGGTGCCAGAATACGGGTGAAGGTGTGTCTTGAAACGTCACAGTAAAGATCATCCGTTAAAAAGAGTTTCTTCTTTGGCTGAATCCTGACTATCTGCCTACAACTAAATAATCCTGGAGCCGACCATTTCTACCACTTAGAGATATAAAAGTGATTGAACAATTGACAATTAATTAGCTCTTGAAGTTAAAGTCATTAATTAGGTACTACGCACGACTGGAAATTTTCTCAAGTCGGGAGATGGGCACTTTTCCCGCTATCGTTGTAGCTGCTATTGTCTACACGAAATGCGAATAAACACTGCTTAGATATTACAGTATCAAATGCGGTGAATCACGAGGGGTGGTTCAAATATGATTGGTCAGCCAGTTCGAACCCCATCAGTGGAAAAGCGCTCGTGCCCCGAAGATATTTGGATTATGCAAATTCCACGCTGCGAACGCGCCCATTGTGTTTACTTCAACCCGAGTACGGCTGGTAAACTGAGTTACGAGCGCTAACAGAGTTCTAACAGAGCTCTGCCCTGTACCTGACACCGTTTGATGATGCGCCTATGAATCTCCGATGAGGTTTCCCACTGTGATGGACGTGTTTACGGATCATCCGGGCGTCAGTTATGGCATGTCAGTTTTGATACAACAGGGTGTGCGCTTAGGCCCGTGTCCGAAATGGTCTGAGTTGAGCTGCCATAAGCTACATATTAGTGCATTTTGAGAATTCCTTCATGCGCTGCTGTGGAGTGAGTAGGGTTAGAAGCAATGACATGGCTAAAAACCTGGTCCGTGATATTGGTCCATATCAATCACATTGGACCATCACCATTCTCATCTCTCTTTGACGTTTTCATAGTTGAATGTTCGGAGTGAGATGAGATGGCATTTTGTTTTTCGAGCGAGACCTGTGTAGTTAATTTTTAATTAATTTCGGAAGTTTTGATGACATCATCGTTTCATCGTGTATGTAATCCTAGCTCCATTGAATTACCTCATCAAGGGGGTGAAACTGTGCTAAAACTAGTTCGTTAACGGCAAGGGCCGCCACAAGCAGAAGGAACATCGGATTACGAACAAAAAGTCATGTTGGCAGTTAACTTCAAAGCTGGGGCGGGGAGGGAAATGGTCATGGAGTGAGGTCACTAGTGCAAAGTACATAGGTAGCTAACGGAAACCGAAGAAAAATTCGATATTGAGGACGAATGATTTGATTTTTTCCATCAGTTATCAGCACAAAAAACGATTTCAGGAAAAAAATCTGCCAACATCAGACCTAAGAGTATGTTTATTGTAACGACACTACTGAAATTTTCACATGCGATAAAGATTATCCGATGGCAATGGAATTAATGAAGAAACTTCTCGAGTCCAGGCCCCAACTACCCTCCAAGTCCGCGAGGAATCGGCGTTTGCAGAAATTCACACTTATGAGAAGCTCCTATCGATCCAGACGAAATTTATAGGTAACCTAATAAGGCTCAATTCGCACAATCTGTGAAAATTAATCGAAATACATCTGTAAAAATTATGCGAGTTACAACCATTTGTAGACAGACAGACAAGGAACCATATTTGTTCGAAGGAGTCTAAAAAGTGCCATTCATGCAGCATGTTGATGAGCGAATTTTCAAAGAAAAATTAACCGATTTGGTGAGTGATACTTATAGGAAATTTCACGCTGATTCCGAATATACCATATTATGTTCCTATGTTTAAGATGGTAATTTACAACAAAAATCCTCAAAAAACACGTTTTTCAAAGCTATTTTTGACTCCGAATTTTCAAAATTTGACCCCTTGGAGAACTCCAAAAATTCTGGCCAACAAACTCATCCTTTCTTTTTGACATTTTGAATTTTTCTTTGGATTTTTTATCTCGATTCCAGGGTCTGATGTCGTCTGGAGTGACACACACACACACACACACACACACACATACACACACGCACGCACGCACTCACACATATAGGTACATAAATATGAAATCACCTCACAAAAGTGGAGACGAAGATTCCTCTACCTTTGATAGTATATACTCGGAAGCAATAAGAAACCCCTTGTGTAATCATTGGCAGTGTTTTAAACTACAGTAAGTTGATCCAGCAAGTTCGGCGATTGGAAAACTTTAGCTTCTACTGAAAAATAAAGACGGTGGGAAAAAAATTGGGAGGCGAAGGATAGGAGGATGGAGGAACGAGGATGGAAGGAAGAAGAGGGTGGTGAATGAGGAAGGAAAGGGGTTGAGGGGGGACGCCAATAAATTAGAAGGGAGCTCGCAGATAAGGGGAGCCGCAATTTACCTGCGATGGCAAATATCACTTCCGGAGTGTGGAAGCTCCCGCGCCACTTCCACAGTCCCCATTGGCCCTTCTTTTCCCAATAAAGTAGAAAGTACTGCCCCCTCCTCACCACCTTCCCACACCACCCTTCGTGCCCTCCGCCGCAACAAAGGGCTGTTTTCAAAGGAAATACGAGGCCCCTTCTTCGCTACGAACGCATAAGGGCTAATTTAGGTGGAATGAACTGAACTAGAGAGGCATTCCCTGATAATTCTGAACTTCATTAATTCTGCGCTTTACCTTTGATAGGTTTAGTAGTGAAATAGATTCGTATAGTCATAGGTACTACTAAAGGTTGTGATAATCGACCCACTACACAGATGACACGTTAAATATCGGGAATTGGGTCAAAATAGTCCAAGCCACCGTCGATTCGTTGAAAATATTTGTTGGTTTATGTTGTTTGTTAACGTTTTGTTAAATAAGAATGGGAAACTTCAATGGCTATTTTTTATTTTGGACTTTGGAATATCTTAAGGAGTGCTTTCTACAAAGGTGGTATATGAGGGGTATCCGACGACTGAAAGTTACCGAAAATGGGTCTTCTAATTTGAACCTAACTTACTGACGTCACCGACTCAGGTTGAAACAGCAAGACTGAGGTTTAAAATGCAAGATTCCAACCCAAGCAAGTTCCCAATTGTTTTGGGTATGAAAAAAAGAATAAACAAGGTGTACTGCCGAGCTTTCGGAATATTTTGCCATCACCAATGCCTAAATCAATTATGGATAAGCCTTAGCAACTGCTATAACAAGGGGACATCTATAAGCACATTCAATCCATTTCATCTCTCCTATTGAACGTCGGATTCTCCGAAACCTCGGCAGCAGCGATGATAAACAAGTTGTGACCCCGTTCCAGACATTTTATCTGACACACAAAGGTACAAAACGGTAATATCTGTAACAATATTGCTAGAGAAATTGCAGAATTAAATTTATTACAAAGCTTTCGCAAAAATGCAAAACCAGATGCAGTCATCGCATTTTGTCCAGGAAAATTTGGGTCCAACCTTTATAATTTCTTCAAACTTCATCCGTCCGTCCGCTGAACGCGAACTTTGCTTATCTAACATGGACCTTCCTTAGTTACCAATAATTTTTGATTGGTAGGTCGCATTTGGGATCTAGTTGGTTTTCGAAGGATAGATTTTTCACGCTATAAACTAGTTTTAAGGTCAGGTAAGTAAAACCAAAGGTTTGTTCCTCCTTGCAATGAGTACGAACCTGCACTGGACATTTTCACAAGTCGCACCCACTGCAATAAACGTGTCTAACAAATTGAGCACCATCATGAGCGAAATTGAAAATTGAGGTCATGGAACAGCTGCATCAAAAAGAGAGCGTACGGGTCGCCGCAGAGTAGAAAGTTGAGCTCACAGACTAGCTGGATTGAAATTCGAGCTCACAGGTCAGATACCAATGGGATCTGAACATAAGTAGCAATTTTCCACTTTTGATCTCAAACTCATATCTAGCACGCTCAAAAACCCCTATTTACCAATTTTCAGGTCGACATTCTGCCACATTTGGCCACAAAAAGGATGGATAGAACGCTTGTGATGTATGTAGTAACTTCTAGGCTCTAAGGGGGCGCGGGGTGGGATGACGTAGTAACCTCTCAATATGAGACCCATTTTTTGTCTGACAACCCTCATGTTGCAACTTTTTGGAAAGCTCTCACTGACACCATTCATTTGAAAAAGTAAAAAATAACCTTGCTCAGAGCCCATTTCTGTGTCAACAGAAGAACAATGAACTACTTGAAAAGGTTGCCATTTGGATGGAAAATGATAGACCGTTACTCAATAATTTGCATCTTTTTTTTTTTTTTTTTTTTTAAATTGAGAAATGATTTAAATACGGCAGTTTGAGAAACTAGGTAAATCATTTTATTCAAACGATACGATTCGACCACTTCTCTTTCGATTATTAAAAGGTCGAGCGAACCCCCTTATACTCCTCTTCTCCCATCGTCATTCAGAGCCGCACTCGCCCTATGCGTTAGGATTCCCTGATATAGTATTCACCCTTCCATAAGAGCCAATACGGCATAACGAGAACCGTCCGGCAACCGTTTTCCTCGTCAATAAATGAACTGCCCTCATCCGGCCGGGTTAACCAGAAAGTAAAACGCTCCGTACAGTTAGGTACGAGTGAGGAGGAGGAGGAGGTGGTGCTGGATGTGGAGGTATGCGTGTGGAAAAACAACGAGATGGAACTCCTCACGATAAAATACTCATGTATTATGTAATGGATTTATTGTTTCCCGTAAATATTAACAGAGGCATTGACGACGTCTACTCACATCCAATCATAACCTATTGAATAGAATCCATAAATATGAAATGAATCATCTTGTATAGAATAGCGCTTAGTAGATAGTATGACATAATTCATGACCGAAAACGCAAGAAGTTATACGGAGAATACTTTTAAGCTATTATGGCCCCGCGTGGGAGGAGAGGGGGGGGGGGGGGGATCGTATGAAGGGTAAAACCTGTGCAAAACTTCGGTTGAATAAATAAAAACGCCATATTTTTGTTAATTTTCCAGGGCAAAATAATTTCAATTTCTCACAAGATTCAGTTGGTCCATCAGGGGCTGAAGAACGGGAGTGTACCGGTAAATACGGGACGACTGGCAGGATGAATTCTGGCTATACTACAATCCTACAAGCTGTAAGAGGAACCCTAGAAGAACTCGCGTGGGCTCCAAATACGGGTTCCAACAAGCTTTTGGGGTCGAAAACTCCATGTTCCAACAAGCGCGAGAGCTCCTCGAGGGAGCCCTCGAAGCTCCAAATTTTCTTAGGGGGCTCGAAAAACCGCGCATGCGCACTTTTCAAATAATCCCGAATTCCACGTATAACCTCCCGATTCGTTATTACTTTCCTCAGCCCATCTGAGAGTGGAAGGAAAGTATTGTGATCTGCAGAAAACCCAATGTCTGAAACATCTTCTTAGAACGGTTCTGACTGACATCAACTTGGTTAATCAACTTTCTTTACGTTTTGGTTCAACGTTTGTGCGGATGTATATATTCACAATTGCGGCCTACACGAAAATTATAAAACATTTCCGATTTGGAGGCTTGCTTTCTACATGTACCACTCATTCATTCATTCATTCATTCATAAACCCGCAACAATTTCAGCACTCCAGATTAAATTTTTGGGGGAGAATCTGAACAAAATAGGTGACAAACGTCTTTTATAGCACATTTTCGACAATCCCCCATCAAGAGCTTTTCTCAAGTATAGAGAGACACGAGTTTTCTAATACCCATCATCCGCAGGAAAACAATCTGAGGGCCGAAACCTACAAAAATAGAGTAAAAAGTAGTGTGAGCCTTGCACCAGATGTTTCGTTTAGTTTTTCCCAGTTTATACGGGTTTCTTGCTTTCCCCTCACCTTTTCCAAGAACGAATCCACGAGGTACGTACCAAATAAGAAGAAACCGGAGTCAATGAAAACGTTGTCTATCCACGAAATTAATAAGTGATAGAGTTAAATCGATTTCGACGGTTAGGCCATCATGAGTTACAAACAAAACGTTCTGGTTCGTATAATTCATAGTGAGTGATTTTTCCCGGCGTAGTTACCAACTAAACCTAGTTCTCAATGGGAATAGTATTATTTGATGATGAATTCCTGTCGGAATCTCCACATAGACTGTTACCTATGTTACAGCTGGAATCAACAAAACTCAGAGTTCCAACAAAACTTCGGGGGGTGTAACCTTGGGGATAACCAGTTGCGACTCTTTTTAATTTTGGGGGAAGTCTGAGGGTAGCTCCGAAAGTTTGTAAGAACAAACTTCCTGTGTACTTATGTCTGAAAATTTCAACGGACTGAATGACGTCAATTCGCCTCCTTCCGGAATTAGAACTCCAAAAACCCACATCTTCTATCTTACCCTCACTGATACGGAATCCCTCGAGCACTCTCCCTTATCTCTTCGAAACAGAAAAAAAAGAGCAGAAGGCATCGGAGATACTTTGCCGTTATCTTTAGAGCCTGGTCAGATCCCTCGCTCGTGCCTATCGAGCACCCGGGGGGCTTCTTGGAAACCCTAGGAACAAGACAGCTGGCCAGGCCACTGGAATCTCGACCAAAGATCTAATTTTGGTTCGGTTCGATCGGCTGGATTCAATCGGCAGGCCTTTTCTCCTTCTTTAAACCTCGAGTGCCAAAGCGAATAATTCGATCGTAACCTTGTTCTATATCGGAACTTGCCATCTGTGCGCCGTTCCTGGCGGATGTCATGTGTGTTTGTTGTGATTTCCCGAAATAAAGCTGTTGAATCGTTCACAACGAAATAGTTATCGTGCGCAGTTCTGGATCTCTCTAGGTCGTACGTGCTAATTCACAATGGATCCCCTCAATTCGTTAGATTCACCATTCCTTATCCAAAACTCCCACCAGCACTTGGAGAACTTCTTTGGGTATTATCGTCCAGGTATGACTGATGCAAAGATGCTCCAAAGTATTGCTCGGTTTGAATCATGTACTTATTGGCGGAGACGGTAAATGTAGGGTTCTCGGCAAATCTCTCCGAACAGGTACATATGGTTTAAAGAGATGGCTGAAGGGAAGGGAGATGGCTGAAACCTGTGTACATTCACCATCTCCCACGAAATTCCCTATTTTCCTAATGCATCAAAAAACAATTCCACTGTAGAATCAGCGAGGACTGAATTTTCAAAATTGGACTGAAAGGAAAAATTCCAAATTGGCAAAATCACAATTTTTAACACAGAATGTGTTTTTACGGAAGGTTATCTGGTTTGAAGGCGTCTGTTCAGTAAGTGAGATCCCCCCCGAACCCCACCCCTCTCACGTACGAGTTGCTACCTGCTACCCCCACCACGCGTCCACCACCTCCTTCCTTCGCCTTCCTTCATTCCCATAGTACATGATTTACCAAACACTTTGCCAGGGGGGTGGGCTGTATAACGTCAATTCAAGGTGATGGCTGCCAGGATGGTAGGCAGTGTATTATAGGTAGGTATTTTATTAGTTACCTGCCAGGTGGAGGGACAGTATAGTATTTGATTTACCTAACACTTTGCCAGGGGGATGGGCTGAATAATGTCAATTCAAGGTGATGGCTGCCAGGATGGTGGGCAGTTTATTATAGATAGGTATTTTATCAGTTACCTGCCAAGTAGAGAGACAGTATAGTATTTGATTTATTAGTTACCTGCCAAGTGGAGGGGCAGTATAGTATGTGATTTACCTATTTCCGTGGATAGGGCCTAACATGCTTAAAGACTTTTTTAACTTACTGCTCCCATCTTATTGAAAATTAGTAAACACACGATCGTTGGATTGTTTAACGACTTACCTGAGCTGGATTCCAAGAACGCGGAATGAACTTCGGCCGAACTTACCAGAATGCCACCAGCCCTCCGGGGAATCCCCGAAATACACATTCTGTGTTCCATTGGTTTGATCCTTGATCCTAACATTAACAATCCGGGGGTCTGGGGGTGTCCCCCAGATTTCATTTTACAATAAATGTACCATCATGAACACAAACCACTACAAGCGGCTAGAAACCCACAACGGCAACCTTTTTTTTTTTTCAAATGGCTCTAAGTATAGGTACCTACGTCTTCAAAAAACCGCACGCATTACTTAATGTTTTTGAGGGTCCATAAAACGTCCTCCTCCGATCTGAAATTCAACGGGAACTGACATCAATGTTGAATAGTAATGCTACAACTTTCTCGTAATCCCATCATTCCAACGGTGTGGTTATTTTATATTTAACTGTACTAATTAAGAGAAAATTATGTTTGAATCCGAAAAACGTTAGCTTTTTTCAATAGGAAATCGAGTGTTCAAGAGTGTTATACGACTAGTGTCGATTTGACTATGGCTAGAGTAGTTAGGTATCATTCTCCATGTAAATGTTCACGATTAATCGAACTCTTGATTCATTTTGAATGATGAAAAAAGAAAACACGGAAACAAATTTTGGAATTAAATATTTTACCTCCGAAAACTAGGGATCTAATGAAACTTTTAGCTGCAAATAAGTTGGGGAATCGATTCTTGAAGTTTGTCACACTTGGTATATGTTTCCTACTGTCAACTACATATATCATTTTTGTTAATTCGTCGGTCGTTAGGAAGATTTTAGCTTTCTCTTAGTCAGGACGGGGCCAGAAAGGAAGATGTACCTGCGTAATGTGTTTTAATGTTTTTCTTTTCAACGTACGCTACTTGCTGATGATCTGACTATAACTTCTTACCTGTATGACCTTTCTGTATGTTTTTCTGCTGATTACCTACTGATCTTTGTTTTGGTTTTGTTCGATTTGCTACGGTTGTTGTAACCGCGTCAATCGAATTTTTATTTTGCCTCTATTGCCTACCCTCATGAGACCGGACCTTTTCAAAAGGTTTACTTCTTTTTTCATGTAAGCACCTACCTATGTAAAGGTTTAATCAGACTTTAGTTGTTGTTTTTTGTTGGAAGTTGTTAATTTGGATACATACTGGTATTTTTTTCTGAAGATGGACGCAGGGGAGTCTGAAACGTTAAAAATAAAGTGATGAACTGAAGATTATTGTCACCCTTCCTATCTGGCAACATCCCGACTAAGAGAGAGCTAACGTCAACTATTGTATAGTGGGAGGTGTTACCAGGAAGGGGTCCTTGATGTAGGTCGTATGAATGTTCGTAACGATATTTTCTTGTATCCTTTATCCATAGCATTCACATGAGAGAAGACGCACATTCCTTTGCTTATGTATTATACATGAATGTATACCTCACAACATTTGAAATTCTCGCTGGATACTCGCAAACTACAACGAAAGCCACTATCAAGAAATCTCCAAACAAGTAAAACCGGAGCTTTCTCTTCAACGTTGAAGCTGTTTATGAAAGGGGCTTACCGAGTATAATAAAAGCTCGCAGTCCTGAACCCACTGGGAAATATCACGTTGGCAACACACAAGGTTGAGGCACAACATAAACGTTTAGTGCCGCCTTCAAAGATAAGAGTAGGCACCTGGCATTATATCTCTGCTGACAGTTTGATCATAACAATGGTTTAGAGTCGTAATTAAGCTCCCGGAGCTTTCGAAAATGCTCCCCTTCTAATACAGTAACACCTTTCGTTGTATATTGCGCATAAAACGGGGTTGAAGGGTTGAGGTCGGGAAAGTTTCGCTACACGATTCTGGTGAAACTCTGGAGTAACATAAAGTGGTCCAAATATTAAACCTTACGGGGGTGGTTCGAGGGGGGATTCGAGGTTTTGAAGGGTCGAAATAGGGTGTATGTGGGAGAATGTACAATTCAAGGTATAAATTTCGGGCGTAATCCCGGTTGTGGGGAGGAAAATTGGAAATTATTTGGTACCCACACCGACTTAACGGAAAACAATTCTTGAAAAGTTTAGGAGTATCATGGAATGTACCTACAACTTGCCCCATGGAATTAGAAGCGTCTCAAGAAGCTAATTGAAGGGGCATTCCGCCAGGAAGTTGGATGGGTAGTTCTCGTTTGAACTGAAAGTCCCGTTGAAATGTGTTGGTGTATTGTGGGTTAGCACATGATCCTAATGTAATGTCTGTGACTTTTGGTCCTGATCATTTTTCTAGTAGGTACATATAGTTTTCTCATTCCCACAACTTCCACCTACATTAAATTGCTAGTACAGTACTATAAATACAACTTCCTTCATCCCGAATCCAAATTCCTCCATGGTTTATCCTGGGTGTATCCATTTATTAGCCAAGGGCCTTTCTGCAGCTTATGCAGGATCAAAATCTGAAAACTATACAACAATTGCAAGAAAATCACTGCCTTTTATTGACAATTTTCAGGTTAGTACGTTTTGAAGAGATTTCAACCCTTATTTTCCATCCGTTAGAAATGATTGATAGAAGCGCCAAACTTCAAGGGCCAAGTTACTCAAGAAAGGTGAGTGGCGGCCTTTGTAGCCAGTAATCTTTCAACTAATTTGCAGGGCTCTGGTTCTTCGTGTAGAAAGGATTCTTCATTCAGAACTTAGGTAGGAGACTATTGTGTTCAGAAATCGATTGTTTTTGAGGAAATTTCGCTTCATCGTCCAATTCCATCACACACATGCAGGTTTTGGCTGAGGTCGCCAAGTAATTTCCCTATGACTGGGGCGGACTATGAATGGGAAGCAGGTGCTCCACAGTCCGCCCTCTCGTCTTGGACCCTTTCGGCCCTCAAACCGCCCTCCGCGAGTCGTAAGGGGTGGCAAAGACGCGAGGGCGTGCCGGACCGCGGCTGCTCAAACCCCAGGCTCCGCCCCCCGCTTCCTCACCCCACACTGCAGATCCAGAATTGATATTCTTCTACATTTGAAAACGGCGAGCTATCGAAGCAACATCGAAATTAAATTTATAAATGTTTTTAACACCTTGAAAAACCATTTCGGAAACGAATCAGATTGACCGGAATGTGGAATTATCACCAATTAATTATTTTTTCTGAAAGGTAGTGGCTCAAAAGAAACAATAATGAAATCGTAGAGCAAAAATAGTGTATCTGTAACTTTAGAAAATATATTGAAATATTTATTATTGTCCTATGGCGGGAAAATGACGACAAAAAGGGTGTCGTCTGTCATTGGCCAACCCGTCCAAGATGCCAAACGAACAAAACTTAACACAAAGCCCAGCACTGTTCAGGCTCCTGATTAGTGCAAATTTGATTTACTTGATTAAAAATTGATTGAATCAACTAATTATTATTAATAATGTCAATTATTCCTATTTTACTGCTCTGGAAGCGATCTCAACGCATTCTTTTTCGGTTTAGTTCTTTTAGTGTGACGTATTAAAGGGTTTCTCAAGAGCCTTAGGGATTCCGCCTGTTATTCAAACAGCTGAGATTTTATTCCAAGTTTTCTCCACACCACAACGATTAACTATTTTTGCCTTTGTATTAAGAATTTTTTTTATTCAAAATAACAATACAAAATTATCTTCGGACTTAACTGAATACTAGAAGTCACACTGTGATGTCAAATGGTTATTTTAGGGACAACACGTAGAGTACGCTCTAAATTCATAGAAAATTTTGCTCTAATTCTGATTTCACCCCGTGTTCCTGTATACCTAAAATAGCTAACTGACTCCAGAAACACCAAAAAAAAAAAAACTAGAGAAAGTACGTTTTTTAACATTGGAACCGCTCTAAGTTAGGACACAAAGTATGAGACAAGTTGCCAAAGCTCACCAACACAGTAGCCATAATTCTTGGTGATTTTTCAAAGCATTCCTTTTTTAGGTGTGAACACGAAAAAGTAAAAAAAACGAAAATTTTGAAATTCGCCAAAAATCTTGGCTATGGTGTTGGTGAGCTGGCGTTGGACTCATTCGACGCAGAAGTCTCAGGTCGTTACTTGTCTTTTACGTGGAAACAACTTTGAGGGTTTTTCCTGTTTTTTTCAGCTGATTAGCTAGGTATAGAACATGAGGAATCACCGCCAAATTCCCTACCAATTTAAAGGTACCTACTTTTTATCCCCTCAGTAAACACTGCGTGCGTTAGCTCGTCAATTCTGCAATCTTAAGAAAAATAAATCGAGAGCTTTCGAACGAATGGTCAACGAATTTTGTGGGATGAAAAACAACCAAGTACCATTTCCCTTGCAACGACTCGGTTTTAAGCGGAAATCATCAGAATTTTTCATAACGCTTTCTTCGTCACACCGTAACGTCACACTTTTTGAGTTATGTGCCATAGTAAAGACATACAATGTCAAAAGTTAACATCCACATTATTATATAAGCACTGAAATCTTTGATGATTTGCATGTTGGCTCTTCTGACGACGATGAAACGACGCATCAATCCACGCAGGGCTCATCAGTCATTACTGTCATTAATCAGAAGCACGAACTTGAAAAGTTTAGATAGCATATTATGCATGCGTTGTGGATAGACAGTATTGTTGCTAATCGGGGTGGTTTCGCTCTAGTGTTTCTGAGCGTCGATCAATCATTAGCCAAGAACACGAACGTGATTAACCTATATTGGTTAGGGATAAATAGGTAGGGTAGTAACTTTCGAGAAGGAATCATTGGTGCACCCACTAATTTGTTGTCGTATCGCTCGTAACAATACTATACTCATAATGATAACCTAATCAATAATAATTTGAAACCTTAATGTACTTTTAGTGAGCCAAGAAGTGACGTAATTCAGTTTATATTTATTCAGAGGGTGGTCATCCGCTTTTCAAAATTTAATACTGGTCCCTAGGAGTGATGAGTGTTTAGTGAGAGTTCCTGTCAAATCATCGGTAGCCGAGATTGTTTTCAACTGAATTTTTGAGAACATTTTGGGTTTACTCCCTCCGCTCCTAACAGCATTTCGTAACCATAGATGATGATAGAAACGCTGATTACTGTTTCATATGATCGTCAACAATTACTCTTTCGTTTTCTACAATGGTTGGTCCATTTTGTTCGTTAAATTGAAAGATTTCAGTGAAACAATTCTAAAAAGGTGCTATAATATGGGGTATCCGATGATTAGAAGTGAGCAAAAACGAATACCGTAAAATCGATACAGATGACGTCACCCATCCCGCGGCCGCCTGTGGGGCACCCTCTGCTCCTCAGAACAGATTTCGTCACGCGTGATCTTCTCACCCATTTACAGCCAACCTAATGAACATTATGAGCTGAAAATTAGAACCTGAGGGTTTTCAACGGTGCTGAATCCGAATTTGAAGTCAAAAATGCAATATTCCGACACACCGAAATTCCCCATTCTCGTGGTTAGGGATCACTCGGCCACACTGAGACGAATAATTATCTCGAAGTCGAGGGTGCCCGCAGTTCGTGGTTAACTAAAGCTAGCCAAAGTTTGAAAGAAAAGTACAAAGGCGTTCTCGAGAAATGTTACATAGCACAAAGATACAAGATTAGGGGATAATTGGCAAGCAATAAGACGATGACTTCCTCTGCTAAATTCGATGTATTAAACAATACATATGATTGGAGACCGGTTTCGACTATATCGTCATCCTCAGTCCTAAAAATAAACAAAAAACTTTCTCAGTTTGACTGTCTCACTTGACTACTTAGGTACTAACAACTAGGCGTACCTATTACACTAAAATTCCCCTGATTCAAGCACCTCTGCACCATCGGCAATATCCACACAGTGATACAAGATTAGATCCCTGAGTAGGATTTATTATGATAATTGATTGAGATGAATTTGCGTTCATGTTGCCAACGATCGACCAAACATTAATCTGAAACACGCACTTGAGTCCTGGACAAGCTGGCGCAGAAAACGATCCGTAAATTAAGACCCTTGATTAGGAAGAAAATTGAGTGAATTATGATGAACAATTCAAAACCAAGTGTGCTACATGTACTGTGCATCTTTGCTAACAAGAACCCTAATATATAGAGCTGCACAGCTTTCCATACGTCGCACTGTGCATCGAGTACAGGGTCGGGTTGGACAAAATGCTGATGTATACGGATTTCTATAGGAAATTTCGCGCTAATAACGAATATACCCTATGTTCTTATACCTAAAACACATCCTTAACGTAGCTATCCTCGATAAACAGACTAAAAACACGTTTTCAACGTATATTGTGATTTATAGGCTCTACATAACGTTCTTTTAACGTTCTACATAATAATTTTCGTTCAAGAGAAAAGTTGTAGACAATCAAATTCTGCGTCAATTGATAACCAGAAATAGCAAAAAGTGCTGAACAATAAGAAAAATATGGAATTTAGTGTTTTATAAACACGAAAATACCGTCTACCATTCTATTAGTGTTCGAACTTGACAATAAATCGATTTTATCAAACAAAGAAAGTTGTTGACAATGTAATTTTGCGTCGAATTACCACCAAATATTCCAAAATGTAATGAAAACGTCTGCC
>JAEMON010000006.1:34116432-34131998 GCA_030264115.1 Lygus lineolaris
GGGCAAACCTGAGCAAAATAAGTGAAAATCGTGGATTTTAGTGCACTTTTAAAATCTATCAAATTGCATGTCCAAATTAGTCAATTTTAATGTGTCCGTTAGACTCAATTTTATACCCAACAGGCTAGACGTTTTGTATTGAAGGTAAATCATTTCACGAGTCACTCCACCACCAGCTCCACTGACCTTGGGAAAACGTCAATAGGGTCAAAAGGTTATCCATCAGGGCATCAATTCGTGCTTCGTCAAGAGTCAAATTTGAATTTGATGGGTCAAAAATCGCTGTAAATATATGAACATTTCTATCGTTGCTTCTCAATTTTTCGGATTAAAAACAGCAGGAAATCGGTCAAATTTGCGGATATAGAATTCGGAAATGATAAGTTCCTAGAAAATTCGCTGACTAAGTAATACGCATACTCTGTTGCATGTCTGTAACGTGTCCCTCTTTATTGATGTCCCTCCTGATTGTAATAAGCTGTAGTGGGATCGATAAGTGTCCGAATATTTCCCCCATCGAAAAATAACGTGACATGGAAATTCAGTACTTTCTCTGTTGGCTGTCCGGTCGTCGATTTCAGAGAGGGTCGCCCACTCTTCGCCACCCTGGTGGCCCCGAGAGAACAGCGACCTTACTTAAGCCCCCTTTGACGGTCTGGGATACATATTCATCACTAGTCGAAGCACGTACATAATTGCGGGCTAATCACGTTCCGGATACGCCCCACCAGGGGTCGGTTACATGTGGGGCGTGTGTCAAGACTCCACCGAGCTGTTTCCATCGCTCTCTGATGGGTGTTTTGAAACTCGTTTAGCCACCAGGCCCTCCAACCATCAACTTCGTGGCTACTTCATGATCATCGGAACGTGATTTCACACCCAATATCCGAGGAACGAACGTCAAAGTAGTCAACAAAAAATTGTGAAGCCTAACAGTGGGACGAAATTTCCACATAAATTTCTTCATTTTTTTCAGTTATTTCTACTCTGATTCACAACACGTCTACCTACCCCATGTAACCTATTCCGATTCACATATTTCATTCAAATCCCTAAACTAATATCGCTTTCCTCTGCCTTTTTTGAATAACTATTCCTTCAATAATTCCTTTAGGCCCCACCAAAATACTACAATTTCTGGCTATTGATTTTGTACAAATTGAATACATGATGAGTCAATCCAAAAACCAATGTTAAATTCGATCAAAAGAAACATTATGAATACAAAATGACTCGTTAGAAGAAGGGCTTCAAATAATGACATTCTTTTGGCTTGTACTAGTAATATATTTGTGTGGTTTATTACAAATTTTATACTAAGTCCTTCTTCTAATGTGTCAGTATAGAACAGTAAGAATATTATCTATTTTGATCGAATTTAACATTGATTATCAGATTGACTCACTCAATTTGTACGAAACTACATTATGTGGCCCATATAGGTAGGGGGGCCATAATTAAGGTACGCCCTAGTTTCGACTCCTATCCAAATATGGCTGATCCCTCTGGTTGGGAAGCTACGTATATTTTACTTAAGTGAAATAGGGAGGAAAGCTTCATATTTGGTCTAGAAAGGTAGGAGTGCTCTACATTTAGCCTAAATAAAGGTCGGATGGCCTCATAATTGGCGTATGAAGTAGGAGGCCTCCACATCTGGCCTTTATAGTTATAAGCGAGGCCTCTAAGATATAATCCACATTTGGACCACTCCCTCTCGCTGAGTAGGTATATTTTACCATTTGAAGTAGGCAGGAGGGCTCCATATTTGGTCCACAGTACAGGTAGGATGGCTGTTAACAACTCCTATCCGTATTGTGACCTACTTCTCAAGTTAGATGTCTATAAATGCATTTCATCAGATTTATTGGCCACTCCTAGCTTACGGAACGTAATAAACTGAGGTCAAAATACAAGTAATCGTACTTATTTAAAAAATTGGAGATTCGGTTGATGGTCCACGAACGTGATACGGTTATCTTTGGGAGGGGAGGGTATAAAAATAAATCGTCGTATAAAAAAAACCCTGGACCCTCGTCGTCTCCGTAATAGTCGATGTCATGAAAAAAAAAATTATTGTCAATATTGTCATAAATATATATTGTTTGTTGGAAAATGGAAGAAGCCGTTTCGTTCGGATTGGTGCGTTTTTATTGTGATTCTCCGGGAGAAGGAGATGAAAGAGAAGACACCCGGCAGGTTCTGGGGACAGATTTTAGGGGTTAAAGGGGGGAAAGGGGGAAGCGTAGGGGAGGCAGAGGTTGATATTAGAGGATGGAGGGGTAATATTAGGGGGGGAGAAAGGAGTTGATATTTGAGGAAGAGGGGGGATATTAAGGGCGGAAGGGGGTGGTATTAAGGGAAGGGGAAGAGCTGGAAGGGATTTAGGAGATGAAAGGGGGCTAGAGGGGAGGGGGGGACTCAATCACCGAATCCGGTGAATGCCCCCCCCTCCATCCCCACTCCGTCTTCATCCCATATCACCCCAATTTCCTTCAAAACCTTCCTTACGAAGACCCCATAATCCGGTCAGCAGAAAATAAATCCGAGGGGCGAACGATGAAGGGTGCGGTTTTTACCCCTTTACCCCCTCTATTCACCTCCCCTATTTCGTTACTGGCCCCCTTTTTCGCTTCTTCCCCCCCTCAAGGTTTTGCGCTGACATCATCAGTTCAAAACCCCGGGTCACAATTAAACCGAGAGGGGGGATTTCGCCAGGCAGATTTTATTGTTCAGGCCCCTATTCCCCGGTGAAAGAGGTTTTTAGGGGCTGAAGGGGCTAGGGGTGGACGTCAGGCTGGAAGGGCCTGGGGGGGGGTTGAATGATGCTGTTTGAATGCTTTTGGCCAGTCCACTAGATCAGTCACACTCACACCATAGATGATCTCAATGTACCTAATCGCAGGTCCTAAACCAATTTCTTTGTCACTTGGCGATCAAGCAGAAATGTGACCAACAAATTGCTGTCAGGCTCGTATGCAGCATAACTAAATAAATGAGCGATTTCACGATAATTTTTACATAACCATCATCGTAATGCTGTAAATTTTTTTTTTCGTAATAGACAATGTTAATGCAAGAAATAAACAAAGTTTGTGTCCTCCAAAATCAAAATTTCCACTTGCTTTTTACGTTTCAGAACTTTCTGAACAATTTGGTTCCGTATCTGTCTGGCTGTTTGTCCACAGTCAATTCCTTATCCCAGGCAACACTACATTTATGAAGTTACTGTCCGAATTTGATGAAATTCCAAGGGATTGCGCGGGTTAGCCCAGTGACGTTTGACGGTCCCCATTACGTGAATTTCCAGATATCGTGGTTTCTCAGTACTTGATTGACCTATTTCGCTCAAATTTGGAGGTTAGTTCGATACCATCAATTATCTACGAATTCTATTACACGATTGGATCAATAATAGCTTCAGCGCATGCGCAATTTGGAAATTTTTTTCATACCCATAACTCCGAAACTACTCAACCAATTTTGGTGAAATTTTCACAGATTTTACGGGGTTGCCTCTAGACAGTCTATTAATTTCGTAGCCACTAGACCACCAGCTTGCAAACATGAATTTCCTCTAACAAACTACGATTTCTTAGTTCCCCATGGACCGATTTCGCTCCAAGACAATTAGGTACCTATGAATTTCGCCACAATTGGATTAGTTATGATGGCTACTGAGCGTGCGCGAACATGAAATTTATTGCCATAAGGATAACAACGCAAATATTCTACCAATTTTGCTGAAATGTTCACTAACTGATTCCATTCGTCCGAGTTACGAAAGTGAGGAAGCCTCTGCCCACCCAACTTGGCAGAACTTTTTTTTCGCCCGATTTTTAGCGTTTTTTGTTATTCAACTCAAATTTCAATGAAATAAATCTCATTACATCCTTGAGAATGCACCTAAAATGTTGGCGTTTGACATATTTAAAGAAATTTATTTATATCCTGCCGAAAGTTTGGTTTTTTTTTTAAATGAAATCATGAGAAAAAACACGGAATTCATAACAACTCTGCGAATTTATATCCTACGAATTCGGTGAAATAGGTAACTGCTAGATCGTCGCACTTTGATTATGCACGGGTTTATCAATAAATGGAAACGATTAATTTTCTATTCTTCAATGTTAAGTATTATTGGCTAGGTTCCCTCGCCTATTGATGGTGCGTAAAATGGACTATGAATTTATATTGATGTCATAGACGTCACAAACAGAAGAAAACCAAAAAGTTGAAAATGTTTCTTAAGCCATCCAGCAATTCACATCAGCACCTTAGTTAAGATATATAATGAAAATTGGCATAAATAGGTCATAAAATATAGAGTAACCCTAACAATCGTAATTAAAAATAATGAATAGTAAAATTTTATTGGAATAATATTTTATGATGTACGTACAGTATGTGCGTAAGTGTCGGCTCGACGCTCATACTGGCAAATTGAAATTTTGCATTTCAATTTTAAGTTAGTATTACATCCACTGAGATTGCTCCTGCTAATGATTCATCAATTATCTTTCCGCCCAACTATTATAATCACAGTTTTTTTTTGTTGGTCAAAACTATATTTTAACTTTTAAAATATATTATGTTTATTTGCTTTAATGTCGAGTTTTGATTCCATTCCCTCATGTGAAAGCAATTAAATTCCATATCAAGCCAATTTATTTATTTCATATAAATTAAGTCATGAAGTTTGATGCATTTCAATGAATTTGTACAAATTTAAAAAAATCACTTTTCAGATATTTCAAGTAAATTAGATCTGATCAAAGATTTTATTCTTACCTAACTATTACACATAGTTTTGCCGAAAAGAATGAATCGAATCGTAAAAATGACGGCCTATTGAGGTCCATCAAGTTACTTACACCACTATTTGAAAATATTGGTAGAAGATTACCTCCGCGGTTTTCTGTATCCGCTGGCTTCACCTGGAGGGGGCGGTTCATCTGAAACAAAAAGTCAAAGTTTGTTAGCACATCAAAAGTGATGGTACCTAATTAATTTAAATTTTCCAAGGTCTTTACCGATTACCTACTCTAGATGGAACATGGTTATAATTTTTATGATAGCGCGGAATTAGGGGCGTCAACCACAGACATAACAGTTACTTTTTCATGTTTAAAATAGAAATATATAATAACAGTAATAATTTTATTTTTATTTTTTCGATCAGAAATTCAGATTGAAAAATTAACTGTTGTTTTTCAATGCTTAAGAAAAAATACATTATTCTTTCAACCCTTTTTCAAAGTACTTACTAGTAGGTGTTCATCATAAGCGACTAAGTAGGTAGCTGAAAGTCATTAAAAAAGCTTCCATGTTTCAAATCGTCACCACAAATCGATTAAAAAAAAATAATAGAGATAAATATAGAGATGAACATTGTTCATTATGGTATACGCTCCATTCCTGCATTCTTCTATGATAAACTCCTACTATTAGGATTTTGTTATAGAAAGGAATACATTGTTTTGCCTCAATATTTCAAGATGAAGTATATTGACATGTTTGATTCCTCGTTATTTCGAATTTTCAATAAACTAAACATTCAATAATCCTAACTTTTTTCAAGGACCCTTGAGTTTCGAATTATCAAGAGACGAATACGTCCCATATACAAGTCTTGCCATTCCGTTCTCCGTGGTTTTGAACTGTTGGGCCAATCGACCAATCATGTCAACATGTTCGTAACCTGTGCCAATGTGTAACAGGCGTAACTTCTTGTGTGAGATCAAGGTACACAGTAGGTGGTGCCAATGGGGTAGAGTACATCACGTCTATCGCCTTTAATTATCATGCATCACTAGCCATTGGAGATACGTCGTACTCTACTGTGCATGCAAGACGATTGTTTGGCCGGGATGAGTGTTGACGAGGCACTCGTCGCCATGGAGACGGAGGAAGCGAGCGATGTCACCCCCAAGTGAGGCCACTTGGACCTCACTTGAGAACCAATTGAGTTCCATCTCGAGGGCACCGCTTTCCCGATCGAATCATATCCAGAGGGTCGCCCCGGCCTCAGCCTAACTCCAACTGAAACTACTCAAACCCCTCTGTCAGTTATTCCGGTTTGTTCACTCTGGAGATCCTCTGGGGAAATTGGTATGAGCCGCAGACTGGAAAATGTTTCCGGGCTGGAAGGGAAATCATTGGTAGAATGTGATTTCAAAACTAAACAGATTAAAACCTAATTTTTATCATCATCCTAATATACAATTATTTGACGTCTGTCAGTCTGTTTGTCTACCCGTCTGTTTGTAGCTCCATCACGCCCAAACTGTAGGACCAATTACATAAGGACGGTCGCAAAATGTCAGCCAGTTACCGGTAGAGTCCCCAGACCTCCATTTCATCGTGATCGAGGCTATTCCTAAGGACGCCACCTCATTGTTCACAAAGCCCCGAAGATATAGATAAGATAGGGAGGACATCATGTGTTACGAAGTTGATTGTGCCTAACCGTCGAAATCGATTTAACTTTGTAAGAAAATTGACAATGTTTTTTCATTAACTCCGGTTTCTTTTCATTCTATAATAGGTATACGTTTTTGCTCGTCGGTCTGTTTATTGCTCCATCACTTCTAAATGGAAAGACGAATACCATGAATATGGTCGCAAAATTATCAGCGAGTTCCTGGAAGCAACATACGCCGTGGTAGACTTTCTCTTCCATCTAAATCAAGGCTATACCTTAAGGCGACGGCTCATTGCTTACGTGTTTTATTTTTTGAGGACGAATTAGTTCGGTTGCTAGAGCCCGTTGTATACACAACAACGGGCCTTTTTGCTATGTGTTGGACCTTTTTTGGAATGTTCGTTTGATTACTCATAGGTTTCACCTAAAGATGGGTCCAGTGCGACCCGAAACGTCGTTAATTAAGTGAATATGTGATTCTTACCTACTTTTTGGCTCAACCCCGACTATCTTCATCTAGTAACAACTATGCAGTCGACTAACTCTACCTCGTACAAAACCTGCTTCTTGCTAGTTCATAATAGTCATGGACAAGTTGACATGGACAAAAGCCACACCGGTTGGCCACCGTCTCCGATGGTGCTGTTTCATCTGATTCCATTATTTTTGCATCGCCTGATTCCATTAATCCCTCATATTTGTTTAATTGTCAATTTAGCAATACTGCCGAAGCTAATTTTACAAAGAAAAAGCAAAATTAGTTGAGTCGAATAATGAACTAATAACACTTCAACACACTTCACTTGAATTGGGAAAGGTATTGCAGAAGTTGACGCTTCAGACTTCAGAATGAATAAAAAAAGAAGTCGAAATTGATGGCGAGGAGAAATGCGTTAGTTGAATGTGGCAGACGGTACAGAGGACGATGCATTTGATAGTTACTGGCGGCGAATGGGACATAGAATAAAGGGTTGTGGCGCGTGGGATAATTTGGGATATTGAAGTTTATTAATTCTTTATGGTATCACATGAAAGAGTTTCGTCGTCTCGACTAATTCAAGGAGTTACCAGACTCCGGCCACACCTGACTCAACTATGTAGGAGGTTTACCTTTGAATATAATGAGTAACGCATTTCACTAGAATACTGAGTCGAAAATTTATCTCCATGATCAGCTTAGTGGAAAATTGAACTACCTGCTCAAATGAGTCGAAATTCTAGCTCAAATTATTACGAATGGTCTGCAAGACTACCACCGATAAACACTTACAGCCATGCAGTATGACCTAAAGCGAATTCCAACTCAACCATATTTTTTTATTCAAATAATTATAACATTTATGTCACTCAGAACAAAATTGCTATTAATTGTAAATTTGGAGCCATCAAATTTTAACAAAAAACAAATATTTATTTTGGAACTTTTACGACTCATTCCGAGTAGGTTACATATACGAAAAGTTCTAATGAACAGATTGAAAAAAATAGTGTAATCGGATAGGTATACATAGACATAACGTTCAAAATATACTTTCATGGTACAGTTTATTTGAAATCAACAACTCCTATATGAACAATGTTATCCCTCGTTATTCATGATTACACCGTGGTGTTGAGTACCGTTTTCACCACTGTATTCGATTTGTAAGCCCATTCATTTTTCATAAGCCCAAACGCTCAAGACGCCTTCTTTGATGCCAACAGAGCAGAAACCTATTGCATTTCAAATTAGGCCTTGTAGCCTTTCTTGCAACACAGAGAAAAAAACTCGATCCTTTCCTTTTTTTCTCGCAGCCCTGATGAGAAAGCCGTTATAAATCTACCCGAAGAAATCTTTCCAGGGAGGTTTTCTCCCAACACGAAAGCTGCAAAGGGAAAAGTAGCATTTCCTTTCCGTCGGACGTTTTTCCTTTACCTCTCTTGATAAAAATTAATCGTTCAGTCGAGTCTGGGCGGCTTGTGGAAGCTGAAGTAAATGGGACGTGTTGGTAGCACTGGTAGTACTTCTGCTGGTAGCAAAGAAGTGGCCCCTGGCAGCGTTCCAACCCTTGGGGGCCACCGGGACCGGAGTTTTATGAGTTTTCTCTGAGCGCAGTGTCCCGACCTATTAGGATTCCAATGTTGTTTGGTTTTCACAGAAAAGTTGGCGTCTCGTTAGATGGTTTTCTCTGCGGTTCGATCGCCTCTGTGGCTCCTGTGAAGCTAAACAGGGTTTCATCGAAGGTTCGGTTTTCAGAGCTGAATCGAATACGTGAATTGGTGGGTTGATCAGATCGAATATAATATATGAATAAGATGTAAATGGTAAAATATAAACTGGTTACAAGGAATACACTTGCAGAAATTGGATCTGCATCAGCAAATAGAAATGTTCTGCAACAGACAAAGAGTCTGACAAACGATAAGTTATTATTATGAGGTCTCGCATACTTTGTTACATACATTTTGGTTGTTCGCAAAATAGGAATTGTGCACTAGAAGTCTTTTCTGGTGTGGAGAATGCCACTATTTTCCATACTAGTACAAACCCGAAAATACCTAAGTATTTTTGACTGTTTTTCTGCAACTTATGGCCATCACAGTATTTTCTTGCAGAGGAAGTTCATCGGACACCACTTGTATCAACTAGTGGGCACTAGTTGAGTGTTTAGACGTCTTAGACAGACTTCACATGTCAGCGAGTTGGTAGTCTCGTAAGAACCCCAGAATTTACTGTATACCTACCTGCTCGTAGGTTTTGATGCCAAAAAACTTTCATGCGAGTCATGCACTGTCATTCTCTCATGACAATCGACACCATGAAATAAAGTTGGACCTCAGTTTAACGAACATAGATATAGCGAACAACCTGAGCATAACGAATCCACTTTCGGGCCCCTTGATAGTCCTATAACAGCAGTTTAACTTGTATGTCAACAGAACGAATCTCGAAAGTGGCAGCCTCAACCCAACAAATTTGATATAACGAATTCTGAACTCACTCTGCACAGCAAATTGAGGATAAAATGAGCTCGTGTACAATGAACACGTTTTTCCAGGTCCTCTGACGATTCGTTATCCCGAGGTCCGAATGTACGAGTATACTCAGCGAATTCGCAGGGTCTAACGAGGCTGCTTCATAAATTTGGAGTAAAACACAAATTGGGGACCATTAGTGAATAGCAATTTCACAGTTTAGGCCTCAAGATTGTATTTATCACCCTTGAATACCCCCCGGAGGCCATTCAAAATAACATCTTCAAATTACGGAAAAATCTCAAATCAGTGATAAGTGGACGAGTACAGTGGACAGTTATCATTCCACTACCATAGCTGACCTAAACTGTCAAATGCAAGGGTGCTGAACCCCGTTTATGCCCACATTTCTTGATTATTCCGAGAGTTCGCGTCAGGAGTGGAGTTCCTTATCTTTGGTGTAGTATTCCTTATGGAGGGAAGTTGAACTGTTAGTTGTTACACGTGTGGTTCATAACGTCTGTATTGTTTCTCTTATCAACTCAACAAACGGCGTTGGTACAAAAGTTAGAAGTCTTGCCTTCACTCCTTCCAAACCAGAGGCCTACTAATTTCCTGTGGGTTGAGGTTGAACGGAGGGAGCATTACCTCCTGCGATTCTTTTTCATTTTTTAGTCATGTAGTTATAGGTATTTATTAGGAACAATTTGTTGATCAACGCCAACTTCGTGATTAATTATCAATGAAGTTGAAGATGATCAACGAAACTGTTCCTAATAAATATCTAAAAATGACTAAGTACATGAATGCAGGATGAAAAAAATATGTATTTTCTCTTTTGTTGAATTAGTGATAGTGTGGGTAGTCGGCTATATGATAGTATCAATTTAGTGGGGCTAGGTATTTTTAGTTTTTTTTCAGAGTTCGTGATAAGCTGGAGAAAAAAATTGGCCCATCCTTTAGAAACCACCTTCCTCCAGGAAGCTATACTGCCAACCCCACTTAGTAAACGTTTCTGTTGAAAACTCACCAACAAAAACTCGTATTACATATTTCTAACGTGAAAGATAAAAGACAAAGTAACCCTGTGGGGAACTAAATCTCTCGCGATGAAGCTGTGGAAACCCATTTTAATAAAAAGGAACCGGAGTTAGTAAAAAACGTTGTATATTTCCTCGAAAATAATGAGTAACAAAATTGAGTCGATTTCGAAGGTTAGAAAGAACTTCTCTTCAAGTTATTGTTTGTTACTGATGAGGGCCTAACCGTTGAAATCGATTAAACTTTGTAACTCATCATTTTCACGGGAACAGACAACGTTTTTCATTAACTCCAGTTTCTTTTTATTAAACATGTGGTACCTGATACAAGTTGAATTGGAAGATACAACATGATAGGCAGCGACCGACGGATCGCATGGTTTGAACTTTGCGTTTCATGCAGAAATAATGAGGTAAATATTCGCTCAACGTCTGTGACACGACTCGCTGGTTTTATCAATTCATCAATTTCACGTGACCTCCTCCCCAACTCATTCATCAGCAAACCCCCACTTTTTCGGCCGTTTTCTCGTCGTCATTACTTGGAAATCTATTCACGTAAGCGGGACGACATGAAGAGGTTATGCATTCGAGTCCCGAAATAGACTTCCCGTTGTTACGGTGAATAATTTAAAACGAATGAAAAGCCGAGAGGTCGAGGTCAAGCCGATACAGTGACCCTTTCAGAGCGACGCACGGTGGTGTTGGCGATGCTGTTTCCGCTCAAATGGGCGCTGGTCAGCGGTTGTCGTTCGGTTTTAGCTTTTCCCAGCGTGATTTTGTTATTGCGGCCTCGTCGTTGCCAGTTCCATCGGAAGCGCCCCGCCATTTAGAGAGGGTTTTCGATTATTCATCAGTGACAATTTCTGAGCGCATGTGAGGTCCAGTGGGGTGGGCGGGCTTGGAGGAGAGCCTCCAAGAGAGTGTATATTCTAGCGCTAGTGTTGCTTCGGGAAGCTGAGGTGCCCTTGATTGTTCTTGCAATGCTCTACAATGGCACAAAAACAACTGGATGATGACGGTAGGTTGCCTGCAAGGCCACTGTTTAGTACAAGTGGCAGTACTACATAGAAAACTGGAAATGCCATATAAAAACTCACAAAACCTGCATGAAATGGATAGCACTGCCCCAGAATTGTCTGTTCGGCATTACTTCAGGGTAGAATTCCTTATTCTACCTTCTACATTCTGCCTTCGTTGGTTTCTTACGGCCTTGAGTGTTCTTGACTCATTCCCGTGCTCTCATTTCCTCCCTTCTTGCTGTTAAGACAGTGGCTACGAAAGTAGCAACTGCCTTCAGTACACCTTCTCTTTCAATCATTCCCATCATAAAAGTTATCTGGTGTGATGTCTTCAGTGACTCGATGCTGGTGATCTCTCTTTTCGCTCCCATCTGGAGTCTCGATCAGCTGAAAGGGGAGGCGCTCCATCATCGACTTCACATTTGAAGTACCAACAGTCTTACTATCTTGTAGGGGTATGCTTGTATGGACCCATGGCCAGAGGACAGTATGTTGACATAGTAGTCAAACCCACCAAGAGTTCTCTTGAGCCTTCCTCAGCCCCTCTCATAGATTCACCTTCGTCCTGTGGGCTAGTAGGCCAATGGACACCTCGACAGCTATCCCTAGTACAGCTGGTTCTGGAACTGTTCGATAAGCACTTGTTATTCGCAAGGCGCTTCCTCTTGAACCTCATAGATTCGACGGGAATCTCAGCTCCGTAAATCATTATGGAGTCTGTACTCTGTAACTCTCATAAGTAACCTTCGCTTCGCAGGTTAGGAACCATCTATGTTCGACATGAGTGACATTGGAGTTCCTGCTCATACCTGTCTCGGAGAAAATGGCTGGACACACCGTTTACAACATTCACTTTAGCTGTTCTCGATTTTGATATTACCTACGTAAGTCCGAACCCATCTTTGTTGCCTTAGGGCCCAGATGAAGGCAATAAATTTGTTGGAAGCACTGCGTTGAGTTGACCCTTTTCTCGATCATTGACAAAGAAGAGTAAATCAATAGGTAAAGGTTATTTTTGTCGGTGTTGTTCTGCGGAAAGAGATAGAGCAGGCATGATGGGACAGGATACATGCCGTTGCTTCCGGGAGAGGTTATTCAGTAAATTGAGACGTGTCAATCGGGAAAAGCGACAAGTCTCTTGCTGGGAGGGGTATAACATGTTAACATTAGCGAGTTACCCCCTCTACCACGCCAACATCCCTTGTACCGAGTGATATACTGAGGAACCCTGTCAGTGAGTCCTGCCGTGTTCCATTACTGGAATTCCGCGAGTTTCCCGCCCCTTCTGCCTCTAATGTGAACGTTGTCAAGCCGAGATGGGCTTAATTTGCACGGCTGAATATTAACGGATCTCGCTTGAAACCGCAACGAGAAGGAAACCGATCGTTTCTTGACACAATTGTCTTGGGGAATCTGTTTTCGGCTGTTGGGGATGACGTAACTATAATCTCCATCATTATCACTATCTCTGTTACACCTAACTTAAATGGAATATACACTACCTTACGGGTAAGGTGAAGGTAAGAGTTAACTATACCTCGAATCTCTCGAATATATTTACCTACGCACTACCTACGGGGGGTATCCAAAATATTATTGGCAGATGGTTGGAAAAAAATCGAAAAACGCTTTTCAAAAATCAAAAAAATTAATATAATAATACTTATCAACTTCATACCACACCTCGCGTAGTCCGTTTTCAATTACTACAATTCTGGTGTCGTGGCAGCAGTCTTTTCGAATCCGACTCAAAATACTAGGTGGCATCCCTCTCCCATCACCAATATCCTAACCTCTGCCTCTAACTAAGCATTATTTGCAAAATGGTTACTCCCTAGATGAGCTTCCAGCGCTGGAAAAAGTATCCCACGTGACCAAGTTCAGAATGTCCACAAATTAGGGATTATTTTGTTTCCGAAGAGGGACAGGAGAACCCCTAGTCACCGAGACCGAGAAAGATCTATTGTGACCTAAACACAATACAAATTAGGGATACCATGATGTGTTTATTTCACATTTCTAAATTAAAGAAGTTATAATCTTGAAAATTCCAACACCAACCGGACTTTCTTACTATAATTTTCTGAAATTTCCTGCCAGTGAGCAGTAGGTTGGGTTCTATGCTGAGGAGACATGTGGATATTCCTGAATGTAGAAAACAAAGAAAAACAATTTGTTTAGAGGGATTTTTTGAAGCATTACTTAGTTGATTTCTTCTAGCCAACTGTCAATGACTTTGGGACCCAGTCGTAATGTAACTGTTATGTACGGAGGAACTCTCCAAAATTTCGTCCAATAAATTCTTTAGACCCATACCGAAGCTCCGCTAAAACGGAGAGTACGTTTCTAGGGGATAACAACGAAAGTAACACTTTCAAAGGCTCCGGAATGGAGTGCTTTACACTCAATAGAGTGGCCGCCTGTTTTGAGGCAGGGAAAGCGTTGGGCAGCCTCTATTTAACACAGTAAAGCATCTTTCCAATCAGCGGATGATTGGATTTCATTGAAAACCCAACTCCTCGCCGGTTCGGAGCGCCTGTTGAAGATCTCGCATTGAAACGGCGCCCGAAATAGATGCTTGTTTATTTCCTCTTTTCAGAGGCTGGCCGGCCTTTGGGATTCTCTTTTTTGCTTCGGCAGTTCTCTTCTAGTTGTGAAAGGCGGGGGGAGGGGATCCAGTTTTGTTTACCTTGTGAACACTTGTTCCCGATCCACGGTGGAAAAAGCTGATTTTGTTGTTAGGCTCGGAGATCTATACCGACTTTTTGTGTGCCCCACTATTTGTAGGTGAAACCTTATGTTCGCGGCATCATTGGCTGCTCGCCTCCATGAAGAATAGCTCTGTGGGGGAATTGAAGACAGCACCTCATGGAATGCCCATTGGAATGATAGTTACATTTTGTGAATCCAAATAAGTATGGCTGAGTTTAAAAAACCGATGTTTAAAACTCAAGGTACCAACGTAAGATTGTTACATCATTTTTTGATTTTTTGTAAAAGTCATAATTATTTTAATAGAGACCTTATTTGTATACTCCCACGAAAATCTTGTAATGCTCCATAAAACTACGTTTCATTGGTTGATTTGATTTGACATTGTATTCGGGGCAGATTCGGTCCCTCAAAAATCCTCATATCATAATTAAATAAGCGTGACTGGACCTTTGTCTGATTATTGATTGGGAAAGATTTTTAGCGGCTAATACACGGCTTTTTCTTGCCAAATACAGACAGCCACTCTATTAATCCCTTTGAAAACTCCTTCGGAAAATTAAACTATTTGATCATATTAGTTCATTTTTCAATTAAATTATAAACAAATAGTTACTGAGACGAAAAGGTGCAAAAAGTAATTGTTCTGATTCCAATATTTAAGATTTGACTCAGTAAAACTCACTACCATTAGTACCTACTCTTACTACCCCTACAGATTTTACTGTCCCTTTAATGAATTTAGTTTCATGATCCTGAGCAACTAGGAATCATGCCCTAAGTTTAGTCCATAGCCTCCGGTTCAAAGGTCTCTCACACTGATCGAGATATCCCGTGGGAAAGTTGGTACTCAGTGTGGGCGCACTTTACTGTGGAGGTGGCAACTAAATAGGGATTTTTGAGCACAGCCCCCGGGTTAACGTCTATCCTGAAGGAAAGTCGGTACTCAAAGTTAGCACAGTTAATCAGGAGGCGGCAAAAACTTTAATAAATAATATTATATGAAATATAAAAGCTGATCACAATTGACAGAACAATTATTCAAGGCAATATGGGTAAAAAGCTGTAAAAGATAAAAACGGTTTGAATGATTTTAGTGTCCTTGAGTAGAAATAGGGAGCTTTCACTGTGACTAGAAGGGAATGACTAGGTAGGTTGTGGGAGCCGCTTATATTGGCCTCTCTGGGTCTTTGAATTCACCCTTCCATTGTGTGGGAAGGCTATTGCCCGGGTCTGGGTTTTCCCAGTACAGGTAGGTACATCCAGCCTCCCCAATTCCTCTTTTGGTACATAATGTTATTCTAGAATATTGAGTTATAATTTTTTATATCCATAACAGTAACATTCTCACATTTTCATTTAATTTTACAACAAAATTTGAAAATTTTTGATTCCAGAGGATATAAATAATACCCC
>JAEMON010000006.1:34140890-34154385 GCA_030264115.1 Lygus lineolaris
ATAAATGTACCATCACGAACACAAACCACTGGCGGCTAGACATCGCCCAACGTCCTGTTTTCTGTGCGGGACCGCCAAACTCAAAAATTCCTTGGCTCCTTTGCTTCACCAAAACTCAAATTGGACCACTGAGTGTGGTCATAACGAAAACGAAAGACAGATCGATAGAATAGAATAGTCAAAAATTATTGTGCAGTACAATAATTTTCCTATCGTAAAAGATTTAAAATCCTCGAAAATTCCGTTTAACTGGTATTTGTGGGGATATAAGTCTTCAATTAACTGCTGCTCTTAAGTGTCCAACATGCATGCGTGGTAATTGATGATATACACCTTCAAATGAGGTTGAAGACTTCACACTAATTTCTTATCCATGAAAATACGATTTGCCCTCAATTTCATTCGTCGTAATTACTCGTAATATTCCAGAACTTCGAGTGAAGGGGAAAATAATCAATGAAAGGCGCCCGTGGAGCTCATGATTACATTACGAGCTGCCACGTGCGCCACACGTGATGTCATCTCTTGTTACCCCGTACTATCGATTTCGTCCAGCAGGGCTCAATTGAGAAAAAAAAAATATATATATATTTACCCTCCTCATTAAGGTCTGCATAGAGCCAAAATAAAGACAGGAGAAATTATGAATTCGAGCTGCAAGCGGTGGCAGTATGACACCAAGAGAAGGGAACTCGAAGCCCGGTGTTTCCGATCCTTCAAAACTATGCCCCGCTTTAAATATAGAAGTTTAAATGTAGAAAATTTTGCACTGATTCCGAATACACCTCATGTTCCTATTTCTGAAACATCTAATTACCTAACTGCTAAATCACCAAGAAAAATAACAAGAAATTTCACTTTCTGCCCATTGGAACCGACCAAAATTGTTTTTGTAATGAAGGAAAGTTGAAGAACTGAAAGTTCTGCGTAGAATGAGACCAACACCAGCTCACCAAGCGGCTTGTAGTAATTTTCCAAAGTTTTCAGGTTTTTCGACTTATTTGGGTTCAAAATAGAAAAAAATCCGAAAGAACGAAAAACTTTGAAAAACCATGATTACTTACTTGGTCCCATTCGACGCAGAACTCTCAAGCCTTCAATGTTTCTTTTATACAGAAACAATTTTGGGCGGTTTCAATGATCAAGAACGTGAATGTTCAAGCAGTTTTGGGTATATGCCTCGGGCATAGGGACTGCCGCGCGACCCGTGGGAATCCAGAGAAGTAGCGGTGGGTCACGGAACTGATAAACCTAATGGCGCTTACCCATTTCAGGACATTTCCTTGCAGTATAAATCGTGATGTACAAGCTTGATGGCTCTATTAGGGGCATACCATTTGAAAAGGGTACTTGGAGGACTTCAAGTCCGAATGAACGGGAGTCATATGGCAGTACGGGGCCATACAGCCATACAGGAATACAAATAAAACGGGAAAAGTTGGTTGTTTTGGGGTAACTCAACAGGCTCTTAGCCCACCGCTTGCGCCTCTAATTCCGACAGAGAGCTCTGATCAACCCTTGTGCGCGAGGCCTGGGATGATATCTACTCCATCGATAATAAAGATTGATTCAATTTTAGTAAAGTCAGTAGAAAGGTATAATTCAGCACAGTGCAAGAGTGGGTTCAATCCTGCTTGGTCCCAAACGATCTTCTGTTCCCGCGCGGGTTAGCCATCTTTAATTCCCACACTATTGTGGTATGACCACTTTCCTTCCCCATTTTAACTTTCTAATGAACCATGTTTAAAACTTCGATAATTTCAGATTTCAGGATTCCACTCCAGTGGGAAAACTCTTTTTATAAAAACCTCTGGTGTGAGATTTAAATACTTTGACGTTTGAACAAATGCCTTCAGATGGCACCGCCGAAGAATTATAGGTAGGGGTAGGAAATGCTAAAATTGGTTGTTAGGTGCGCCACCATAATAGGAGGGGGGGGGGGGGGGGGGGGGGGGGGGCAGGAAATGTCTGTTTCGGCCGCTATGAGCAGTACCATCGGCGGAAGGGATGACCACCCTTGCCATAGTGGGGGCGGGAATTGCCTCCTGTCGCTGGTACGATCAGCACCGTCGGTGGAGGGGATCGCCACCCCCGGGGTAGAAGGGGCAAGATTCGCCCAACTCCAACGCTACAAGCAGCACCATCGACGGGGGGGAGGCCCAACCCTGAAGGAGGGAAGGAGGGAGGCCCTACCCTCCTGACTAAGGGTTGGAGAGAAGATACAGAGGCAATGCATCTGAAGAGGGCAGAAGTGCCCAATTTCACCGCCATGACCGCCACCATCGAAGGGGGGCAGCCACGCCCAAGGGTGGTTGCCCCTGCTCACGAAAATCAAGGATTTTAGCTGTATATAAGGCGGCTGCCACCAGCTAAAAGGGTCATTAGACCACCTCCAATCTGGAGAAGTCCTCAGCCTTGGAATAACAAGCGCCACTACAATCTCCCCTTGTGGTTGAGAAACACTACTACTCTCCCAGTACGGTTGAGGTTAACCCTCCCTTGGTCGAGATTGAGTAGCCCTTGCCAGGTTGAGACACCTCCCTGAACAGACATTCCTCCTTGTGAGAAGGCACCCCCAGTGCAACCAGTTGAGGCCTAGCCTCCTGCTTCCACTGGAACATCGGGACACCTCCCAGCGTTTGACAGTTGAGGCTCTGCCTCCTGCACTCACTGAGTGAGAACTCCCTTGTGCAAGAGCTTTTTAGCTTGAACCGGGTCGAAGGAAGGACCTGTGCCTGTAGGCTATACCTCGGCAAGACAACCCTTCCTCGGCTGAAAGAGGCATTGGTGCTGCCATAGCCAAGCCAGCGCGAGAGGCTACTCTCCCTGGTTAAAAACAGTCTTCGGACGACTGAGGTGGTAGCTGAGCTGGTTACTTGGTAACTATCGCGCTTCTAGCGCAACCATTCCTGTGGGCAACAAAGTGGTCTCGGCCTTCGGGTTTTACGTTTCCACAGCTCTCAGGAAACCTCTTTCGAGGCTCACTGAAGACTCAAGCCAATAAGGAACTCTCTGGGCACGCCATCGCCCCATCGAGAGCCCTTCCTCAGAGTAAGAAGACTCTTCCTGTGGTACCGGTCGAGGCCCAGCCTCCTACCACCAACAAAACATCTATACTTCCTTCAGGACGTCGCTGGTGCGCGCTTCGGCCTCCCCTTCGCCTGCAGGGTACCTATCCGTCTCCAGGCTAGTGTTGGTGAAGTCACAGGCTTCCCACCTCCTGTCGAGGCCCTTTCCCCGGCTTGTGCTTGTGAGACTTCGTCTCCTAAACCCCGGTGGAAAGTGGAGAAGGACAACCTCTCCAAGGATAGCATCGTTGAGTCCCTGAGATCAGGCTGTGTTCACGTTTTCGGCCTTTCTGTGAACACATCCCTCAGTAGTGTACTGCGATAGAAGAAGAAGAATTCTGCTCCTGCTACCTCTATGAAAACGAGCTCAGGAGCCTCCTGACATAGTCAGGGGTGACCAGCCTTGCCGGTAGATTCTGAGCTAGCTCCTCCTTCTGCCTGAACCCATAAGTGCTACCCCCAGTACCCTTTCCAGTTGAGGTGGAGTCGAGAGATCTCCTCCCTCCAGGAAACGGGGAAGAACTCGTTGAGGCCTGGTACTATCTGGCGCAGGTGATAAGGCTCCCTGCCCGAGTACCAAACCCGGAGACGGCTTCAGGACGTACACTGAGCCCTGCAACCTCTCCTCGGCGACAGGTGGTGTTAAACGTACGCAGTATGCATTTTTGTTCGTTTGAAAAGTCAAGTTAAAGTCAAAGTTGTCAAGTCAGTTGTATATTTTCGAGTAGAGTCTTTCGTATTAGTTGTAAAGTTTCAGTTTCAGTTGTACGTAAAGTTTTCATTTCTTGTATTCATTGTAAAATATCTTTGCGGCCGATAAGAGCCATATTAAACTCATTTCTGTGTTCAGATTCATCTTATTCGTTATTCATTCTTAGTTAAGCTACCACCTACGCACACAACGCTCGTCACGCCACACTATTATACAGCAATGGGAAAGTTGTCACTCTCAAACTGGACTCTAATAAACCGTAATGTCTTCACACTACTTCACACTACTTTCCTCCGCGGAAACTCCAAAATCGCCGTTTTTGTCAGTTTCAACGCATATTTGGGACTCAGGATATTTTCGTGGAGACGATGAGCATTAGAAAGTCACCTCATGTTTCATAGAAATGTTCGTCTTCTGACGCAAAAAACAGAGTAGGTAAATCCAGTGAATTTCATCAAAATCCTAACCTTTTACGTGAAAAACGAGTAAATATGGGTGAATCCTCTGAACTTCACACAAAAACGATTAAATTGATTTTGTTGCAAAAACTCAAAATGTGCAACAAAATGACATATTTTCGCCTATTTCGCATAGTTAGGTCAAAAACCGCTGAAAACCGGGGATATACTTTTTAAGGGTAAATTACCATCCATGGAGACACATATTTAATGTGATTCGGAATCAGCTTAAGATTTCCCTATAATCCACCAAATAAAAGAGATACCTAGTTTAAATATAGGTTGGAATGATTCTTTGAAAATCCGCTAGCTAACTCATGCTATATGGCACTTTTTACTTTATTATAGTGAAGATTGTCTGAGCAGTGTGAAAACCAAAACATAAGGCCTCAGCCGAGACAATATTACGTCGAAACGTATCCCAGATCCGTCAAATCTACCCTTTCTCATCCCGCAGATAAAAGAAGACTAATCCGTCCAGGTTATCCCTCGCGCTCACGCGAATGAGTAATCTGCGCCCTTACAAGAATCGAGTTTAATGAGATGAGTCAAGTTTGAGCGGAGTGGGAAAAGGCGAGAGCATTAAAGTTGTGTTGAGAGAGTACACTCGAGGGATTTGCATACCTTATCACATTACTTGCCGACTCTGAGGGTGAATCGGGGCACGCGAAAGTTTTATGACGCCGCTGGAAAACCGGGGATAATATATTGCTCCATTTATCAGCTTTGACGGCGCTGGTACGTCTTCTTTTTTCCCGCTCGAAGTTGAGCGAAGTTAAGAAACAACGAACGGAAGTTTGTGAAGTTTTCATAAATAAAAATTTACGTAGGAAATTAGATAGATTCTTCTTCCACCCGAATATGAATGCGGCAGCTGAGAGGAGCAAGTTTCAATATAGAAAAAGACTCCTTTGTCAGGATAAATCACTCAATTTGTTTCGTGCTTTTCGTTCCCATTTCCGTTCCTTTGTAATTGATGAAACAATAATTCAACAAAAACGCTTCGTCTTCCGTACGAGGACCGAGAAACATGAAACATGCTTTTGCGTACTGAGAAGGTGAAGTAGTGAGTGATTGAGGGGGTACATTGGCACCATGGGATTTTACGATAAAGCTTGGGCTTTCCATCGAGTGGTTAATGAGTATAATTGTGAGATAGATACTAACAGAGTTCACAAATGTTTACCTGAGATAAAGGTTGGTTTTATATTATTTGTGACGACCATTGGAATATACTTGAAAATATTAAGATTTGGTGTCACATTACGTGACGTGCGAAGGAGGGACGAGGAATTGACACAGCTGGGTTAAGGAGGAAGGTGATATAAAATTTCAGGCTTTAAAATTTCGGGTAAAATCCAAAGTTTCAAATGTTGAAGAATGTATTCATACAGGTTCATGAAACTATAGTGATTGTGTGGAGATGAACAATTCAAAAATCAAAACTATGTTTTGTGGAGAGAAGGGACGACCGGAAATAACCCTCCGTGCAAAAAATAACATAACTTGATCGGGGTAATGAAGGTAGGGGAGGGGGGGGGGGGGGGGGGGGGGGGGGGGGGGCTTGTGACAGACAATAACTCATCGATTGATTAATGGAGGTTGAAGGAAAAAGCAAGGGGAAGCTCAAGGGCGTTAAGGACATCCTAACATTCCAACCCTGGGGGCCTAAGATGACCTCTTACTGTGGGGGCCGAAGAGACCTACGATATAACCGTGGGGACCTAACCCCCACACCTCATCATCATGTGGTCATGAAGCCCTTTGGCGACGAGAAAAGGGTTGCATCGAGACGAAAAACGCATATTAGCAACAGAAAAATAGCACCGGGAAAAACAAAGGAATAATTCTCAAGTGCCCATACGAAGCACCAACGCAATTTTTCGTTGCAAAGTGCAACAATAATGGGAAACTTGCATGGTAATTTTTTTTTTTTTGTAATTTGAAAGATCTTAGTGAGGGTTTTCCAAAAAGTTGCTATATGAGGGGGATACGACGGTTGAAACTTACCGAAAATGGGTTTTCCGCCTGCCGGGTCCCTCAGCTCCTATCTTTTGCTGAACCTAAATAACGTCACCCGCTCCCTTCCAACCCGCTTTCTGGTCAAACCAGTCGTAATTTCAAACTGTAAATTGGCATCTTGGGGTTATCAAGGGCACTAAATCAGGTTTTGAGGTTCAAAATGCAAAATTTGTTATTGACTGCATTTTTGCGACAGACTGCATTTTTGATTGGAATGTCTGCCAAATGGGTTACGGGCCCTATTTTCACAGATTCCCAGCACTGATATAGTTACAGTACAGATTCTTCATATCTATATTCCATCTCATACCCCAAACAAATCGTTAAGCAACTTCAAAAAGCTCGATGCTCTTTAGAAATTAGCTGAAATGCTTCCAACACACAAAAATATGCAATGAAAAGGAGAATGCGACTGGGCTACAAGTTGTAAAAGCTTGGCTTGGCGTCAAGTAGGTGAACCGCTCGGGAATATGCGTATTTTTATGAGTGAATCGTCGTTTTTTCTGCACCCTTTCCCGCGCTTCCGGGGCGCCGGAGTGAAGGAGATACGGGTTTTGAGTGGCTCATAAAATCCATCAAACCTCGTAACGCCCTATGAAACTGCTTCAGGAAGCTCCCCCCCTCCTACCATCTCGTTTGCGGAGAAAATGCATTGTGTATGAAGAAAAATCGATATTTTTCGCATAAAAAAAAAGAAACTTTTTCTCCGTTTTTTCGAGATGAACAGGTTAATGAAAGATTAAAACCGGTTTGAGAGACGTATGTTTTTTCAGAGGAAGGGCCTTAACGACAGTTTTAGTGGGTTACGCCACTCCCTAAAACCGTCAGGGGGAGTGCGTCGCACTAACGACGTCGTTGGGACACTAATTCCTAATTCGGGCTACGGCAGCCTCCTTCAGCTCTTTCTACGTGTCATCCGCAGTAACTAGGAATTTGCTCGCAAATATCCATCACTGGATTGTCTACGTTGATGAGTGATGGTTGTCACTGCATTTACAGAAATCATACCTGGTACAGTTATCAATTTTTGAAGGTAATGAATAAACCATTGAGCTCAAAAATCTTATATTCGGGGAAATCCCTCAGAACCGATTCAGAGTGTTCTGAAGATCAGCTAGCCTTATTTAGATGGAAGTCAAGCCACAAATTGCCATGATTTGTGACAAAATTCATGGTGGTCCCAAACCGTAGCTACCAAAAGAATTTAAAATTAATTATTATAAAATTTCACGTTAATAAACGATCATTTCAATATTTTCTGAGAACTCATACGCAAAAACAACTGAAAACAACCCAATCTGAACAATGAACATGAACACTGAAACACACTTCGGAAACGTTGTTGGAAATTAATTGCTGCGCCGAATGAGATCGACCGCAGATCTTTAGGTGTGTTTTTCGAATTTTATATCAATTTCGAGAATTGGTCATTTTATATCCATTATTTCCCAAGGTCGAACAGTTATCATATTGGAGGTGGGTCATTTAATAAAAAACTTCCTATTCCAACAACTCAGCAGGAGTAAAGGACAAATTACACTTAATTGGTACCTCGGTCACTTGTTCATTTTTTAAACTTTGAAATCAATTCGAAATCGAAACCAACAAACCTGAAAGGCAGCGGTTGGTCTCATTCGATGCAGAATTTAATTTCCCACAACGTTCGATTCGAAGGTGTTTTTTGGTTGGAGTAGGTATGGCTATAAGCGTTGTTTTTGCATGACACCTTAAAAACGTTGAAAAATGTGTTTTTGAGGGAAAAGTGAACGAGGCCCAATCAGGAACCACTAATAAGTGGGATATTCGTGATCAAAGTGGAATTTCCTACGGAACCACAACTTCTTTCGATATGGTTTGGGACCACCCTGTAAGATAAATAATATAGAATGAAGTTAGTTTACCCATTGCACAACTTTAGCACAAAGTCTGAGAGTGAAAATTTGGTCAAAAATGGCTGGAAAGCTGGCTTTGAATATTGAAAAGATGTTGGAAATTTACGGTTTTGATAGCGCTAGAGGCTGCTAATTCATTGGGCTGAAATGTATAGGGAAGCATCTATGGCCCAACCCGCTCAATCCCCGAGAAAGTCATCTACACCGGATGATAACTGTTTATGGTATGCGTGTGGAAAGGATTTGAGGGCATACACAAGCACAAAAATCCAGATAGACAGACATGGAACCACATTTGTGAACCTAAGGTTTATAACTTTGAAATTTTCTGGAAAATGTTTTTTGTTGCGAATTAATTGAATAATCGACCCTTCAAGTTTGAGATTCAAAGTGCGGACAACCTGTAGACAGATAGATGGACCAAAATCATGCAAAGAGCTCGTGGAAACGTGGAGAAAATAGTGTGGGAGAGGACGTGCGTGTAGTGAAGGATTCGGAGGGTGAACTGGAAGGGAACTCTCACTGCTCACGTTTCCATTGTTGAGGGCGGCTAATGATGGTGTGTGAAAGAGAAGGATAGATATACGAGTATATATATAGAGAGAGAAATAGAGAGATAGGTTGGGGAGAGGGGAGTAGGTCTTTTAGATGGAGCAAGTATTAGGAAGGGAGTGGACTGGCTTCAATAGCTGCAGCAGTGGTGGTGAGTAGTATCAGACGCCTGAGGCCCCTCTGACGGACTGAATGACGTCACGCACATGCGGAAATTACAACTAACGATACTACGAGGGAGAGAGACAGAAGGGGGTCTTGCAAGGGCAATGACCTTCTCTCCCACTACGGCTTTTACTTTACTTACCTCTGACCTGAAGAATTAATGGGTAACTACTACAACCGGCCTAAAATAAATCCTGAACTCAGCAAGGATGCCTATAGTTTTACATTACATAATCTACCCAATCTGAAGCATACCTACACGTTTCAGACGGAAATATTCTATATCAATTCGGTATAGCGTAATCACGATTTCATGAAACTATCGTACCCAGCTCATTTGACTGATTAAATTTACTACACATAGGAAGAAGGGAAGTTGAATTTGTGATTTTTCGTGTTGCCGATGAAGTCCGGCCCCCTTGGAAAACTTCGGGCAACATTTCGAACTGGATAGGGTTCAAGACGTTATTTCAACGCATTTCAATGCATAATTGAACTTTATGTATGAACAAGCAAATTACCAGTACAAAAATACATGTAAATAGGTACCTACGAAATGAAATAAAAATTAAATACATAAACATAAGTGGAAAAAATGAAAAAATATTTATATACCTATATAGTATAAAATTTAATTGAAAAATGATGAGAATGGCAAAATTTCGGTTTGGTTCATTACTCTCTGAATAGTAACCCCTAGAAAAATTTTTTGTTATTTTTGTTTGTCCTCAAACTTCTTCATATACATTTCATCATGATGAGTAGAATCAGATTCTGCAATGTCCGTCCACCGTGTCCACCACATTTCCCTATACCTACATGAAGTGTAAACAAAATCTGAACTTTCGCACAGAGGGAGCCGCTATAATGGAACATGATTTTTTTATCCTTCTGAAGAAAATTATGTAGGCTAGCCTTTCGAATAGGGGGAATAAGTGGGGGGAGCCTCATTATTAGATGTAGCAAATTACACACTTAAACTCGCGTACGAATTGCCACTCGCCAGAAATATCAAGGCTATTGCCAACCTTGTCGAAAGGGGTACGGTACAGTTTTGTTTCTTTCTTTGCCACTCAAGGTGCGATGAGTTGCATTCAAAATATTCAAAATCAGCTTGGGACATACGAGCGAAATTGATGAATAGTTCTCCGTCCAAGATCAGTTCTGACGTAATCACTCGTGTCAAGTCTCTCTGGCTGAGGGAATCTCTTTGGCGCACATCTTTCTTTTTTCTTTCTTCCTTCACTGGCAGCGATGATTACTGCAGCAGATGACGGCCGTCTTCTTGATTCATTTCGAGAGTAACTGTTTCCAAATCTCCCGCTCATGTGTAAACGTAAAAATTGAGCAATTTTTATAGAGCAACCTTTATTGAGCAACCTTGGGCAAGAAATGATGCTCGCGACGTGGAATACTTGCGACAATAAATACTGCTATGAGTTGCCGGGCGACTTTTGTGAAGCAATTTTCTCAATTCCGGCAATATTTTTCGCTAGTGTAAAGGGCCCTCAATTTATTGTACCTAATTGAGTGATTTAAAAAGTCTATCAAGTTTTTATGACAGCTTATATTACCCGTACTTTGCCAAACCAAAATAAAATTCACTCAAATTGTTGTTTTTCTTGTTTCGGAAGACTCGGGATCAACTCTCAGGTAACTACTGAAGGCGGTTTTAATGCAAAAGACCCGAAGCGATGGGAGAGTTGGAGACGGGAGGTGGAGGTGGCGGCTGTAATTTTAACGGCCGGTCTGGCCAACATCTCCTCCCATAAAAGCGCTTTTGTTCGGAAGGGCGTATGAATTGTGACCCTTCGCCATCGTATTAGTTGGGTTAGTGTTCTCTGGCAGGTCGATACCGCTTTACTACGAGTCGAAACTGTGCTGGGAGGGAATTGAAAAGTTCTAGCCTTGAAGTATGACGTGATGACCAGGGGGCTGAAGCCCCCCCCCCCCACCGCATCCGAATAATAATAACAGTTTAATATGGCTTGACCAACAATGTAATAAAATATTCTAAATCGATTATTATTGGATGCGTATGGCGGGATACAAGTCCTCCTCTAACCTCGTTCCGCTGTTTAGAGCAGGTCTTGCATGGTGCAGCACACCGTGGCGTGGTGACTTGGTGAAAGGCGAGGTGACGAGTGAGGGGTACCTTTTTGTTTACAACGACCATTGTAGTAAATTTTAACCAATTAAAAAACTCCAAATCAACTAATAAAAAGGGTAAACTTGTTTATACATTTTTAAACTTGTACCAAAGTGATCTTTGGTGTGGGCATAAAAAAATTCTTTCCAAGGAGATCTCTTCTGACCTAAAAAATCCATACAGCCAGGGCCAAGGGGGCGCATAGGAAGGATGAATCCCTCCTCCTCGACGAAACATAATAATATGTCAACGCCCATACACATGTATCCATATTAAAATAATGTGTTTTACGTACATTTTTAAGAGCTTAAGTAGGCTAATAACACCATTTTAAACATCTTATCTTTAAAAAAATTTCCAGGGGAGGGCCTCCGGACCCCCCCTTTCATTGCGGGGATTCCCCCCCCCCCCCCCATTTGAAATCCTGCACGCAGTTTTTAAGTCACTGACACAATTATCGAATTGGGGATTTCCTCCCTACGGGATGGTTAAGAAAAGTGCCGTTGTTCGATTGACTGATATTTTTCATTACCTCATTAATCATAACTATGCGTATATTTTAATAAAATTCATGCTCGCTTAAAAAAATGGACTTGTAATCGATCGTGATCTATAGTTTCTTCTATATGACAACAATATTGTAGTCCTTGATATCTCCTGCTAGGGCAGTTATGTATATAACTTACATTATGACCTATAATTTACATTATAGAATTTACATTATTACATTATTATGACATTATTACTGGGGAGGGGTCCTCTCCTAAACATTTTTTTAAAAATTGGTCTCCAAAACTCGTGTTTTGAAGCTATTTTTGGCCGAAAGTTCTCTCTTAGTGCTGCAATTTTCCAATCATCAAATTCCCAGAGTTTTATTAGAGTTGGTCATTTATTTTAAAAGTTAGTTATTGTATCACCAATATTTCCTGAAGTCGGGGAGGGGGAGGGAGGGCTCAAATAGCTTTTAGGCTTGGTGCCTTCCTCTTATAATATACCTGATACTTACTACATTTTTCAGTACAAATTTCATTTCATCTGGAATAAACTTCAATAAATTGTTTTTAGTTGTTGAATTGTAATAAAACATTATTACTTAGGTATTATTATTATTTTTTGTTAGATGGTAAGTTTCTGTTTAGCTTTTTTGTATCGCTAACACGATTGTGAACATCAATACAACCATTGAAGAGAAAAACGTAATATCAATTTATTTATTTATTTAGAAATCATAATTGAAAAACATTATCAATTTTTTTTTTAACGGCCAATGTTTCTTGCACATTACGTTTATCCATCCTATTACTATTGATTCGAGTGCTATGAAATTCATAGCTCATTGAAAATCATGCAATGGAATGCATACAATTAGAAAATGTCATCAACATCACATGGAAATTACTGAGGTTGTCCATGTTGCAAGGACTCGCGGACACGATTCGATCTTGAATAAACAAATTTGCAAAAAGAAGAAACAATTATTCCCCCAACTTGAAAAGGAAAATATCTTGAATTCTACAAATTAGTAAATTCAAATAGGGCAGATTACACAACTAAAAACTGGATAGTGCCAAACTTCAAAATAAGATTTATTATAATTTTGTTGACAAAATATAGGTCATTGGTCATCGATTATTATTTGTAAACTCCATAATCTTTAGCGATTCCCACATTTTCCACAAAAACGCTCATTTGTTTTCAACATGACTACATTACGAATATTTCGTTTATTTGGTTATAGTTGATATCGTAAATAAGCGTCCCATGAGCAATTGTTCGAATATTTCGTTTATTTGGTTATAGTTGATTTCGTAAATAAGCGTCCCATGAGTAATTGTTAAGTTATTCGACATTTCAATAGGTACCCACAAATATTCACATTGCGAGAATGGTGATCTGATGAGTGGTTAATGAAAATCGCGTTTTGTGGGAAACTCATCATCAAAAAGGTTAGAGGAAAAATCAGGAGGAAACTTTCGAAATCTTGGACACCTGAACAACAACTCCATTTTCATGTTTATTATACTCATGTAGTAGAAATTATGAAGCAAGTGACACAAAATATATGTACCAAGATAATTTTGGAATGGGTTCCATTATTCTGGGTTACATCCATGATACTGAAAAATTCATTTAACAGTAAATTACATGGAAAATTTGCTGGTCAATTCGCTAGAACGATAGCCAAGGTTTATTGTTTGCAATGAAAACCCCGATGCTTTACATCAATGTTTTTAATTTGATTGGAACAATTAGAGGCGTAGCGGGGATGGAGCGCCCTACGTTCTGGGAGTGGCCAAGCAAGCGTATTGAATATTCCAGATGTACCTACCCCAGTTACGCAGGTTATCCGAATCGCCTGTAGATTCCATTAATTAAACCATAATGCGAAATAGAAGTCTCATCGATAGTTTTCGAAGAAGAGTGCTACGAATCAACAGTATTGGGCTGTAAGTATTTGGGGGGGGGGGGGGGGGGGG
>JAEMON010000006.1:34154404-34165847 GCA_030264115.1 Lygus lineolaris
CGTTGACCTAGTTTTGAAACTGTAAAAAATTGACATTTTGCTTGTCAATTGTGATGAATGATCAATTAAAAAACGAATTTTCGACTTTAAAGCACGTTTCGGTCGACATCTGGTTCTACCACACCTTGAAGTTCCCGTAAGGTCAGATTAGAGCGGTCGTTATACTACCAGTAAAAATTACGTCAACTCTCAAAATTAATCATTTATTGTACTATTCAAGATTAAACTATTGAATTCGAATTCAACTTTTCCGCCTGGTATTCGATAATAGGCCTAACCTATTTTTTTCGAGTCAAAACACATACATTCTCAAGCGCATCGTTGAATGCACTGAGGCAGTCGTTTGATTCCGTGAACTCTTATCTCCATACCTGCAGTTATACTACACTTCAGATTTTTCCTTCATTGAAAAACCACTGGATGGGCTAAGTCCATTTGACAAGAAAGTGCCGGCATTCGTGTCCATATGGTTCAACTTTTCTTGCACGAAACCGCATGCTTTCTCGAAGAAAGTTCAGAAATTGTCTGAAAATGTGTTGGGATACGAATACGCCAACACATACAGATCCCACGTTTAGTGTAGCAACTGTGAATCTTCCAGATGGTATCTGACCTTGAAAAGGACTAGTACATCCAAATTGGGTCTAGAATGATTTTAATGACGAAAAGTGGCGATTTTCTTCAAAATTCAGCCTTTAAGATAGTTCTCAACAACACAGCATTCAAATTCAGTTGTTGATCGTTACTAATCGCCTAAGGGCCAAAATTGTTATAACTCAAAAGTTGAATACCTAATTTCTGTATTTTCACATCAGAATCAGATTGAGTGGCTTCTTTCTATATACATAAATATATAGCCGAGATGCGTAAACAATTCAGTACACTACTTTTTCTTCACCAAATCTTCAAATTTATTGTTCGATTCCCCATAAAATCATAAAAACCGCCAAAAAATAGTGTATTAATTGGGATTCGTTAATAATTCAATAATAAAGACAACTGCACTTGAGTAAGTTTTTCGTCACACCTCGTTAACTGACCACTAAAAGGTGTACCAGGTTGAGAATAATTAATAAATAAATATTCTCGTGAGATCGCCAAAGATCCATTCCATAGCGCATTTCTTCTGAACTCTGAAACGCTGTTGATTGAATCGATTCAACTTACTGATTATGAACAAAATCACCAAGAATTCTGCCATAATTTTCGAGTATCTACTTTTTCCTAGTTATTTTTGTTCATATTTTTCCCCTTCAAACAACAGATCAATCAATATCACCAATTTTTGGCAATTCAACTTGTATTTCAAAATTTTAACCATCACCTGATCATTATTCCTAACTTGTTCATTTTTGTTAGTACCTCCTACCCAGGTATCATTTTCCACAGTTGCGTCCGTATAGAATTCATTTAGAAGTCTGGTAGGTAAACCGTGTTTCTTTTTTATTTATTTTATTTTTTCATTATAATTTTTCATTATTTATGTCGTTAATGTTGACATTTAAACACCATTTCAATGAATAACTTTGCCTAAATTGTCGCATGACAGATAATGGGATGGAGGAGGAGACACAAAGTACACACATAGAACAACATCGAAAGCACACGTAGTGAGAATCACAGCAAGCTATTATAACACATAAATCCGTGCTTTTATTATGTTTAATCACATTTATTACAATGTAACACATAAAAGAGGGTTAAAAAACACATCAAACAGATCGTGCAGGTTTTTTTGCGTCTTTTTTGTATTAAAAAAACTCACCATAAAAGGCGGACGTGGTTCTGCCCTGACCATCTCAATCATTTGTACCATTTGGACTGAGTTTGAAGAGAAAAAAAATACGGTTTGGTGAGAGAAAACCGAAGAAATGAGAGATGAGGAGCAATTCAAAAGAGACGTAAGTCGGCAATGAGAGACGATAATGTGATAGAAGATGAGGGGGTGGAAGTGAGAGTTCCGGTTATTTTTGGTGGAGAGAGTGTCTTTTTTGGTGCTCCAATGTTTATGAACTTATGGGAAAAGGAGGACGGCAGCCGACGTGAACGGGAAGAGCGTTCAAGAGAGACTGAAGAGGCGGTAGGGGAGTAGAAAGGCTGCCCCCCACTCTGCCGCCCCATGGCCCCCGCCCCTCAGCATCCGCCCCACCGCCCCTCCCCGCCCCACGCACACCCCGTCACGCACCAATGGAAACGATCGAATTCCCTCTTATTACAGATTTACACCGCACCACCGCCCCCCGCGGTACCCACTGTTCTTCCAGCATTCATCGGTGGTTCTGCTTTATATCGAAATCAATACCATATCTATATTTTGGTTTTCACCATATCTATATCTCATGACTCAGGATGGCTATGGACTCATATGTGGTTCTGCTGTATATCAAAATCACTATCTCCTCTCCACATCTATATTTTGGATCTCAGCATCTATATCTCATGACTCAGGATAGCTATATGCCGCCTTCTCTTACCTCCCCCGCTATATCCATAGTTCATATATGCACTCATATGTGGTTCTGCTGTATATCAAAATCACTACCTCCTCTCCACATCTATATGTTGGATCTCACCATCTATATCCCATGACTCAGGATAGCTATATGCCGCCTCCTCTTACCTCCTCCCGCTGTATCCACGGTTGATCTACATACTCATAATTATGTTCTGCTTCATCTAGAAATCAATATCCCCCTCGCCATATCTATAGTTTGGTTCTCACTGTATTTATATCTCATGACTTAGGATATCTATGCCTTCATATGTGGTTCTTATGTATCTCAAAATCACTACCATTATCTGAATTTTGGATCTCACCATCTATATCTCATGACTAATGGTAGCTGTAGGCCTCCCGCTCGTACATTCCCGTTATATCCACAGTTCATCTATGTAGTCATATCTGGTTCTCCTCTACCTCAAAATCAATGCCTCCTCACCATATCCATATCTCTCGACTCAGGATATCTTTATGGCTCCTCGTACCCCCCCCCCCCCCCCCCCCCCACCACACACACACACACAATGTAACCATCTTTGCACTCATATAAATTATGTTTCTGCACCTTCAAAATATTACTTCTCTCCATATCCACATCATGATCTGATATAGCTACTATCGACAATACCTCGTGTCAAAATATCTAGAATGTCCAGCCTCCTCCATTCGCTGACCACAGCCCTTTTACTTCCCTAAACAAATCTGTGGTAGGTCATAATTATTATAAAGCGACGGACACAAGAAGCCATCCTAACAAGTAACACGCTACATATTTATATTACTTCACCTTATCTCACCTTACAAAGGATGTCAAAATCAAAATTTGGGACAAATTTTCAAATGGGAGGGTATGCTGGAAAGCCAGCAGTATTCACCTAAATTTTTGTGGATCTAAAGTGGCATAAATCAATGGGAATAGCCGAATGATCTCTAGATCATGGAACCTTTCTGAAAGTGATGAGTTGTTTGAGGGGGTACCGTCATCGGTCCAAGACGTCCTTGAAAATGCCTGAATATCGGCTATCAAATACTACTCCACCCTACCTTATCACTACTTGGGACTAATAAGTTGAAAAAAGGGGAAATCCGACCCCTTCAGCATACCATTTTAACCTTGAAAAGTTTTTCAAACTGTCTTCTTTAATGATCAATCAATTTCAAATCTGTTCACGGCATTCTATTTCCAATTCTTGAATTCAGTACGCTAGGTATTTAAAGTTCAAATTTTAATTTGTTTCAAAATTCAAAATGTCAAAAATTTAAAATTTGGATAGCAATTTATGAAAAAATAGATAACATTAATTGTTATGCGGTTATTATTGATGGAGAAACATGGCCTAAAAGTTATACAGCACCCTCACGACCGAGCAGTATTGCGGGTGCTGCATAACCTCTGCGCCGTCCCTAGAACCAATAGCCACTGGAAAGTTTGCTGATGATTCTTGATTCATTATTTATATTATGTACACTATATTCGCCCGCTAAGTAGGAAAAATCACTCCAGTACGTAGTTTCCTACGCCAGAAAATTGTAAGTCCCTCAGGAGGCTGGAAGGTTCTTCTGCTAAGGAGTAGGATAGATACAAGCGAGAGAGGTAACAGTGTATTGCGGGTAAGCCTGCCCTTCAAATGTCGTGACACAGATTGCAACTCTTGTTCTGTTGAGATAAAAGACAATGTTTCAACCTTGCAAGATTCTCTCTTGAAACAAAGGTAAGTGCAATATAGAAGGTGGAGGGAAACATTCGTCAACAATTAGGCGGTGAAAAAGTTGAGATAAAAATGTTCATTTTTCTTTTCGAGGGGTAGGATAACAAATGGCACCGGGGGGGGGGGGGGGGGGGGGGGGGGGGGGATGATATCTTCTCAAAGGAATTCATAACAGCGGCCTAGCATATGCAGTTCATCAAGTGGCCTTACCATTAGGTTTGTGGCTGCTTGTTGTTTAGAATATCATGGAAGGAAGAGATGTTTGAAGGATATTGAAGAGGATACCTCCTGAGGGCGGGTCGGGGTCGGTTTGTGCCCGCTGATTAGGTAAAACCGCCTTCTCCATTAAATCTCCATATTAAATCTATTTGGGATGCATAATGTATTTGGAAGGGCTAACGAGGGATTTACCAGCGCTTGAGCGGCAAAGGCTCCACTTGGAAGGCCCCTTCTCTGGCAACTCTCTTCAGAAAATCGAAATTAAAGCGGGTGTCTGCATTCTACATATTATTTACCTGAGCCTCAGACGTGGGCATTATACTAGTTATTATGCATTATGCAACTGAACCGTGAATTTCATGGAAACGCTCTCCGTAACGCCAATTAGCAATGTTATTCACTAGCCCGTGATCTCAACATGAATCATCCATTAAAGTGGGGCCGGGTTTTATGAGATGATGGAGAATAGGTGGGTCAGGCCCACTCATGGGCTAGGAGCCGTCTTATTTTTGTCCAGAACGGCCCAAACCTAATTGCTGCTACCAATGGCCGAACTAACCCTCAATTGCCGAACAACCAGAACTCTTATTTATCTATTCATAATACTAGCACAATAACATGAGAATAATACATAGATTTTGACATATAGCAGTCGGTATGCAATATTTTAACAAAGGTGATTGAGTAATCAGAACAATAAGATACGAAAAAGTACACTTTCAAGTAGAATTCAATTATTTTTTTATTTTTTCAGAAATTGATGAAAATATAAATTTGGGTGATGAAATAGGACCAACAAGATTAAATGTTTAAGTGATTACTCTTTTGTGATTGCCAAGTTAGCAACCGAACTCTGGCGAGCGAAGCACGTTCTGACAAATAATTTCAAAACGCGGCACCTTTCGGCAAACGAAAAAGGGTCTCTTGGGCAGGACAAGTGGACGGCGGTTGAACAAACTATAGTTGAAAGAAGAGAAGCTTACAGCTATGGAACGAGTCTCACCACTGTACAGTGTGTTGGGTCATTAAATTGAGTGTTCGTGCCAATCTGGTGGCAGCTCCGTAGAGATATCAAATAATGCATCAAATGTGTAATGCAATTTTGTACAACTAGATCCAAAATTATGTAACTTATCGGAATACTCGTCTATAATAAACGTAGGGGGTAGGAGGCCCAGGAAAACCCCAAAGCCGCGGGTCAGCAACCCTAAACTACCTCTACTCTACCACCCATAGAGAAGGTGGAGGTAGAGGTAGTAAAAAAGGGACTGATCCCAAGCCTAGGTATTCATTACTTCGGCAATTCCTAAACCTAGAGGTACCTGTGAAACCTGTCTTGTGCATTGCTATACATCTCTTGCAAAAATAAGGTACACAATCTCACAAAGTCTTGCCAGTAAATTCTGTCCTCTGAACCAAATATTTAAGTGACTAAGTGTATACCACTGGGCCGTCCTATAATATTTGGTAAATCGACACAAGGGAACTAAAAGTAAATTCTACAGTTCTACTCTCTGCTGGACTGACTAGGTGTATATCACCAGGCCGTCGCCCAGTCGAAATAGAACGCCTAGAATTTTATAGTTACCCTTACCACGAGAGAAAAGACACATTGGGAAGGAAATCCAATATTTCTGAATAAGGAAAATATTTGCTCAGGCCGTCGGAATATTGGCTCCGAAACAATCAAGTGTTTCAAACACATTATCAAAATGTTTGCCCATCCCTCTGTTGGAAATCTGACTAGGCCAAAGGCCGGACAGTCGTATCCAACATAGGTATATGAGAAACTTGATAATCTTCTCAAGAGGAATTTCAAATATTAGGCCGTAGGCCAATACCCGCTGGCAAAAGGGGGAAAGTAAAATAATAGGCGGAACTAAATTCGCTACATAATGTGTTTGTGCCAAGTAGGTAGTTCTCCCACACTTCCACCAGAGAATTGATGGTTTCCCTTGCTACTTTTTGGTGGGTTGCTCCTTTTCGGCCTTTGTGTTTACTTCTAATTTATGAAATGTTTTCAACCTGAATTTCCTTGAGTACGTTTCGCAGAAAATCCATGTGCGAACACCATCCTTTGTGACTCTAATGAGGTCTGCGCATAGGTAGGAATTTATTGTCTCCACTTTTGACAGAAAATTCAGATTTATCAACCTCTAAAACCTCTAATAGCCCAATTTTAAGTCGAAATCCCGAAATATAGAAATTAGCGGCATGTTGTCTCTGGTGCTCGTTTGTACAACGGCGCTTCGAAACGGGTGAGAGGATTTGTCGAATGGTCTTACACTGACTCTGGCTAATAAGTCCAATTGTCAGTGTGAGCCGCCCATCCATACTGCAACCCCTGAGAATAATGCGTACCAAGCTTTTAGCGAATTTTTGAAGAAAATGAAGCTATTGCAAGGCCTCAAAATTTGTGTAACGCAAATTTTTGGAAATTTTCTTCATGGAAATCCGTTTCAGACCATTCTAAAACGATTCCTGAAATTTGACACTTTTATATATATATATATATATTTATATTTATATTTATATGTTTATATATGTGTCATTCCAGACGATATCTGCCCGAGGGATCGAGATAAAAATTCCCAAAAAAATTTAAAATGTCAATAACATCGAAAGTAAGGATAAGTTCGTTGGCCCGAATTTTTGGAGTACTCCAAGGGATCAAATTTTGAGAATTTAGTCCAAAAATCGCTTAAAAAAAACGTGTTTTTTTTTAGGTTTTTGGTGTGAAATACCATCCTAAACATAGGAACATGAATGTGGTATATTCGGAATCAGCGTGAAATTTCCTATAAGAATCACCCACAAAATCGTTTAAAATTATTCTTTGAAAATTCGCTCACCAAATCATGCTGCATGAATGGAACTTTTTAAATGTAATACCTACCTGTTCTTTCATAGGGGACGAGTCCAAACTACTCATGAGGGTAGGATGTTTCGTTGTAGGTTCTTTGGACTCCTACCCAGTATGTACTAGCGTAGTACTAATTCGTTGAGGGCCTAAATTACCTAAATATGTGAATACATCATAGTTTTAAAAAAAGTCCCATGCATGCAGCATGAGTTGATGACCGAATTTTCAAAGAATAATTTTAACCGATTTGGTCGGTGATTCTTATAGGAAATTTCATGCTGATTCCGAATATTTATGTTCCTATGTTTAAGATAGTAATTTACACCAAAAACCTAAAAAAAAACACGTTTTTTAAGCGATTTTTGACTCTAAATTTTCAAAATTTGAACACTTGGAGTACTCCAAAAATTCTGGCCAACGAACTCATCCTTTCTTTTGATATTATTGACATTTTCAAATTTTTTTGGATTTTTTATCTCGATTCCTCGGGCAGATATCGTCTGGAGTGACACACACACACACACACACATAAATATAAATATATACCTATAAATATATATATACATATAAAAAAGTGTTAAATTTCAGGAATCGTTTTAGAATGGTCTGAAACGGATTTCCATGAAGAAAAAGTTCAAAAATTTGCATTACAAAAATTTTTAAGCCATTGCAATAGCTGCATTTTCTTCGAAAATTCGCTGAAACAGTATTAGTCAAGAGAGAAATACCAATGCATTTCATATAAAAACAAAGACTAAGACCCTACTTAGTATGGACCTTACTCTTGGGTGGCCGCAAACACCAAGAAAGAGTCATCTTGACTTCCTCACAAGGGACCAAGCGGGTTCCATGGAATCCCGCCCATGGGTTCCAAGTTGAGTATTAGGTATGCAATAGGTCGGTATGTATGAGGGTTTGCATGGATGATCCAAGACAGAGTATTTGATCGCAGTCAGAACGATATTAGCTGCTGGGTATAAACGCATTTAGGAACAACTCCATTTTATGATCAGTCCCATTTCACTCGAATTTCGGCGGATCTAACAACTAGCATTAAAGGGGTGCGGAGGAAGTGCTCTAAAACTTCTTTCAGGATTAGTCTACGCAGGCTCAGTGAAGACGCGGAGCAATATTCAGACCTAAATTTAATACTTCGCGCCATTACTGGGCCTATATGTAGACTGACCCAGTACAAAGTTTCAAAGTGCTTCGTCCGGCGTTCCCGAACATTTTTATTGAGTCAAGTATTATTAATATAACACACCTACTTCTTTATTACGCATAAAGTAACCATCCCCGCATGAAATCGAGCTCTAATAAATTAGCAGAGCATGAATAAGCGACGAGACAGCCACGAAAACCGACCACGACCAGACTGTACAGGTAGGAGAAGCTTCCTATTCTCATGGGGAGGGGCCAAAATGGAAAATGTCAGTGGCAGAGAAATGGGAAGGGGGGGGGGGGGGGGTCCTGTTGTATTATTCATAGTTGGGCTCCTTCGTTCCCCTTAGAACGAGTAATGGGGACTTTTGAGGGTAGCTTATCCATTATTCCTTATGGCGCTTTTTTCCACATTCGACTAAAAAAAAAAAAAAAAAAAAAAAGTCGGTGGGATGTAAGGGGTGGAGGACACGCGTATTAACGAATGAACACGTTCCGACATGACTGACCACCCACGTTTTCCCTCTTGGCGGGGTTTTCCACGTCCCTCGGACTCCTTTTTCGTCCTAACAAAAGGTTTTTGAGTGGGCAAAACAAGTTGAGGGATATAGGGAAGCGGTCGGAGGAGTTGAATGTATTTTTTTCCCCCTTTCGACCGAAAGGACAGATGGGATTTTTTTGGCAGTCCCTGTCCCTCCTTGTGTAGTTTATTATGTGTCAATCGCACGACACTATTATCGAATCATCCTCCTACTTAATTCAAAAGCTATGATGTAATGGATCATATTAAACGTGATGGTCAACATTGAATATTGAAAAATCTGGTATAGAATGAATCAAAAAATGTATAAGTTTTTCACAGTTGTACATTGCGAACATTATAATAGTTACATAGGTACTGAATTACGTACGTCCTTAGATATTCGTCCATGGTCAAACTTCATAGCATTGTATACAGCTGGTAATTGACTTCTTGACTGCTTAAGGATTATTTTCTTCTGTTTTATTCACCGGGTAACAAGCGTCGTTGGGTAGGTAGCGTTCCATAAAACTTACGACCGTCTCATTGAATGTCATACCTTCATTATATGGTGTGCCCAAGTTTTTGTGCTCTTCAAACTTTAAGGATCGATTTCTTCAACTAATTTGCAACAAAAAGTTCCTCATAGAAATGTTTGTCTAACCACTTGTTTTCGGGAGGTTTTTTCATTGTTATATTTTTTCCGTGTTCTCAGCCTTATATGTGACTTTAATAATGGCTATAACCCTCTCAATTTACGAATGAAAGGAAAATTCAAATAATAGAGTATGTCGATACAAGACCTTTTTAGTTCGCCCGTAACATGGTACGGACTTATAGGGAACTTGTATCGTCCTTTGTTGTTGTGTTTTATGCTACCCAAATATGTGTTTTATGTTTTACCCAAATCAACCCATTAGTAAACGTACTAATGGGTTGATTTGGGTATGTTTTATGCAATCTGAGCATAATGTCTGCAGCGTCCGAGAGGAATCCAGACGAACAAAAATCCGGCATGATGAGGATTAAAAAGGCCTCGTCTTTATCCTCCTCCTGCATCCGTGGCGTTGTCTATAATAATTGATGATGAAATAAATTGAATGGGAGCAAATAGATAACTCAATAGGCGTTCCTCTAGTGCTTAGCGTGTGACAAAGTTGCAACCCTTCGGATTGGTAATTTATCGAACGTAAGACACTCCCGAAGTTTCGAGCAAGTTGGGCACGAACCATCCCAAGTGGGCTCGCGTGATCGTCTCAGGTCTCTCCACCCCCATCAGTCGTCGCTCTCGACCTGGCAGTCCTATTGAATAATCTATAGAAGGCATCCAGAAATAATATCCGGAAAAGGGCGCAGGTGACGAGGTATAGTGGAGCACAGTGAAATACTCTTGAGAGAGGCATATCTAAATGAGATTCTTGAAGGGCGTCGGAACACGACTGAGGGCGCGAGTTTTAGGGGTTTCAAATATAATTGAGTGGTTAACACCTTCACTTAGCATGACGGCGATTGCCCAAATGTTGTTTGGGAACCCAGGGGCTCGTCTTCTTTCGTGACTCGTTCTGTTCGGTAACTAACGCTAATAATAAGGGTCGAACAACACAAGAGTTTGCGGATTCAATCAGTGGCACGAAAATACGATTAGGGGAACTTCGCTTGTATAAGAACACACCTAAGAGGTAGTAGGATCATTGATTTTCTCACTTTAAAATTCCTTTTCACGGTCTTGGATCCACGAAATCATGTTTTTGATTGTTTATTTGAAAAATAGAACGGCCGAAAGCCAAGGATAATACAAGTACCTACAGTAAATGATATCGATGTTTGATGGGTTGAACACCACTAGTTTATTGGATTTGAAATAACAGGTTTCTAACGATGTTTGACTCTTAATAGTCAATGTTGGAAGAATAAAAGTGCTCATCAACTCCGCTTTGTAATATGTACGGAGTGAAATGACTCCTTCCCGATTTTTTGGGGTTTACGTGCCCGTTTTAGTGCCTTTTCCGTCACAACATGTGGCTCTTGTTGCGAATGCTGTCTCGTGTGCCTATTCAATACAGGAGTTAGAATGACACTCAATTCATTTACTGAGGTTCCTAACAGCGCCAGCGGGCCCCTAGACGGTTTCTCATGAATTTTATCACCCTCCGATTTTCCTTAAATTCGGAGGTCCGATTTTCCTTAAATTTGGTGAGTTGGAGATCGGAACGGGGATGATCTCCAATAAATTGACTCCGGTTTCCTTTTATCCGAATGGGTTTCCACAACTTCATCGTGAGTGATTTATAAACAGCTACGTACATAATTTTTCGTGAAGAGGAGATGAAAAACCACTATCACGGTTCGAGTGGAAAATAGGGCATACATTTTCAGACGTTGGCCCTAGTTCGAAAAGGTTTGTTAGAATACAACATGATTCTTAGAATCGAATGAGGTCACCCGGAGCATCTTATATTGTCAATTGACCC
>JAEMON010000006.1:34165889-34176789 GCA_030264115.1 Lygus lineolaris
CCCACCCCACCCCACAACAATGGCTCAAAAGGGAAAGACGTAAATATTACGTAGCGAAACCTAAAGTCACCTAGTACAGGGCAATACCAGTGCAGAGTTGGATAATGATTTTAGAATACACCCATGATATACCCATACTGTTACGGTAGGCGAGGAAGCTCTACGGTCGCCCACTTGGCAGATATAGATGTATTTTGTTCTGTGCTGCTTACGGCGATTTGAAAAATCGAATATAATATATTATGTTAACATATTATGTTAAGTTTGCTGTAGTGCACCTGAAGGGCTTGCTACCAGTACAATTCCTGTAATAATATTTCAGTTAAATATATTTTGAATTGTAACTGTTCATGAATGATCAACAGATTATAGCTAAATACATTGTAATAATTGAATTGATTTGCATTGAGTCTCAATGTACTCATCGAAACTGAAGTTCCCGCACTCAGTAATCGAACTTTGATAATGAATTTTGGTAGATCGTTGACAAAGTCGACTTGACAGAGCAGATTATACGAACGCTCTCCATGAAGACTACGATTGAGTTTTATCAGGCTTAAGAACCAATCAAAACGTTCATATATGCGATTTAAATGGATTAGAGCTGCTGTCACCTCGGAATTGCCGACTTGGCTTTCGACGGATTAGAAGTTTCGATTGACATGAAGCCATCTGTAATCCCCCTTGAGCCAGAGGAAACCGTTGTTCCCTGGCACTTCTGACGGTGAACGAAAATTCTGAATGATACCTACTGGGATTTCAGGAGATTTCGTTACTCTTGATCTTGAACCATACCCAAAGTTTTATTAGGTATATCATAAGTAGTTGTTCGCTTTTGAATAACAGAGAACCGATCACTCCACTCACCCACAGTTACTTCGAGCCTTTTGTATCAAGATGCTGGAGTAGTCATTTTTTCGACATGCCCTGACTCCCTGCTATTTGAAGCTTAAATTACTGTTCAGGAATTATAATATCACTCCTAGACGGTGTATTTTATTAATTGTTGTATATATATTATATGTACTATAATAATATTATATCATATTATTATAGTCATATTGTGACGATCATTCTATTTCAGGATAATTTTCTCACCGACCGTCAACGATATCTGTCTTTCGATGGACCAAGGGTGCAAATCACTCGATCTTGGCAAATCACTAGTAGGTATGCAATCTGATCTCCAGAGTGCATTGCTGCACATAAACAGAATTATATCTATATTGGGTTGAGTGTGGAAGCTGTTATTGGCTATTCTTGCTGGAAGAATGACCGCTTCCACTCTCAACCCACCACCATACATGTCAACATAATGGCTACCCAGAACCCCAAAGTTATAATATCTTGTAATTATTACAAAACGATGAATTATTTTGCTGTACAGATCACCCATCTGCGATGATCACAGTTCATTGGTTACCGTCGTGATGATAATTACCCCGAATCGCTCCCTAGTTACTGAGTTCAATGTACCTATAGTATAGTGCGATGTTGATAATAACGTTTCTTCCGTCATGGAGTAGTCGTTTCTACCTGTTACATCATCAGGAGGTTGCATTTATCTATTATAGTGATCTTCTGTGGATAGGTAGGAAAGTAACGGATTGGGTCGGAAAATGCATGAATGGAGATTTTTGGGCTTCTTCCGTTATTAAATATCGATTTGAGACTTCCACTTATGGGAAGCGACCAGTGAGGGGGAGATTGGAGAAGAGTTGGCTGATTCAAACGAAATTAGTGGACTAGCAGCCAATCACTTCAATGACACTATGACACCAAAACAAGCTTTGGAATCACCTTACGCGGAAGACTGGAAGAAGGCCATGCTTGAGGAATACAATTCACTCGCGAAGAACCCTGTGTTTCACGGCCGGACGAAACACGTGGACATCCGTCATCATTTCGTTCGAGAAGCACTTGCTGCGAACCAAATTAGCGTTCGTTACCTGGACACAAGAAACATGCCAGCGGACGTCCTAACGAACGCATTACCAAATCCCAAACACATGGAGTGTTTTGTGCCAAGTGCTTTGGACTATCAAACTTGAAACAAAAATAATTACCAAGGGGTAAGTTCATTTTTGAGGGGGAGTGTCAGACCAACTCCAGTTTGGGATATTTGTTTGGATCATGTGTTTATGATCACTGCGTTTTTGTGTGAGTTGAATGTGAGTTGTATTAATGTTTGTAAAAAAATGTATGATGAATATATCTCGCTTTACCAAATGCGCACTCTGTATTTCTAGCACCAAAATCATGAAACCATATTCATTACTCTTGAAAGTTTTTGGGCGTGGGCCTTTCAAAAATGCCGTCCTTTTTTCCACCCTTTGGGGATAACCAACAGAAAACCACGATTTGATGCATAACTAGACCCCAAATGGCACTTTTCATACGAAATTCCTTTCATTTCGCCAAACGTAACAGAAAAAGTACAACGTAGGTACAACGCCGGGCGTCAGTGTCTTGTTAGCCGTAAGCGGACGGATTTCTGGACTTTACGTGCTTTTAATATTGAAAAGTATAACTTCAAATTTCGAGGAGGGGGTTGAAAACTTTGTCTACTCTACCAAAAACAGACCAATTATTTTATAAATAGATATGGAGGAAGGAAGAGAACGGAGAAAAATGGTAAAAATTGCTGCAATAGAAAGAGAAAGGAGAAAAGGGAAAATTGGGGTGGGCAAAAGAGGGATATCCAGCCCTGAGGGATTGTGAGTGGAGGGGAGGGAGGGTTCAATTTTTTTTCTACCCCGGTTTTCCATCTACGGGTCTTCCATGCCTTGATTACACGACCCCCGTAGGGCCGAAGGGACCCTCGCAACCTCCCTTTCCCCGTCTGATTACAACAATTAGCTTCCCCTCCCACGCATTCCCAGCCCTAATTGACTGACACCGACTTAAGCCTTTGTAATTGTTGGCTCCTCGCAATCACAAGGTCTCTCCTTCCTGCCCTTGTGATGTTTCGCCGTTGAAAATTTCTTTTCTCTGCCTTCAAATCAACCGCTTTTCGAGTGAACATGCAGCGGGGCTGTGGTTCCAATTAGGTAGGTACGGAGACTTGAGTTTAATCACAATCAGGCGAAAGAAAAAGTTGCCAGTTAACCACGATTGTGAAGTAATTAATAACATTAAAATAAAATTTTGAGAACAATGCCACTCGGTTGGACAAGGTTCCAACCGTATACAGTTAACCCTGTAAAGAACGTTCCAGCTCTATACTTCAACCTACTTCGACTAACAAAATAAGCACCAACAGTAGTACGCTCGACCATAGTTTGACAAGGTTCCAACTGCAGGGTCGGCCCTGGATTGATAAGCAATAATATTCAATTAGCAGTGATTTATTTGGGGGTTTTGCGGGTTATTTATTTACTGAGCTGATCTGATGGGCAGAACAACCACGAGATATCCGCACTCTTCCGGACTTGTGACAACTGAACTTGGGACGATGTGGTTTTGTGCTACTGAAGAGTTGGTATGGCAGGGGGAACAGCCATGTCGATCCCCTCTGAGGAGAGTGCAAATTTGTAACTTTTGGCCTTTGACTATAGTTTAAATTAAATTAATCAAGAAGGAGCCTTGTCACAAGTCCGAAAGAGTGTGGATATTGCGTGGTTGTTCTGCCTATCAGATCAGCTCAGTAAATGAAAAACCCACAAAACCACCAAATAAATAATATTCAAGGGTTCATGATAGATTATACATTTTATCAAGGACGGGAACAATTGGCCCTAATCCCATAGACGGTACTTTTAGGAAATTGTTTTGTGTCTGCATTATCAGAAGACTGAAATAGAGTCTTGAGAACGCTGGAAACGGGTTTGTACGTTTCCGCTGAAAGGGGACGTCATTTTCAACAACAACAAAAAAAAGTCGTAAAGAAGTGGACAGTCCTAATAGCACTTAACCGCTCAATCTAATAATGCTGGAAAAGAAAGAGAACAATATCAAGCTTTTCAACATAGAGTAATGAGTACATTTTCAAAAGAACTAGGCACCTTTCAACCTTAAAACGAAGAAATCTGATGCGAATTATTTTACGGGATCTTTAAACAGAAAATTTTGATCTGCTTGCAAAAATACTAAATAGTTTTCATACTCAAAATGCTTACACACAGTAATTTACCCCAAAATCCACAAAATGAGAAACTGTTGGCAGGTTTAATTTCAACATTAAAAAAACGAAAAACAGAGACCACCGGCTGTTTTTTCAAATTTTAGCACGCTTAGAACCTACCAAAGCATGTACAAACAAGTACATGGGCGTCGAAGTCAGTTTTATAACAAGCTAAGCACATTTCCAAGGTGCCGTTCCCTCAGGCCAGTTATATTCTATTATGTTCTCCAAGAAGTTCTACGAGAATTACCGAACAAGTAATGCATACGAATGCTCCCCTTTCAAACGGCCGAGTGGGGGGAGGAGCTCCTCCCTATAAAATTATACAAGACCAGGCACAACAACCTCCCCCCTCCATCCCTCTCATCCTTCGCCCAAAAGTAATCACTTTTTAGTTACGTAACAGGGCGAAAGAAAAGCTTGTTGGGGGGGGGGGGGGGGGGGGTGAGAGAAGGGTTAAATGGGAGGGGGTAACGGCGTAGCGATGCAAAGAGCACTTTGCCGAAGGAGAGTTTGCCAGGGAAGTTTTGAAGGACCAACGAAAACTTTATTACCCCTTGTTGGGAAGGTATCGGGAGTGAAAGACTTTTATCATTATTTGATGCCATTAGGGGGCGCTATAGTGGGTGGAGGTTGGAGGTGGATCGAGCGTATAGTTGTAACGGCATTAGGAGCAAATTAGGTTGGCTCGGTTGAAGACGCCGATAGTAAACCTTAAACCTTAACTGATTAAATCCGGGCGATTAACCTGTGGAAGAGGAAACCGAGGAATTGATCGGAATGGATTTTGGAAGGTAGGTGGGATGATGAGGATGGAGGGGGGTTTGAACGCGCCTCAACGGGTTTCCTGTGTTTAAGAGCGGAACTTGTGGTGGCGGTGGAGTGAGAGGGGGATTCTGGATCCGATGGAACCGATATACCTGTACCTACTTGGTGAGATCCACCCTGTTAAACGTCTCCCTCTAGATGTATCACAAAATAATACACAATCAAATTATGTACATTGGCCTCAATAATAATCCTATAGTCCAATAAGAATAAAATATCAACATCTCCACAAAATTTGTTGTTTTACGTTTTAGGTCAGGTGTTTTGTACTGTCTGTCAAGTTGGGTGGACAGCATAATATACCATCCTCACCTATTGTAACATGGACGAAAAGAATCAACTGGTGAAAACCCGATTTCTAAAACCGTGTCTTCAATTCTGTACATCAAAAGCGATGAAACTTGATATGCAGCCTACACTTCTTTCCCGTTCACCCTTGGTGTAAGCTGACTCTTGGGAGATCAATATTTGACTCAGCTTTTGTGAAAGTTTAATTTGGAACACAAAACTTTGTTCAAATATGAACCTTCGGTAGTGAGGAAGCAAAAAAACGAATATAAAAGACTGCCTAGGTCACTTTTGGGTTCTATCTGAGAAAAAGTGCAGTAGGTAACGTTTTCTTTTGTACTTGTGGGTTCATCAGGGTCTTTATAAGATACCTGATCCTGGAGGTTGAAATATCGTCATGTGGTCGAATTCCTGACGAACCAGATGATACCAAAAGCGACGAAAAGGACTGGGTCCTCTTGCCTCAGAATTCAGAACAGACGATCATTTGAGGCTGTTCTGACCAGGTATTGACCGGTGGAAGATATGGAGGACCCCGGAGCTCTGTTTGGTGGTAAACAGTATATATATAGAAGGGGGGCCCGATGAGCGGAAGGACGTGGTGAGAGAGGACGTGATGCAGGGGGGCGTCGGACCCCGTGTTTGCCGACCGAGTGTTGCCTCTCCGGAGCCCTTCTAATAAATTTAATTGATGTGTGAACAAACATAGGGAAGCCTTCAGGCTCAGTCCGGCTCCCCTGCCCTTCAAGCTGAGAGACTGATGCAAATGCACCATAGTATGAAACCGAATGTGAAGAGAGAGATAGAAAGGCGAGAGAACGTGAACGTGAGAGATGGAAACGGGTGGAGAGGAGAGATTGTAGGAGGGAGGGGGGAGGGGACTTCCATCCGAGCCCTACATTTAATTTAACCTTCCCCTGGTTTCCGAATGTAGCTGCGGGCATTGCTTTTCAATATAATACCCCTCCTCCCTCCTACTACTATCCCCCCCCCCCTCCTCCACTATCAAAATCCACCTCGACTCCCAGTCAATCCCTCGAAAAGGCGAATAAATCAGTACGTTTTAATCCTGGGCATGCGAGTTTCACTATTTTAAAATCCGCCCATTCAAAAACATAGCTGGAGGGATATGAAAATGAATAATTACGTCTCTTTCATTGGCAGCCATCTTCATCAGTGACAACCCACTGACAACATAAATATCAATGTTGATTTCAACCGCTGTATTTACCAAACTGGTACCCAACTTCTCAACTATTCGCATCTAAACCATCTGTCACAGATCTCTATACATGACTAAATAAACAATGGATCGTCCATGTTATTAATAATGGACGTAGCCAATACTGGAGGTTAAAAAATCGTCTGAAGGCTATTTTTCATGATATTTTTGTTGTAGGTAGAAATCGGAAACCATATTTTTGCGAACGTGCGAATGCAAAAAACGTGAGCATCGCACACTTACATTTGTTTGATGAATAGGATCCCCTGGTTATTATTGCAGATTTGGATTCCACTTGAAATTTCATGAAAAAAAGACCCGTCATTCGAAGTTTTTAGTGCCAAAGCGATCGTAACGCGCTACACGTGCTCAAAACGCAATAAAAACTTTTTTGGTGAATGCAGTAAACCATCAAGTCATGATTTTTGGGTAATTTACCACGCTGAATAACGTGGTGATGACCATTTTTTAATTCAATCCAACCTTGAATTACCGAGGAAATCGATTATAATATTACATTCAACAATACAGAATCCCAGTAGTTTTCGAAGTGGGATTAGCTGAAATTTTTAATGAACACACGTACCATGGGATTCATTGTGAAAAATACCCCAAAATTATGTATAAATTGATGTTATGTACTTCAATGCATCCCCAAAAGAAATTATTATTGCGTTCGGCTAAATTATGAACAAATCAGAAAGATAGGAACAAGTGAGTGTGTGGTGGTAAAATACAGTAGTAGGTAGGTAGCATGTACCTGCTACACCAAGTGTTGAAAACGCCTGTTAAATTGAGTAGACACTTGTAGGTTCACATATCGTAGGTCTTTCATCTCGTGGACATGGAGTACTATCAGAAGCTTGTACCAATTGGTTTATTATTCCTAATTACGAGTAGTAATGCACTTATAAGATCCCAGCGAGGATGATTCAAGTTTCACCTGAAAAACCTGTTTCGCGAAATGAAACTGTGATTAACATGAGTTTTTTCTTTGGTAGAATCCCGATATATCCCGATGGATATTGTGAAGATGTGGGATTTGCAAGAATGATAGGTTTGTAAATGCGTGTAGAACCTATCACCGATCCGAATATGTCTCCATGCAATAATCAGTCCCCAACTTCCTTCATAATTTGAACGGAATTGAACGAATAGATCCTGAGAAAATGGTGTTGAGAACTTTCACGCATGCGCGGTTGGTGCGCATCGTTCTGCTCGCACTGGAATGGGGTAAGGACGAATTCTTACTCCTGCGCATGCGTGATTGCTATAATTGGTTTGACTGTTATTTCAAGGAACATATTTTTTTTCGACTTGTAGACCGAGCATGACTATTTTTTGTCAGGAATCAAAATAGTTATGTAACCGGAAATAACGACCCCTTGTGTAATAGATTGTGTTGTTTTTGTGTTTATATTTTAGTGATGGGGTTACATTTTAATGCTACTACTTACTTATTACACCATTACCAGCAGCAAGAGGATGTTGAGATTTGTTGCCAACACGTTTCTATTAATTATTTATTTACATTCACCTTCTCCGAAAAAATTCAACTCTGTCCCATTTCTTTTCTGCAGAAAATGGAGACAACTTCTGAAAACGAATCATACCGACGCAATTAAAATTATGAAATACGAGGAGACCCCGAAAAGCAAAAAATACGGGAAAAAAATACTCGGGGTAGAAGGGAAAAATGGGCGTGGAGGCCGAGAGCGAAAAATATTGTACAGAGAAGCTGTTTGTAATATAGACTGAGTCACCCCGCCAATACCGAAGGTTTTTTTCCTCTTTTACTTCCTCTGAGAGGGAAAACCAGGGCCAGGTCCCTCGGCTAATTTCCAAACCCCAAACGAACATGCTGTGCGAGAGAAAGAGAGATAGATGGAGAGGGTAGAGAAAATATGCTTTGCTCCTCGTTTCGTTCCCTTTCCTACATCGTTTTCCAGGAAAAGCCATCCGGATCATCAAATACAGAAAAATCCGAGGGAAAAAATCACAGGAACTTACGGAGTGAACTTAGGAGCCGGTTTTAAAAAGAGAATCTGATCAAAGATATGTAATATTAGGTATGTGCACACTGAAAGAAAACTATAATATACCGAATACAGGATTGATCGAATAACAGCAACTCTCCTGCTATTGGTAATAGAGTTTTTGTCAAGAAAAACCAGCTGGAGACCGACTGCTCATTTTCAGTTCACGAGACGATCCATATTCGAGGTAATATTGAAGCCTCATTGCTGTCTGAGGCCCCGTATCCCAATACGTATCCCAATACGGACGCTATAGGTGCCACAGACCCTTGGTTTTTTCAGATATTTTCTCTCAATCCAAGTTCTTGAAACCCCAAAAATTCATTCAAAGTACAAAATCTGAAGGAACAAGATACAAGAAGTTTAGAAGTGACACAGAAAAATTCCTATTTTTTAACAAAAGTGCAATCATACTGACACACACTGCCAACAATAACTCAATCTTGGCAGCTTATTTCACAGCGGTCTGCTCAAATATTTGGAGTAAAGTTGCAGCTGAGATTATCATACCTATAATATGGTGCCAGATTCATATTTCTGGGTGGCGCCTTAGCCTAACACTTATTTTTTTCGAATTTGCATTTTATTTATCTATTTTTCTCCATTTTTACAACTGTATAAACATCTAGTAACTAATCTATTCACAACTGTATAATGTTCAATTTGAAGAGCTTAATATCAAAACCAACTGTCACATTTTGGAAATGTTGAAGACGCATCTGTTTACTGCTAATCAGCTGATGCATATCTTTTGCTGCTGCTGCAGTTTTTTTCTGTTAATCGAAAAATCTCGTCCTAAAATCGAGGTTCTATCCAAAACTTCACCAAGTCCAATCCATTCCTTTCCAAACCTTACCTAATCACGTAGATTCTCACACCACAGAATTAGCTGAGTTTGGGGAAAATTTAATCTTTAATCCGGAAAATAAACATTGAAACAGCATTGATAATCTTCATACTTTAATTTTAAATGCATTCGGGTATTTCCCCAGAAAATATGTGAAGCAGAACACGCTCTTACTAGGGTGCCAGAACGACGAATCGATATGGTGTAAGATGAGCTTTTGTGACAGCTGGTTTTGGAATCGATCTTTCCAATAATCTTTTGTGTAGTTGATCAGAAACTTTATACAATATTATAGTATGATATTTTCGTCATACAAATGTTTCACAATAACACACTGGTTCTGGTAGTGGCAAGGTCCAACAGTTTGGTCCCCTTCAATCGTGGAATGTCTTCGCTGTTATCATAGTGCCCCAATATTTACATCGATTTGTTGATGTTTATGGAGTCTCATTTCGTGCTCCACACTAAAGTCCACAGCGTGTTTTTGATAACGTCTTTCACCTCATCTACTGCAAGGTTTTAAAAAGGCTAAGAAACTTAAGCTTTAATATTTTGATCAGTTTATAGAAGAACCAAGTTCAAAGAATTCGTGGAAACTGTGCAACAAACTGATATCGTAGTTCTTTGAAAGCCTCTTGAGCCCATTTCTCCCGGTCGGTTAGTAGGTACTTAGGCATAGTTTTTATTTATAATTTCTTGTTTGTGTGGTTGTTTAAAGTTGGATTTAAATCAAGATTTTTATTGGCTGATTTAAATCGCGATATGAAGCGGATTGATTAAAATCAAACAACTCCGCCTGAGACTCTATCGGTCGGACTGTGTCATGTGCGAGATGAAACCTTCTCGATGAAGCGTAAAAAGGAGAGTTCAAAGTGCATTGATGTCGTTATGAGTATGACACATTGGGTTATAGTCATGCGTGAAAGTTATGTAACAGCTCCCGTGCTGCTAACGGTCTCTGATATTCAAGGACGGATTGAGACCATCGTTATGCAGAACGTTCTAGTCGTGCAGTAACTGACCATATGAACCGTTTCTCAAAGAATCCATTACCTCTAGTTCTAGTAGTTCTATTTTTCATTTGTATAGGTAGAAGTTAATACTCACCCAGGTAGGTAAATCATAAGAACGGTTCGTTTCTCCCTCATATTTCAAATTTTCAAATTTTTCAATTTCATTTCATTCTGACTGCTGCAGTATACAAAGGAATGGCAAGAACAAATTTTTACGTTTTCACGCAATGTATACATACACAAGTACACACTACAATAATACTTAAGTATGATAAATAATTAGTACTGCTTAACCCTTTGGCGGGCGCGCAATTTTTTATCACACAACCAGGCGCGCGCCGAACTCAGTTCGGCAACGCATTTCATGGGTTTTCTGCACACAATCTAACTAATTTTATAAGGGGAATACGCAGTGTATGCATTAAACCATATGGTGAACATATTTTTCTACATTTTGTAATCATCACAGACTAAAAACGTAAGTTTACGAATTTATGTATACCTCAGTAAATGTGAGGAACATCCTTTTTTTCAGGAAAGAAC
>JAEMON010000006.1:34176799-34194635 GCA_030264115.1 Lygus lineolaris
GCCAAAGGGTTAAAATTCGATGTCAGAGTAATGCGACTATGAGTTAATATTCATCGATGAATTGGTTGGTGCCATGACTACCGCCCCCCTGGACTACTAAAAAAATGCCTGAGTAGGAATGATGAACTAACGACTGAGTACCAAAGCGACATTACTTAGTACCTACTCCTAAGTCAAGGAGAGGTGACTTGAACCAACAAAAAACGACTTTTTTCTTTCTCTTTACCAACGCCTGGGTTTTCGTAACTCCCACGGCGGAAAAGGTATTTACATCCTTCCATCCACTTTTGAAACTAAACCCGATGGGAAGGGGAGCTGAGGGGGCGCTAATGCTCCGTGTGTGTTCCTGTCAGGGCTGGGAGTGAAAGCAAAGTAAAGTTGCGTCTAAACAAGGCATCAATTCTTTGAGTTTCCTTCTCAGAGTTATGAAATTCACGGAAGACCGGGCCGGGAAAGGCTTCTTATTACGAGTCCGCATCCACTCGACCTCTTGGGCCGTCTTCTTAACTTTTTTCTATATTTATCTACTTTTTTTCTTGAAGGTTTTTCGGCAGGCAAAATGGAAGTTTTTATGTCTTGCGGACGGGTAGCAGGTACTCATGATAAGTTCTTGTCAAAGTATTTACTCAAACTTACTTATAAGGCTATATCCTCTCTCCTTCAATGAATACATACCTACGTCTCCAAGTCGGGCACCTCTCTGGATGGGTAGTCTGGGTGCTCATCCACGTTTACCAGACGCCAGTCAGTATGGAAACCAGTTACAGCATTACACCACTGGATGCCAGTGACCATTAAGATCAGTCAAAAAATTCCGCGCTAGTCAACTGGCATCAAGAATAGACTTTGGGTAAGTAGCTGGCTCCCAACCACCAAAATAAGAACACACAGTCAAGCGCCTAGGGGTCAGTCATATTTACATATATTATTAGTATTTTATTAGTCAGTGTATGTTGAGACATTGAATGTTATGTACCCTCATCCATGATTCCCCTCAGTGTGGCTCCAGTGAATTGGCGACATGTAAACGGGAACTCACAGAACTAGACAGGCCAGTGGTTACTGGAGTTCAGTCACTGGATGGCCACCGAAATGGTCACGTGTAAACGCACCATTTAATTTATTATTGAATGCCAACTTGTCCTTTAATCCTGCTGACACTTTTTCAGTAGACTCAGGGGGCAACAAATTTTGACTAAAATGAGTTTCTCAAATGTTAAAATTCACTTTTTTTCCAAACGGCTCTGTCTCCGATAAAAGAGGTGAATTCACGTAGACGTTGCAGGAAAAACTTCCTCAGAATCACAGATTGATCAGAAAATCATTTTTGAATTAAAAAACGTAGATTTTTTTTATATTTTTTCTTTTTTTTTGGAATCAAGTGTTGGGGTGTTTACGACTTCACCATGGCTAGATGAGTTTGGTATAGTTTTTGACGTAATTTTTCACGCCGAATCGAATGGCCCTCAATCTATTTTTGTGGAGATGAGGGGTATTGGAACTTGTTTCTACTTGCTCGAAGAGTACATCCTGTGAATTTCATCAAAATCGTTAGAGTAGTTTGGGAGAACCCTTATAATTGACCTGGAGGGCTGAAATTCTTAGGGTCTCATCCTCAGACATGTAGAAACCAATCCTCGAAATCGGAATTATTTTATCATTTTCGTAGGGGCCGCAATCGTTTTTATACACATACGTACGTATTTTTTTTTTTTTTTTTTTTTTTTTAAATAAAATTCCCCTCAAAGGCGGAGGGGGCACGCCATTAAAAAAGAACTAAATAAATTAACTGATAATGGGGAGGACGCCCAGGATACACACATACATACATACGGACTAACATACAATTTTTCAAAACCTCTTGTAACGGTCGTTAGACCACAACGCCCAAATAAACGGTATATCTATCTATCTATCTACACTTTTCCAAAACGTGGAGTAAATTTATCAGATGTCGATTAGGACAAGTTAAACGTGGTGTTTCAGAAATTGGGTTTTCGCTGATTGCACTTTCCATTCACCTTCAGGTGGGGTGAGGAAAGTAAAAATAGTAAATCCTGTGAACTTTAACAAAACCATCAGAGTAATTATGAAGCATAAAAGCTTTAGAAAACGCAACGATTTGGCGCTCTTCTAATGATTAGTTGGAAAGGGGAACGGGAGGAGGACGCTTAAACCAATTTGGTTCAAAAAAAGATACTTGGAACCTTGAAATTTCCATTTCCCGGAGTAGCTGTTTTTTTCTTCTAAAGAGAATGCGGCGTAATCAACGCAAAGCGAATTATCAAGGCTTTAGTCTACCCAACTATCATCAATATCAGGTAAACCGGAGGATTCCTACGTGTTCAGGTAAATGAGTCGAGACTCCCTCGATGAATTCCTACTCCATTAGGAACAGTAATATTTTGCGGTTACACCGACAACTTTGCCTGCGGACCAGACTCGCTTTGCGGGGATGAAGTAAATCTCTCTTCATCCCGGGACTACCTAATTGTCCGAACTATGGCCGGAACATCCGGGAAACATCCTGAGGTTTGGGAAAAGTTGCCGAACTCGGCAGAGGGAAAACTGAGAACCCCAATAATTGGATTAATTACCCTTATGAAACGGTGGGAGCTTGTAAACTTCAGGAATGACTGTCAAGAAAATCGATAAAATGACGGAGGTTTATTAGATTAACTTGGAATGTTGGTCCCTCCTCTCTATTTGAATTGAATTTACAAACTTGCCGCGAGTTTTGTCGCGCGTTTGGAGCGTCAGGACCCGTTGGGCGAACCCCAATTCAGACCATGCAGGCCTGCAGTTGTAATTTGATTCTGTTTCGAGTGACTGTCGTTCTGCATTGTTTTCCCGGTTATAATACGACGCGGGGTTATGAAACATCGGGACAGGTAGGTATTGATCGGCTGGTAACCCAATATCAACGGCATGGGAGCTATTCGCATGATTGGTTTTCGGTTTCAGTGGTTCGCAGTTAACTTGGACCACAAAAGCTATTATTATGGTCAGATAATTAGGGCTGTAACTATCATCGCACATACGCTTACTCGAAAACCTTTAAGCTGTATAATCAACTCGGAAAATCATGAAAACAATTGTTAACCCCCACCCAAACTTTGATGTTTTACTTTTGATGGAATCAGTCACTCCAAAGGAGTGTGTAATAATGTATGAAATTTTGAATAAAAACATTAATTTTATACCTAGACAAAATGCTTTTAACTTGAAACGAGGTCATTGATGGTGAACGTCCAATTATTGGATTGTGCAGGCCTATTATACTCATTTTTGAACCTATTATACTCATGAAACAACCGCCATAACGTGTTAGAAGTAAGTTAAAATCAGAATGATCTTGGGAGTTGAATGTTTATAGGACCACACATGAATAAATGTCCAAGTCACTTGAAAAAACGAATAGCGAAAAGCAACTTACTGGATATTGAGTATATTGGGTTTCTATACTCGCTGTGTAATGGTATCTATAATAAAGCAACAACTGTTCTTCACTCAGCAAGAATTTATATTGACAGTTTTGGTTCAATAAAGTTTCCAATAACAGAAAAATGTTTCTATTCCTTCATTTTCTTTTCATAACTCAATTATTGCTAAAAATCGTTGATTTTTGAGACAACCAAAATCCAAAAATGTATCTTTAGAATTATTCTAAAACTTCCAAAACTCATAAAAAATCGAGTAAATTATTGAGTCTATTTTTTCGCTTACTGCTAAAAGAAGTGTAGTTCCGAATGAATAATGCAAAACTTAGATTTTGCTTAAGTTTAGAACAACAGAAAAAAAATCTTCTTGTCAAAATCGCTCTCGTGTAAAATTTGGTAGATAGATGGCGATTTCAAAATGATTGATTCATCTACCCGAAACTTCGCTTTATTTAAAAAAAAGGATAGGTAAACCAAGTAAAAATATCAACAACAAAATAACACATGATTCTGAGCGGTGGTGAGTGAGGAGAAGACGTTTCCAACGGTTAGATTGGTCCAGGTGCCTCTAGTCTGAGCCTCGTCTCATCAGAGTTCTGTCCCTTCGACCCCATCACCTGTGCCCTTTTCCTTTTAGCAAAGCCGCCCTTTCCCTTCAAAATCTTTACCCCTCTATCACGGCGTTGAGCCCCCAAGATTGCTTCTGTTACACCCCTCTTCACCCCTCTTTCACTTCGTCCTCGCAGCCCTACGGCCCGACACTTTGCTGAGTGGAACTGCCAGCTCTTTTCCCTCTCCCAGATCTTAACCCCCCCCCCTTCCGTTCAAATGAGAGCTTCATAAATTACGCAGGCCTCCAGCTCCCCCCACCCTCCATACCCCTCACAACCCCATGAATTAATTATTTCTAATGAAAGAGGGCGGAATTACGGACTTCTTTAATATGCTCTCATGCAACTGAAAAATTACAACTCCTTCGTCATACTAATTGATGAGGCAAACATGAGTTTTTTCCTTTTTTTCAAGGTTCGACCAAAGCAAAATATAAAACACGTCTCTCCGTTTTGTGATGACCGAGTAAGAGATGTTGATAGACTCTTATTTGAATGGAGAAGAGAATAAAAGGGCAGTGGCTGAATAATTTATGATGTTGGAATTAGGAATGAGTATTAGAACAGAAGGGATGAAAGCTGAGCATTTTGAGCTCTAAGCTTAATGAAACAAGAGATAATCCCCTATATGGATACGTTACATCAAAGTATCAAATCAGACATTACCAATGCAGAAAGGAGCAGACGGTACAGTTGTCTATTTTTTTATACTTTACCTATACCTAAATGTGGGTTCTTCTAAATTGGAGCTTGAAAACGAGTTTAACACTATCTCGTGCCCGTGTTGTGATATATGGGTAATTCTGATGAGGGATGCGAACTTATGTTTAACGTTAACGGAACGTCGTTTTTTAAACTGTTCAAAAAATCCGTTGATTTTTGTGTTCACATTTTTTGTAGCAGGTCACGTCATATAATTTTCTTCTGTTTCCATTATATTTTATTCAATAATCCTTTGTCAATTTCTCAGTTGGAAAAAAAAGCTGTAAAATCGGTGGAGAAGAGATAATGCTGTCGAGTTGTCAACTTTCCCATGGGGACTTTAAGCCGAACTCACCTCGCGTTCCCGCGCCATTTACTTCGGCAATTTTAATGTGGACTCAAATTAAGATTTCCAGAACCAGATCTAAAAACTATTCTCAGATCCTAGTAAATCCTTAGGTTGGGGTGGATTCTTAGGTCATTAAAAGTGCTGTTGTAAGCGCATCGAACACACAAAACATTCCCTCAATATTCCCTCAAGTAAAAATTCTTTGATTATTTAATAAAAACTGAACTAGAAAATTGACTTAGAACGTCAAAACGCATAAATTAATATGAGTTCGAATAATATTGAGAACTATCAAATGAAAAGATTATTGGTTGGTAGAACAAGGTAGAACTTTTTTTAACTTAAAAAAAAGATACAAAAATGTAGGTAGGTATACAACTTTGGACTGAATATTCATTCATTGAGAACAAGAGCAATAAAAATCGTGGGCAACAAGGACCTTTTTTAGGTTTTCAACATCGATGCCTCGTCGAAGTCTTTATTCTTTTCTCAATTCGGTTTGTCTGATGTGATCTTTTTTTTATTTCTGGAGTTTTGTTTGTTTCAAGAGGTAGGTAAAAGTTTTGTCTCCAGGAGATTTTCTGATGATTTAGTTTTCGGGCCCAAACCGTGAAAATAAATGCGGATTTTACAAGTTTACCTGCAAAATATACCCCAAACCCTAAAATATTCATTTTTAGGTGTAATAAAATTGACATTATTAATTTGTTCTGATTTTCATTGAAACAAATAAATTAGTTTAGAACTTTAAAATATTCCTTCAGGAAAAAAATATGTTTCTACTTAAAAATTCGCCATCTTCAGGCCGTTTTCGTCTCAGTGCGGCAGCGCCGATAGCAGTACTTCACTGAGCTTACTGTAATAAAAACCTCTGCGGGATACCGCAACTGAGGAAAGTGCCGGATTCCGCTGCTTCACTTCGTACTCTGTCGCTGACTTTATGCTGCAGCGGGTGGAGGAAAGTGGTCTCTGAACAAACCTCAAACAATTTATACCTTGGTTTACTTAATGAGAGGGTCGGCGAGGTTTTTGGGGGTGGAGAAGGCGGAGGGGCTCCCTTGATTCACGCCCAACAACCAACCGAACCCATTCAAAGAGATTAATGATTTTCAAACAGGGACAAAAGCAATTCCCTTGATTAATTGAGCCCGTTAAAACCCCTCAGTCTTTTCCAACAGGAGGAAATTGACAATTCGGCCTTCCATCGCACCTCCTTCGCCTTTTTTTTCTCCCTCTTCTTCCCTCCACCTTCCTATTATTGAACACTTTAGTCGGTAACGTCCTGACATTGAATGACTCTGATGTCTTTTAAACAACGATACCTTGAACACCTTCTCTTCTCTCCCTCTCTATTTCTAGAAGAGTGAAAAGGGTGGTTGTTTTGCTTTGCTGTAATATTCAAACAAAATGATAGCTGAACGTGGTAGAATTGGTTGGCTGCACAGCAGTAGTTTATGGATGATAATAATCGGGATTCAGCCATGAAAACGAAGACTCATACACCAATAACAAAATTTTGAATGAAACTTGATCATGTGGAAGGACACTTTTTTCTTTTATGCACCTACTCTTACACTTTTACTGAAAGCTTACACTTTTTACAGAATATTGAGGCTGAGATTTATCCCCTCTTTTTGTATTTGTTGTCCACTTGATCAAGTTTCATTCAAAATTTTGTTTTTGGTGTATGAAGAATTTTCTCTCTTAGGTGGTTTCATTTCCTTATTTTTGTAGCTGTGGAAATGTTTGTTGTGGAGATACGAACCCTAGCATGAGTTTCTTATGCTGCTTCATCAATTGCTTGGCTGGTCTTGTTATTTGTTGCCCTGAAGGTGTCACCTGAAGATGGGTCACGTTTGACTCGAAACGTCGTGGGGAAGTGAAGAATATAAGTGGAAGTCCTCGTTTTCCTGGCTGAATCCCGTTTATAATCATCAATAAACAAAATAATAGCAATGAACGAATAATATGGTGGACGAATCATATATTGTTATAACTACAATAATGACATATTATAAGTATTTGTGCTTTTCTCCACTAATTAATCTAGTAATGCCGACATCAAAGCTTGGTTTTTTCACGTATGAAGACGAACCAGCAAGAACTTCAGTCTTCCAGGTCATCAGGGTGTGCGCAAAGGCCGGAAATTATAATTTTTTGCCTCAAATTCGGGTTCAGCGTTCTCCGACATCCCCGTGAGCCACTTTTTAACTGAAAACTCCGTCTGGTTGAGCCAGAAAAGAGCTGGAAAGAAGCACGTGACGTCAGAATTGTTTGCGCATGAGGGTCCCCTCCAGGAGGGAGGGTGGTCAGTGACGTCATCATTATTAACTTCAAGACCCTTGCATGCTAATAGGATAAACTCCATGTTGCACCATTTCGGAATGCTTTCGCCAAGATCTATCATCTGGAATAGGAAAAAAAACTATGCCCACACCCAATTATTTGGGGAGAAACTGAGCAAAATGGGTGAAAAAACGTCGATTTTAGCAGATTTTCGAGCTTTTTTTCCCAGAATCTCTCCAAGGATTGTGATGAAATTCACCGGATTTACTCTTTCACTAAGCAAAACAACTTCCGGTAACCTCATCTCCAGGGAAATATCCTGAGAGCCGAAATCAGCGCTAAAATTCACAATACATTGCTATATTCCGGATTTTTAAGGTTGAGGAAAGTAGGTAGTGTGAAGCCTAACACCAAATGTCAAATCAAGTACGTCTTATATGCGTCATGGAGGTAGGACAAGCTACTCATTAACTAATCCATGATGGTCTGTTATTGAGCGATTTTAATTTCAAAAATATTATTTCCGTAATATTATAGGTACACGTACCTACTTTTATCTTATTATATTTGCTAAATGTTGCATCTATATGAAATCATCAACGAAAACAACAAGAGTTCAGATTGGCACATACTCCAGACTCAGCCGTTCAACTTTGGACCAATGGTTGAAATGGGGAATTTTCTTCGGAAAGGGAGCCATAGTTTGTAGTGAAAGACCTCAATTTGATTGGGAAAAAACTGAATTCGTTATGATAAAACCAAGTAAATATTACAGGGAAATGGTAGAATTGCAAGTCCGAACCACAAGCGTTTCGCGCTTCGAAATTACCCTACTTTGGGGGCATCTCCCATCGACCCCTCTGGGCTGCTCCCCTCGTGACTGTAAGTCGTTGTAATTGGTGTACCCAGAGCTACCTAATCCTTTCGTGGACGGTACCCTAAATCCTACACAACCCTCTTACCCTTCTTCCACCTAATTGTCCTTTAATCCTTTCCCACCCCCTCCCCATCATTAATCCTCTATTTCGACCCCCCTCCCTCCACTCCTTTGCTTCCGGCTACCACTGAAAGACGATCAGTAAACTAGGTGATCCATTCATTTGCCTCTTGTTCTTTCATTATAGTGAAACCCTGTATTTCTACGGATCAAATCTTCCAGCACAAGTCTCACAGGCGACGCCTACATTATGTAGGAAAGGTCTACATAGGTTCACGCAACACTTCATTTCGGAATTATTTATACATCAAACAAATTCTGTTTTGGGAATGTCAGTTATCATCAGAAAGGTATATTATCCCCCGTACGGAATTATTCTTCCCTATCTAATACAGAGCTAAATAACAATGTTAATGACAAATTAGGAGTGCAATATTCAATCTTCAATCAAAAGACATGAAGAATGATATAAAGCACACATTCATAAGGTCTAATAAACAGCCATAAAGCCAAAGTGTACCCATTTATTGCGCAAGATAGTAGTAGTATTCATTTATATTATTATGCTTTACCTATTTTTGTTGACCCAGCAGTTCGAATAATATTCAAAACAATGTGTGATGTTTCCCTTATAAATCCTTCTGTTTTCCAGGGGAAACATCGTGGAATTCCCAGGACCGTTTTGTGAACATAATTATCTTAGATAAATAATTAGCGTCTATTGAGCTGACGGGCGTAAACATATTGTCTCGACCTGCATTATGCATTATAAGCGTGAGAAAGTCTATACTTTCATTTCAAGGTAGCGGAATTTTTGTTTTATTTGGATAATCGAATGAATTGGTGCCCTCCAAAATTGGAATTTCCACTCGCATTTCTCGTTTCAGGGATTCCTGAACCAATTCAGTTCCGTGTCTGTCTGTCCGCATTTCCTTGTTACAGCCATATCCCCAGAGTTTTCATACGATTTTGTTCATATTTCCAGGGATTATGCGGATAGGGCCCCTTGACGGTGCCATTATGAATCTCATCATGATTGAATCAACGGTACGCACTACATTTTGTTGAAACTGTCAAACATCAACACGATCAAGAGTTTTGAACTTACACAATTTTTTAACACAACAGAACATGCTTTCTCACTCAGGAACCTGTATATTATTATTCCGTGGAAAAATGAATATTTTGAAAACTGGACATTTTATTGTGCGGCGAAATTTTATTTACTCAGGCTAACAGCTCCAAAAACGCGTCTTTTTGCTCAATTTTGCATCCGAGCTTACCAAAGGTAGCGGAAGCTTTGTTTTCACTTTGATGATTGAGAAAATTGTTGGCCTCCAAAATTGAAATTTCCATTCTCATTTTACGTTTCAGAGCTTCATTCGCAAATTTGTTTCATTGCTGTCTGTCGGTCTGTCTGTCCGAATTTCCTTGTTACAGCCATATATTCCAGAGTTCTCATCCGATTATGTTGATCATTTTCATTTTCAGCGATTGTGCGAGTAAGGCCCCTTGAGGTCCCATATGAATTTGATCACGATTAATTCAACCGTAGGTACGCTCTACGTATGGGCTAACGTAAATTTCGTTCACGATTGTGTTGACATTTTGTCTAAACTGGCAAACTTGAACACGACCAAGAGTTTTGAACTTACACGTTTTGATTAAAATTTTGATTTCAAATTTTCTTGGACTCGAGGGAGCTATTTGCCATTTTCACTTGGCAGGGTATTTCATTATTTGTTCTAACGTGTGCTAAAAGATGAATAAACAATAAAATCGTTTGAAATTTACATACAATCCCACGGCCACTCCATCTGCTTAGTGTAGCGAAACATGTCAGACATTTGAGCAGAATGGGATAGGGACTACATGGGTATGCGGTGGATGTATGGGGAGACCATGGATGCCTCAGCAGCGAATTTCTACTCCTGGATAATTGGTTTCATTTCTCGGTGACATGTACCTCTTGGCTTGAAACCTCAACACGTTTTGAGGGGTTTCTTCGGAGCGAAAGGATCAGAAGGGGTTTGCCGCCTCCACCTCACGAGCTTCAAGCGCAAATTTGAAAAAAAAAACCTGAAAATTATTACACTACGGTTTATTATTTTACTATAGATCCTTCATCTGTGAAGATCTCATAGGTTAATTGATTCCCTATAATAAACTATTAGCCCAATAAAATTTGCGGTTATTGTGATCATTAATTTCAAAGTAATTCAATATCCCAACATATCTCGAGGGTCACAAGTCACAATAACTATTTCTTGAGATCCCTACCTAGGTTGGTATAGGTACCTAATATTTTCATCATCTGAGAGTTCACGTCCTTTATAACGTTATTAAGGAACTAAGAGAGCCTATCAAAGTAAACAAGAAACTAGAATCGGTGAAATCGAAAGGAAGTTGGTTTCGATCAGCTAATCTTTGAACGGAGATTTGGAATACTTGGGAAATTTGCGATTCTTGCTCGTGTTTCTGCTCTCAATCTTCTTACAACTCTTATGGGGAGCGAACGGTTGGTCCTAAAATGCTCCACGAGTCTCATTCGACGCTAAAAATTGCGATCCATTCGAAACCTATGAAAAAACTATACCTTCCTATTTGAAGTTTTCGAGCTAGGGCGTTTTGAAAATGTCATCCCCTATTTTCTACCCCTTAGAGAAGACTGACGGTAACGCCAAGCTTTGGAGCACAACCAGACCCCAAATGAGGGCGGTGTACCAAAGTTCATTAATTTTGGTCAGTGTAGCGTACGGCACCAGCGTTCGGACGGGTGTTGTTTTATTCGATTTTCGGATTTTACGTATCTGGAAAAGTGAAACATCAAATTTTGATTAGGGGTTTGAAAAAAAATTGCTCGATTCCAGATGTTCATTATGGAAAATAATAAACCAAAAGAAACCATTGTTCAATATCATCTACGTAACTATGGAGAAGCCAATCGTTGTACACATCGAGTTCTAGTTTATTTATTTATTTATTTATTTATCTTAATTACGGGCAAGCCCAATTACATGAGTAAATACAGCAGAACAGAGGTAAAGCGTCAGAACAACATATTAAATAAGGAAAAGCCAGAGAAAAAAAATAAAATAAAATCATATCATCATTTCATCATACCGGGTTTCCGCTTTCTGGAAAAAGTAGGACGGGTTCAAGACGTGCGACACTCCACCAGGCAGGTATAGAATAAAAACAACGATTTGGCTTGTTTGAGGTCCCATAACTGCTGTATCGAGGGATATCATCAGATGTAGACAAGTTCCTCACTAGTTCCTTGGATATCATGAAATAATAAACCAAAACTGTCCCTTTCATCTATCGTGGGGGAGACCAACAATTATGGTCGCTAGAAACACATCGTTCGTAAAGAGAATAGGGGTTAGAGAAGAAAAAGAAAAAAGGAAAGCTTTAGAAAGCCGCAAAAAACGGAAAAGAAAATAACAATTTTATTCTGGTTTCTTTGCCGCAAGCGATATAAGGAGGTGAATTGTGCAAAATGACACTTGAATTATTCCTCTTCCAATTTTATTACGTAAGGTTTCCCCTGGATTGTCCTCAAACTTTTTTCCTCTTCTTTTTCGTTTTTTTTCTTTCTCGTTTCATCTCCCCTCCTTCAATTGGAAGGAGCCGATGTATTGAAACGCATCTTCCCTCCTCACCGCACCGCCGCCCATCTCTGCTGGCTTCCTTCCTGGTCTTGATACAAGACGAAGGCTGCTCGGTGATCACATAACATCAGATTGCGTCCAAATGATTATATTACTCCTCCTCCTCCTTCTTCTTCTTATTCTTATCCCACTGGTTCTTCCCTTTCACTTTCCAACTCCGTTTCCGTACAATGTCTTCTCAAAAGGAAACTCTACGTGAGGCGCACCACGTTCAATGGAACAGCTAAATATAGGAAGATGTATGAAAAAAATGTATGAAAAAATGTCTGTCAAGTGACATAGTATACTATAAATATACGCCTTCTTCATATCGCTATACGATACCAACTACCAAATACGAGACCAAATAACAAGTCACCATTGTTCCAATAATATTACAACTACTAACTAAGCAGTAAATATCCTCATCAAAATCGGAACCCAAAGCCCGATTTGAAGTTATTCGTCGAAAACTAACTCCATCAATGCAAGCTTCCGATACTGAACACCGACCACTGTGCTTGACAATCAACAATATACTCTTCATTACGATTACTTCTCATACTACATTACTACATACTTCATTACGATGTTTGTCATACAACATTCTAACGATCTATCCCGAATAAGATCTTAAAGGCTCTACTCACAGAAGTCGAGAGTTCAGGTACCGTTTGAATCGTCACAAAATCTCTTCACCGGATCATCCAGCACAACATCCGTAACTCTATGTTAATTTGCAACGTTTCTCACAATTGGGTTAAGACCGTTCTTCTAGACCAATTGAACGTTTGGGGAATAACCTCCCTATAGTATTCAATTAATTATTATGTACAATTTTTTTGTTGTAACACGTTTGGGTTTTTTTGGAGAGCAGAAGGTTGACTAAACGGTAATAAAATAGGAGAAGGATGGAAAAAGTTATTGAATAGTAGTGTCATTCAAGCGATTAACATCGGGAACTCGAGGGCGTCAGACCTCCAAGGTAAGGCCTGTCATCTCAGGGGTATAGCAATGCCCACCGGCCCAGAATCACATTAGAGGAAGCGCAGTCCAGACCCCATCTCTCTCCGCTTCCGTGGTTCCGGGTTCCACTCCCGGTCGGTTCCGGGTGGTGAACGGGGGTTAAAATCCCCAAAGTCCCCGAGCAATTTCTATGGGCCGATCGGGAGTTGAACCATCCATCTGACACGCTCCTGCAAGCACCTAAGGCTGATTCGTTTCGTCTAACGCCCGCATATTGCCGGGCCGTTTTTGGCTTGCTGGATGATAGTAGAATCTATGATTATAGACCTACCACGGAATGTAAAATACTCTGCCAAGTGGAAATGGCGCATGGCTTCCTAGCGGGAAAGTGAGAAAATTGTGTAAGTTCAAAACTCTTGGTCGTGTTGATGTTAGTCGGTTTGGACAAAATGTCAATATAAATTTAGAAAACAATATTGAGAGCTCAAAACTCTTGATCTTGTTGATATTTCTCAGTTTAGACAAATGTCAACATAATCGTGAACGGAATTTACGTTAGCGCATGCGTAGAGCGTACCGTTGATTCAATCATTATGAAATTCATATGGCCGCTCAAGGGCCCCCACCCACACGATCCCTGGAAATTTGAACAAAATCGGATTAAAACTGTGGAAGCTATGCCTCTAACAAGGAAATGCAGAGAGACAGACTGACTGATAGACAGACAGACACGGAACCAAATTTTTTCAGAAAGCTCTGAAACGTAAAATGCGAGTGGAAATTTCAAATTTGGAGAACAAAAATCTTTTCGATTTTCATAGTGAAAACAAAACTTCCGCTACCTTCGGTGGACTCGAAAGCAAAAAACTGAGAGTTCGTTTGTTCTAATCAGAGACCCCCTGCACTCGCCAATGGGGCATTCCAGCCGATTTTAGCATGGAAAATTTATCCATGACCTAACTGCCGAAAAACGACCCAACCCAAAAGAAGCTGTTGGTCACGAAAATGCGATGCTTTTCACGTACAACCAATCGTTGGTAGGGAAATATAACTTCCTCATTTTTCACCCCACAAAAATCGTTCACCACTCGTTGATGAAAAGCTCTGAATTTATTACACATCACACCGCATCTCATGCTGCCAATTTCCCCCTCCTTCCACATCCTGAGGAGAGAACTACCGGAACGTAGGTAAACAAAAGAAAGTTGGTGGGATTTTTCAGTTTGGCATTATGATAGGTAACTTCACAACATTATGAGGCACGAGTAGAAGCATGTTCCATGTTTTTTTTAATTTTAGCTAGTAGAGCTGGAGAAGAACTAGCCAGGGTGCAGGGGGGCAGGCCGAGTCTTGTATGGTTGATGATTCTGACAGAAATATGTCGTTATTAGCTTTCCGAGAAGGTGCAACATGGAGGGTATCGAAATCAGGAAAAAACACCACCTGCAGCTCAAACCTACCGTGACGACATGCGGGAGCGGGAATCTTTCCGTTGGAGGTTAAATTACATACCTCATTACGGAATGTTGATTGTAAGGAAATGATACCATTAGTTGACAGCAGCTCGTAAGGAACTGGAGACTACAGCCGTCAATGATAAATCTATGAAGCGAGTATCATACCCACCGACTCGAGAAGGTCAGTGGACTCCTCATTGCATGAGTCGATGGTAGCTTGATCCGCTGCCATTGCACAGTAGCAATCCCCCTACACTGGGCTGGAGAGCATCGAATTTGATGAATTAATTGTGGGGCAAAAGAAGTTCCCCACATTGACGAAATCATATATTATCTATTAGCATGACATTCGAAGCCTGAGTGATTTACGAGTGGTTAATTTGTTGGGTCTTTGCTATAGTTATCGTAGATGTGCACGAGAGTAGGGGCCCTCCTTCGTTTGGGATATTGGTGAGTTGCTATACTTATTCAATTAGGTAGTTTGTGGTTATTTAATCGGGATTCAGCCAACTTTCTTTAGTTATTTTTTGAAAATTTTTTTTAACAGTCTAGTGCTTCAATTGATTACAGGTTACTTTAAGCACTTTATATACTATGAACGTGTATGCGATATGTAACAATAAATAACGGAGTTCAGCCATGGATCCTGTGAACCGTTAAATTCCACTTGTTAGGGGAAGGAAGAGCAGCAACAACGATAAAATTATATCTCACTACATGCAGGGGAACCCCCTTTTAGTTATCCTATAAAGCCGTAGATTTTATAGACGAATTCGGCCGTAAAGGATCAAAGATAAGACGGTATATAGTGGCCCTAACGGCTCAATAAAAGGGCAAAATATCATTGGTTCAAGTGGGAAGCGGAGGGGAAAAGACGAATGAGGGGAGACGTCGTTGAGGAAGAAATAGGTCGGCTGGAGAGGAGTATGCAAGATAAGAAGGTAATTGTGAAGTATTGGAAGGAAGGGGTAGATCAGGATAAAGTTGCAATCCCTGCAGTGAGAAACAAAAGATCCTCCTAAGCAGCACGATCTTAAGAGTGAATTTTTGTACTTAACACTTTCTACTCTTAGCGTAATGTGAAACGCACATACCTACCTGAATTTAAATTTTATCAGGTCATCAGGAAATTACCCGGGCAATTTTAAAGTGTATAATATACAGATTTTATAGTGCATTATATACATATAGATATTATCTATCAATGATGCGTATCCGAATGGGGAATCTCCCGCCATTAGTGATGTCAACTAATGACGCTGTAATGTTGAACAAGTTCCCTCTCTGATTGTTCATGGAATTTGAACCTTCTCTGTGGCTATGAATGCTATACAAACCCGAAAATATATGAAACCCCAAGGAACTTTATTAACACCTTCCTGCGAAATCCAGATCGTTCTACGATATTATCCAAGCATGGACCGAGAGTTAGTCCTCCCATTTGGTTCATGACATCACTCAAGTTCATTTTCAGTTCCCTCAATCGGAATGATATTTATGTCATCCTCTGATCTCCCATCCTTCCATCCAGTGTTCTGACATTCTAAATAAACAACGCGCGGAACCAAAGTTACATTTTCCGACCCATGAAAATTCAATATTGTATCCCATTGTTAAAAACAATCCCTCCCATAATATCTTCAGAAATCTATAATCTACAGGTGTACCTACTCTGCTCAAGACACAGATTACCTTCCACCTCGTTCGTTAACATTTGGGAGATGGTGGGACTGCGGAAAAACAGTTGATAAACGGCTAGGGCCACATTTTGACCTGATTAGAGCACCATATAAACCCAAGCTCTCAGAAACCGAGGAAAAATTCGATATTGCGAACGGAAAATTTGATAATCAACACAAAATTCCTTTTTGGGAAACAAATCAGTCATATCATGCCCACGGGTAACGCTCATTTAAGGCCATTTACCACAGGAGGCATTCAGAAATATTATTGTCATTCTCAAAACTCTTCATTGATACTTCCTGATCCTCCTGCTTAAACAAAACCCACTCCTAAATTAAACAATATTCGAATTATAAATGGAGATACCGCCGATTTATCTCTTTTCCCCTTACCTGTCACCCCTACTCCTATAAATCAATAAATCCTGTAGGTCTCCACTTCCCTATCCCCCACGGCTCAGACAACTGAATTTTTTTTCTCGTTCCAATCCCCCCTCCACGCAGCACCTTCAGCCCTCAAATCTCACTCCCTCGAAAACTGACTGAATTGGAAATGCGGGTTGGCTAAGCAAACCTCGACTTTTTTTCCTCTACTTTGCCCACATTTCCCCTATCCTCCCCTTCCTCCCACCCATTCGCCACTCTCCTCTCACTACCACTTGAATAGTGAAAAAATTTTGAAACCTCATCCCCCAAGCTTAATCCCCTGTCAAATCTCCCTTCGCCTGATAATTAGAGCCTCTGTAGACTCTTTCAGCTTAATTGGAAGCTCTGTCATATTTCAATTTAACCCCCCCCCCCCCAACTTGCAGCCTCCTATACCCCCCTCCCGTCACCATACCATTGGGCATTCTGTTCTCTCTCCTACAGATAATGACTGCTGAACGGTTAATCCCTAATTTTCTCTTCGCGCCCCTCATTTTCACTTCCATTCCACTCGCCGAGCTTTGAATATTTTCAAGCTTTAATGGCAACTAGGTGACAATGATGACTGAAATGTACTGAAGCAAAATCAATAATGTTTGTTGTTAAAAAACGTGTGCTCCTCTTTCTTAATAAAACTGCCGCAGCAAGTATATAGTACACGGTAACAACTAAAACATGGAAGTATGAATTTAATAAAATTGTTATTGTTACATAATGACATGACTGTGTCCACAAATCATTGTAGTTACATAATTAATTCATGATTACGTGATTATCTGAACGTGATTTAATTGTTGATTTTTAATTGAATCGTCGGCTCGGACAACAAGGTTGAGTATCTCAAAGAGAGCTGATACTGCGGTAGGATGGTAATACTGTTTTTTCCTCTCCATCTAACTTTTACTCAACTTTTACCTCCTACTTGAAAAGCGGGGAAGAGAAAAACAAAAATTGTGCTTATGCAAACTAACTGTTTGATTAGTCTAAAGAACCAACATCGAAATAAAATTAAACTTTAATATCGAGCACTCCCACTCCGCCTTCGATCCTGACATTAAGTCAACAGCACTCCTTTAATAGCTGGGGCCCAAACGCCGTTGAAACGAAGAAAAAAGAGGATGGGCATAAAGTTTTTTTCGAGAAACATTTGCATGAGGCCAGGAGGAGGATTTGCAAGGGGCTAAATATGCTACATAAATGAGAAAAAAGGGGTGAGGGGGTTGGAGAGAGGAGATCTAGTCTCGGGTTCTTCCATCTCACTCCTTATGTAAATTGACTTTTGAAAGTTTACTCTGTAAGGGGGGTCGTGGCTCGGCGGGGGGGGGGG
>JAEMON010000006.1:34194645-34215212 GCA_030264115.1 Lygus lineolaris
AAAATTGTAGTTGACTTAGCTCGGAGAACCCTCACTCATTCCATCACCAGTCAAACCATCACCTTTCCCGTCTCCGAAGCTAGTATTTCCTAATACACTCATAACAAAGCTAATCTTGGGAAGGTGAAGTGTCAACAAGTGACGATGATGAGGGTTGAGGGTTAAGAGAAGTCGCGACTCAGCGGTTTTCTCCGTTGTGAGCAGAAATCCTGGAAAACACCTTAGAGCTCTTTCATTTCCCTTCGGCCTTGAGAAAGACCCCCACTCTTACCCCTTTTCAAACATTCTACCGGAGTAAGTTACTCTATTACGTACTTCAAATAAATTGTATGTGTGATCAAATTCATTGAGACGACGCACAGTGGGGCCCATTTTTGGCAAAAATTAAGCAACGCTCCTCATCTTCAAAAAACCTTTATGACCCTTGGAACAGCTAAAAATTGTTTTTGTATAAGAGAAAAGTTGAAGACCTGAGAGTTTTGCATCGAATGAGACCATCGCCGGTTCACCAAAATAATATTAGTCGTGATTTTCGGTGAGTTTTCAAACTTTCACTTTTTTTCAAGACCTTAGTCAAGTCCACGAAAAATTGGAGATGGATACCAGATCACTGTTTAAGCTTTCGAAGACCTTGAAACGGGTTCGATACAAATGTACGATAGAGCGGTACATTTTTTCCTGATTTCACAAAACATTTTCTATTCAACACTATTTATCACCACCAGGCACCACTCTCGCAATACGCATTGAAATAATAGTACAAACCTACCTACAACAGGGAGAGGTCAACCTCTTGCCTTATTAGTTCTTCATAGGTATATTACGACTGACAATGTTCATGAGGTGCTAAAATCAATGGAGGATGAAGAAGAGACATACCTCGAAACCAGTCTCCCATATCTGTTATCTAACTATTATTAAACGATTTAATACAACGTACGAACACAGCAGGTTAGACCATATCATTTGTGCTAATATCCAGTTCCTAACTAGTTAAAGTTGAAGAAAAGTTATTTGATAATAATTTTACCATTATAAATTACCATAATACCATAATCACCAATATACCATAATTACCATTATAATTTTACCATTATATCCATTCAGTAGTAGGTACCTTACGCAAGTTTGAACGAACCGCGTCCTAGGTGATATATACAATAGCAACCAAATATCCCAATAGTGTGGTGATTTCCTAAGCTACTGGAACCCTAATTTCATATCTGGCAAAGTTCAACCTACGAACTTTTTATAATTCTATTTATCTATAATTCTATATTTCTATAATACTTAACGTAAGTTTGAACCTGCCACCTCCTAGATCATCTATGCAATAGCAACCCAATATCCCAATAGTGTGGTGATTTGCTACGTTACTAGAACCCTAATTTCATATCTGGCAAAGTTGAACCTACGAAGTTTCTATAATTCTTACGAATTCATGATACAGCCGTTCTTAAGAGTTCGGCAAACAAACCCAAGTTTTGCCGTGGATTCGCAGTCAATTGAGCTGAAATCTTCCCAGACTCTTTGAGTTGGCATGTGCGAGGACCCTAATGGAAATGGATGGAGGCAATGGCTCCCACTATATTGGCCAACCCCCCTGGCAACCTCTCGGCTCGGGATTCACTCTAATAAGTTCTACTAATCCTCTATCAGAGTAGACACTCCCGTCTTTCAAACCCGTTTCAAGGTCTTCGAAAGCTGTAAACATAGATCTCGCTGCCGATTTCACTCCTAAGGAACCACAATTCGTGCATTTTGAACCCTCGAAATCTGTATCATGTGGATTGTTAGCCTTCTAATTTCCTGCATATGTCATGACTCATGAGGCATTTTTCAAAGTGGAAAATAATCTGGGAATACTGAACTGGTGGGCCAATAGTAGCTCAGACATGGCCAACACTATAATTAAGAGGCTAAATAACAAGTTCATACATCCAGGGCTTATGAAGCAGATTCCAAAAAATCACGAAAAATCGATTTCTCACAAAATTCACGTTAGTTTCTGAGCCATACCATGTAGTCAATATACCAGTGTGAATGTGACTTACAACTTCAAGGAGGATCTTTGGATGGGATCCGGTCTCCGCTACCAGCCATATGGAGAGAAATCGGGTTTCATGGAAATTCAGTTTATTACGCATATAAAATATACAGCTAATATTGTTATGACAACGATGAAATCTACAGGGGATAATAATTTATCTGCTAAATCAAACAAACTCCGAAAATGTAATCAAAGTAAACAGAAAGTTGAGGAAGTGTGTGTTATGATTTCATGTTCGCGCACGCTCAGTGTTCCTATGCCTAAAATAGCGAATTAATTGCGTAAGCATATATGAAAAAACCTAAAAAATTCACTTTTTGACCATTGTAAATGCCCAAAATCATTTTTGTATGGAAGGAAAGTTGAAGACCTGAGACTCCTGCGTCAAATGAGACCAACGCTGTTTTCTCGACTTTTTTCGTGTTCACGACTGAAAAAGGAAAACTTTTAAAAATAACCAAAAACCATGGTTACTGTGTTGGTGGCCTGGCATTGGCCTCCTTCGACGCAGAAGTCTCAGGTCTTTAACTTTTCTTTTACGTAAAAATAATTTTGGGAGGTTCCAATGGTAAAAACGTGAATTTTCTAGGTTTTTTTAATTTTCACGCAGTTAATTCGCTATTTTAGGCATAGGAGTATGGGGTATATTCGGAATCAGCGCAAAATTTCCTATAAATGTGGAGCCGAGCTTAGTTTTTGCCAGAAAATGACCATTTTGCCCCACTGTGCGGCGCTGAAATTCATAGGAAAGCGCTTAGTAGGTCAACCGTACAATACCAAACTAAAAAATACCAAACTACTTTAATAAACATTTCGAAATTCTCCATGATTCTCGCATAGAAATTTCACAGAACTGTAAGGAACTAGATATATATTTTCCACTTAGATTAATATTAGGTACACGAAAAACGGAGGGAATTCTCCAGAGAAAGTGAAAGCATCGTGATCAAAGGGAATTTTCCCCGTGAGTCAAAACGGTAATTTCGCGAATGTTATGGAATTTATCTGACGTTTACAAGCCCCTTCAACGTTTGAACCCCTCCTTTTATTACTACAGGGGAAATGTAATTGGGATTTACTAGAGTGCCGAGTCAACAACTCCTGAATAAAATAACGCCCGAACGTCGTTTTTTTTTCGACCTGCCACACCCATCGAAATGACTTCGCCGAAACGCGTTTACGAGAGACGAGTTTCGCCTAGTCAGCTCGAAAAAAGAGGTTGATTTACATGTATAATCGGGGGAGATGGTTGCCATGAATTATAGGTGGGAGATTTGAATTGTCACTGGGACGGCTTCGCGTTTAGTTTCGAAAATGTGGCGAATCTAAAGGAGATTTTGAAGAAATAACGGTGAAGGGTGTGATATTCGACATCATCCCCTGGGTCACGGAAAATGGGATACTTGCTGGTTCGCCCGTGCGTTGCAACAGGCAACATAGAACGACAGCTATCGATTTGTCTGTAAGTTAACTCCAGAAATGAGGTAGAATCCCTTTGGACCGGTCACACAATATTTTTTCATGTGGCTCAAATTTGGTCAACTTAAAATTAGCCTATGAAACGAAAATCGTCAACCAAATTGAATGATTCTGTAAGTTCTAGCTTCCTATTACCTATCTGGTTCTTATATCTAGTTTTTAGGCCTTATGTTTTCGTTTTCGTACTTATTAGACAATCTTCACGGTATTTATGTAAAAAAGATCGATTTCCACATTTTCGACCAACCTGAAATGAATCCGTAAAACAAATTCAAAATTTCAACTTCTTCAGGTACTTGGGTATGGGTGCGCATTTCTGGAAACCACCATTACTACACGAACCAATGATCCAAAAAATCTGAAATGTTGATGGTAGTTCAGGGTGAGGCACTTCTTAGTCCCATATTCCCTTCATAACAGTTTGAGAGATGGCGCATTTCAGAGATTATGCGGGAAGCGACCATTGAGGTCCCATATACGAATTCCATCATGATTGAATCAACGGTCCCTACATATGCGCTAACGTAAATTTTGTTGTTTTGTGTTGAAAATTTTACTAAACTGACAAGCTTTGAACTTACACAGTTTTGAGTCAATTTTGTTTCGTCATTACTGAAGGCAGGTATTCGTGCAAGAAATAGAAAAAATGGTGTCCTCCAAAATCAAAATGTCGTCTTGCTTTTTACGTTTCAGAGCTTTCTGGACAATTTTGGTTCCTTGTCTGTCTGTCTGTCGATGTCGGTCTGTCAGTGTGTGGTCAATTCCTTGTCCCAGGCATAACCACATGAAGCTATGGTCCGAATTTGGTGAAACTCCAAGGGATTGTGCGGATTAGCCCCGTAACGGTCCCCTATGAATTTCATCGTCATCGGACTATTAGTAGCGTGAGCGCATGCGCAAACGTGAATTTCGGCAAACCGCTGTATCTCAGGTTCTAATTGATCCATCCCGCTCAAATTAGGGGGGTATTTGGGGACTGACTCCAAAACTCGACGTTAATCGCAGTACCAGCAGATTAGTGTATCTCACTTCCGCCATGTGCGGGATAGCGCCAAGTGTCTTGACATCGTTCACCAAAGGTGAACTGAAAAAGGAAAAGGAAGGAAAAGGAAGGAAAAGGTGAAAGGTAAAATTCCTGGTTGCATCTCTGTTGCCATGGGACCGCACGCCTTGCAATACTGATGTGTTGTTGAACGTACTTTGAATTAATTTCTCCTCGTAAATTGAAGTCAACGTTTACAAACTGATGTAGGTAGTGCGTGCTTTCAAAAATAAGACTTGCTTCTTATAATTATTGGTGCGACATTTTCTCATTTTCTCGAAATTTCTCATTCTAATTGCTTGGTGGGACATTGTACTTTTGTGCATTAAACAATAAATAAATACTTAATTTTCATTTCCCATTCTAATTTCTCATACTCATCCTCTCAGATTCATCTACTGTGCATATTGCACCATTGCATTGGGTTGAATATCTCCATTTGTAAGTGATTTTCTTGGGCGTTAGCATTACATTGTTTACTGTGATATGTAGGTAAAATAAATATTGCTCCTATTCTTTCTCCTACATTTTGCCATTACATAACTTCTTGAAACCGAGATGTGATAAATAATACTTAATAGGTACTTAGGCAACCCTGGTGCTATCAAAATATATATCTATCAGAAGTACCTATGCTGACACCCACCAACCACTACCGATGCAACAAAGTCTGGGCCAGGGGAAAATTTCGCTATACCTAGTACATATTGATACGATGTAAAAGCGCTGCAAATTCTTCCAAAATGGTTTATTATTCATGGGCACATCTTGCTCGAGGAGGAAATTGTGCTTCAAATTCGATAGTTTATTGTACGAGTGAAAAATTATGCTTCAAATTCGATAATTGTACGAGTGAATGGCTGGGGACTCCATTAATCATCTCCTCCGACTGGTATAATGGTTTTGCCGCTGGATGACCACTAGCGCTATCCCGCACCTGGCGGAAGTGAGACACACTAATCTGCTGGTACTGCGATAGCGATTAACGTCGAGTGACTCCAAGACAATCACCTACGAATTCCATTATGATTGGATCAGTAATAGCTACTGCGCAAGCACAAACATGAAATTTATTGTCATAGGCGTAGCTCCGCAACTTCTCGCCCAATTTTGGTGAAATTGGCAGGGATTAAGCGAATTAGACCCTAGAGGATCCCCTATGTATTTCATCGCCATCGGACGATTAGTACCTAGCATGTGCGCATGCGCAAACGTGAATTTCCTGAACTACGATTTTTCATTTCCTAATGGACCTATTTTGCTCAAATTTGGTGTGTAGTTGAGACCTGACAATTAGGTACCTTCTCATTTATACCCTGTTGTCTCAGTAATAGCTACTGCGCATGCGCAATTCCGGAAACACTCGACTAATTTCGGCGAAAATCCCTTATTAATGTTATAGCCATCGGACCACTATTTTATTTAGAATTTCCTTGGACGCGAGGAAGCTATGTGAGGTTAAGAGTATTATAATATCAAATTTTCTTGGACGCAAGTGCCATTTCCAAGTATTTGTTTGATAACTGAATTTTTTCACGAACGAATTAGGTGGGTTCGTTCCAATAAACCTTGAGGGAGACATTGACATGAGGCACCTATTCAGGATTCAGGCTCAGGAGTGATCCAGTAGTCGGAAAGCAACCCTGATTTGTAGATATTTAAATAGTCAAGTCAAGTCCACGTCTTGTCGATCGCTAACGACGTCGTTTGAACGCCGTCCAAATGCTCTTTTAAAATCCCACTCGGGTATCTCCAAGGCAGGCAAGATGTTGCTTCGGCAGAGCGAGAAAAAAAGCGGCGAAGAGTAACCGAGCGAGTGCCGGATAAGAATGATCTGAGTGTGTGAACACGGAGAGGGTGTTCTAGGGGGGAGTAGGGTGTTCTGGGAGGTTGTTCTAGAAGAATGGGATAGAACAGGGTTGGGAGGGGAGCGGAGGCAGGAAAGAAGGATCGGGGAGGAGTATTGTTTGCCTACGTGCCGGATCCCTCAGGCACCGGGATCCCACCGATTGAGCCCGATGAAGATTGATCGACCACCTCTCGCCTCCCCACCTATCGGCCCCCCACGTTTTCCCTCTAATCCTCCAAATCACACTACCCTTTTTCCCTTCCCAGCGTTGTATCACTGTTTCAAACTTTTTTCTACCCCCCTCCCCCCCGCCACCAGAACTGTTTCCTCCTATCTCTGCCGCAAGTAAACTCACCTCAGACCTCACTCACTCTCACTCTCCCCTGTCAGAGATGAGTAAGTGATCTTGTAAGTGGGTCTCAAACTAATCAACCTAATGGCTGGTGCACTCACTTTGCCGTCCCACTGTTGTTGCTGTTGGTTTATCAGCTCCGGAGTCTCTTCTCTACTTGCGCCAACTTCGGCCTTCGCAAACTTCTCCCGTGAAACCCGAGAGATCCCTCCAACTCGACCGTGTAACTCAATATATCCTAATAACAACAACCTTCCACCATAATTTTCAGCGAATTTTCGAATAAAAAAAATGAAATTTTAGACAAATCAGTCCAACCGATTTATGAACCAAAGTCGGTGGGAGTGATTCTTTGAACCATGGAAATCCTGACCTGTATACCTATAAAATTAGCCTCGTTGATTTTTTCCCAAACTTGGGAAACAGCGAGATAATCCGTTTCTAGAGTGTTCCGGGTGATCCTCAACAACGAGATATCCATAACAGATATCCATGACAGGTATCCATAACAACGGCGAACCCGCGAGCCAATTTTTTATATACTTATCATAAATAAAGTGACGGGTCATTTTTGCTTGAATGTGCAGTGGAAACAAAGGGTTTCCATTACCTAGTCCAAAAAAGCTGCAAATTAATTGTAAAGGTTGATTATTTTCCGTATAGATGAAAATTCATATCGTGCTAGGAAAATTCGAAAAGACTTGATGAGCATAATAAAGGGAAAAAATGAGCCACCACAACAATGGAGGCAGCCGAGGCACCATTTGGATTTGGTTTACAACAAACTACCTTATTATGATCGTTCCACCGATCAGCGTCGGAGTACAGAGAGCTTTTTCAGCAGCAACGCTGTTTACAACAAAACTAAGGATCAAGTTGGCGGATGAAACTTCAAATGCCCTCTGTTTCTCATGTCGTATTTTTCAAATAAGTGAAAATATGTTTTATTAATTTGTAAATAAACGGTTTTTTGGTTGTTGCAATCAATTTTTTATTTTTCGGTTGTTGCAATCAGTTTTTTAAAGAATATTTTCCAATCCCGGGATTGACTTAGAAAAATCCCGGGATCCCGGGTTTCAATAAAACTGTCTAGATTGCAAACCCTAGTTTAAGTAATTATTTTAAACACTGATCAACCGTGGTACAAATGAGATTTGAATATTCATAACAATTTTAGGAGGAACCAGGAATAGGTAATTGCGCAAAATATTGAAGCGCTCTCCTGGAAAGTTGGAAAATTTCTCCTTTTAACCGCAGTATCGAACTGGCACGTCCGGTATAAATTTCAAGTTTAGTCTTGAGCTCTGGATATCCAGGATCCAAGTATTTATCCAGGTTTAGGCCTCTCGTGTATCGACAGCTGAATGTGATGGAGTGGGCAGGGAGAGAAGGGGAGGAGGAGTTAGTAGAAATGGTGAGGTAGGCAAGGGGAGGGGGATCTGGAATATTTATTGCGAAGCCCACAAATCACCAACAACCGTCCGTCCTGGGGGGGTCTGAGGCACCACCTCCCCCCCCCCCCACTCTTCTGGCTCTCCCATGAATAACACACCAGGGGTTTTCGGCAGTTTCGAGCAACAGGCGACGAAAGGGTCGGACCTGCCGTGAAATGTCTGCGGGGCTTCCGAGGCAGGATACGGACAGGACACCTGTTATCCCGTCCAACGAGGTTCTCTGGGGTACCGTTTCGTCCCAGGACAATATACAAGACCCCCCCTTCCACGCACATCATGGTACATCACATGAACGTACATTATCAGGTATAATGAGCCAAATCGAGGGAGTGAATTGAACAAGATACACGCTAGGTAGGTACTTACGGTGAAGAACCCATCAGTGAGCAATAATCATGTCTCTTAACCAATAAGGTATGAGAATGAGATGATTTTTGCATAATTTTAGTTCAAGTACCAAACTGTGAAAAAAAAAACGTATTGCGTGGGAATAGGTGATAATTTAATAAAAGTTGGAAGGAAATGTGAAATAAAGTTAACGGATGATGAAACAGATCGGATCCTCCCTCTACGTCATGACAATCCATATGTCCTAGAGTGGTGTTGTAGGAGTGGTAAGATATTATAGTAGCTATCTATAGTTGATCAAGGGCAGTCTCACATTACTTTTATCATTCAATAAAGTGATAACTTATCTCTGCCAATCTTATCTACCTACTGAAATAACTTGTTGCTTTCTGGGCTCCTTGTAGCTAATAACAACGGGAAATTACTTCGCACCGTAGCGTCACTAGGAACAACATCTTTTAAGATCGCCAATCATATTACTATTTCTTGTTTATAATTGGGAATGCCAGTGTGTCGGAATTTAGCATTTTCGACTTCAAATTCGGATTCAACGACCTTAACCCCCTCTTTTTTTAGAATTTTAGTTCCAATTTAGAATTAACGTTTAGAACTAAAAGTTTAGAACTAACTTGTTATTGTTAAAGAGAAACAATTTTCCGATTTGTATTAAGAGGAAGAGGCGAAAATCTAGCGAATTTTCGTTGTTTCAAAACCCAGCTGATTGTATACAACTCAATTTAGAAGCAAATGAACTTTTAATTAAAAATTGAAATTAATTTGCAACTTTTTTTCATTTTTCAGCAGTTTTAGGACGTACCTCAGTAGCAAGACTGGCATCCATGTTTTCGATCTGTGTCGGAAAAAGACAGCTCAAAAGAAATAGAGAAGATCCGTTTCAGACCATCATAAATTCCAATCCATGAAAACACCGTAGTCTGTGTGTGTGTTCTTGTGAACGCAGCCCATCAGGCCTAAATTATCAACCAATTTGTATCGCGGTTTTGTTTTGCACTGACCTGAAGGACTCCTCGTTAGTGGCAAAATTATTTTCCACCATAAAAGAAAAGCCTTCATGCACATTAGCAAATTTTGGTGTCACGAGTTTGGATGTACTTGTACAATACACCTAGTTCATATTCCCAGGGCTCGGCTATTCTATTATTTTTGCCTTCGTGCTCGCTGGTCCTAAATGCCGTTCCTTTGATGTCTCCGTCTCTATCTGATGTTTGGATCCACAAAGGGATCAGAGAGGCACGAAAATACGTGAGAGGGGCAGTTAAAAGGTGTAGGAATACATACATACGAATTTCCATGACAACGCGGGATCCGCCACAGGACCCGTAGCAACAAACTCACCTGAAACAGACGAAATAATTTTCAGAATTTAATCGAAGATGAGACGGAATGTGGTTTAGGTTTAAAAACATCTGGTGCGAGGCTTCACACTACTTTCCTAACCCGCAAAAACCTGAAAAATGGCTATTTTTGCGGATTTTAACGCTGATTTTGGCTCTCATTCTATTTTCGAGGAGATGAGGGGCATTGGAACTTGTTTCTACTTGTTAGAAGAGTAAATCCTGTGAATTTCATCGAAAACGTTAGAGCGGTTCGGGAGGAAAGCTAAAAAATGGGCTGAAAACGACGTTTTTCCACCTATTTGGAATATTTTCTCCCCCTTATAATTGACCTGGAGGGCTGAAATTCTGAGGGTCTCATCCTCAGACATGTAGAAACCAATCCTTGAAATCGGAATATCTAATCATTTTCGTAGGGGCCGCAATCGTGTTCATACACATACATATATATTGGTATATAATATATATTTTTGTAAATCAAACTCCCCTCAAAGGTGGAGGGGGCACGCCATTAAAAAAGAAATAAATAAATTAACTAATAATGGGAAGGACGCCCAGGATTACCCGACGCCAGCACGAGGGGGAAGGGATGCTGAAGAGGGTGGGGGAGGGAGAGAGGGATGAAAGGAAGTGCCCCTATAAAACGACCACCAGTTCAAATATGAGCCGAGCAGGACGCAGGTGGTAAAACCACGGAGCACACCTGCTGAGATGCCCAACTCGAACGGCTCTGTGACACTCTTCCCACACCATACCCCGCGCCATGACAAGGTCGCGGCCATGACCCTGATGTTACTTGCCGCCACTCCTTGCTGTACATATATACATACCTACATACGGACTTACATACATTTTTCCGAAACGTGGTAAAAATTGATTAGATGTCGAATAGGACCAGTCAATGGTGGTGTTTCAGAAATTGGGTTTTCTGCTGATCACAATACTTTCCATTCACCTTCAGGTGGGCTGAGCAAAGTAAGATTGGTGAAGCAGATTTTCACCCATTCTGAACCTACTCCCTTGTAAGAGAACTGAGACCCCCCCCTTTCCCTCCGCTAATAAGTAGAAGAAAAAACATATTTTGAATGTAGGTGATTCTTCTTCATGTAACTCAACAAAATAATATTTTATTAAATATCATGGAAATATTTGAGTTGTTACATATAGGTACGTATTTATCACTCATCAATCCCTGGGCCTATGGTTCGACTTTAGCAAATTTTCAAAGAAAATTCAGCAAAGGAAAGAAAGCAATGGCTCCAAAATTCTTGATGTTGGAGATCATTCCAACTATTTTATTATGATTATTCATATGATTTGTTTTGTTTGATTGGAAACATATTTTCCATTATTATATCGTTCACGATTTCAACCAAAATGGTGCCTCTTCATTTCTCTGATAAGTATAGGTACCTACATTTATTTATAGCTTGACTGAAAAGGTGAAAGTTGGTATGCAAATTGTTGAAACAATATGCAAACCCGTTTCAGACGATTCTGATACGAATTCTGAAGTTTAACATTCAATGTTTGTATGCATGAAGGGTTTTCAAGTAAAATTCAGAATTTTCCAAAACAAATTCAAATTTTTCAAAATTTCATGGCATAAATATTGAAGAAAATCTGAATTCGAATTGAAAGTTCTGGTATTGATTTGGGAAATTCTGATTCAGGTTATAATAATTCTAAGTTTGGTTTGGAATATTCTAAATTTGGTTTGAAAATTCTGAATTTGAATTGTAAACCCATATGTGAGTCATCACATCTGACTGCTGACTGACAGTGAAAATCTGACTGCTCTAAAAAAATTTGAAAAAAAAGCCATAATGTTGACAATAATATACTGTCACAAGAAAGGATAAGTTCGTTGCTCAGAATTATAGAAGCAATGATAGGGGACAAATTTTGGAAATTAAGGGACAAAAATCGCTAAAAAATCTGTTTTTGATATTGTTGGTGAACATTAACATCTGAAGTTCTACACATGAATGTATTTTTGAACATAATATTATGGTACATTTTGAATCAGCACAAAATTCCCTATGAGAATGAGCCACTGGATATAAAAATTTACCGTAGTTCAAAAATTGATTAAAATCATTCTTTGACTCATGGTGCACGACTGGAAATTTTGGGACAAAGAAACCTTGTTATTCCAAACATGACCTCTATAACTCTACATAATACGGAGAGAGAGACCACAGCAGTCTATTCTAAGTGAGAACGCTGTACCTACTGCTGACAGCTTGACTTTTTCAGACCTGCGTTTCGGGACGCTACGATGGATTTCAATGACGTAACTTGGTTTGAGCCGGTCCGATGATGTGTACAGGTATTGGAACTGATGGTAACAGCGATTCAAAGGGCGAATTCCGGAACCCAGAACCTCCCTCTCCTGTATCAACAAGTGTCATTCTCTCCCTCGTAATCGTGTACTACTGAACACATCACTTCCGGGATTTGAGGGCCGAACCGCATTCATTGCACCTCCTAAATCACCATCTACAGGCCCTAACTACTCTTATCAGAGAAAGGCTACCTCCTCCGAATATCAACAGTAATTTTCATTTAATTTTTGACCGAATTAAAAATAGAAGAAAAAGTCCGGTCAGTAAGTAAGGTCAACTGTTTTCTAAGAGGTATGAAGAAAAGCTTCTGACATGATTCCAAAATTGTTTTTTTTGGCGAATTCCTAAAAACAGTTTTCTAATTATGTAAGAATACTTTCTGAATATTGGTCCCTGAAAATTAAACTGTTTTATTCCTTGAAGAAATGCAAAGCAATGTCCCACAGGTACATGGTATTACCTAAGATACCATTTCCGGCGTCTCTGGCAGCTAGTCTGAGGCGCAGGACCCGTGGAAACAGTACCAAGTCTGCGGAGGCCCGGGTTCGCCTCCGGGTCGAGAAATAGTATATAGTTTAGTTTATTATTAGTTGAGAGAACTCTGATGTTGAGATACAGGTTTCTCAGCGCGCAGCTCGTTGACTAATTTGTATGTGAAAAAATGCCTCAGCATGTTGAAATAAATTTCATAACGATATAACGACAGTTTGCGTACAAGTCCGCAACATAGTGAGACATTTTCATATCGCTCCGCAGGAGTACGCCTCCACGGAAATGTCGTTCAGGTTCAGGAATGAAAATCCAACGCTAATTTAAAGAGGGTTGATGAAATCGTAGCAACGAAACATATTATGAAGCTTTAACTGTAAACATCGTTCCTTACTAACAACTGCTTTGTTTATTGGTTCCGTATACGGGTTTTCGTGACGTTTGCGTAACGGGTTTTCATGCAGATTTTCGAGTTTCGAAGCAGAGACATGAAAATGTAAAAATCGAACAGAGGTATTTTATCCTGCAAATTGACGGTTTCAAAATCATGGTGAGGTGTTTCATGGCTTCTCGGCATCCTCAATGTGAACTATTTGGAAAATTAAAAGTAGCTGAGGGTTTTACCAACAAAAACGTAGCGAAAAAGCGGTCAGAAATTCCTCAGGTATCACTAGGTAATCGATGAAATAATCTATTTTGTTCTCGATTATTTATTGGAGTCAAATTAATTGAGGTTTCATCGATTTAGCGCCAGAACGATGTGTCGTGAGAATGAATTGGACTGAACTTTATAACGAAATTCACCTGGCAAACTTTGAGGCTGATTCCCTGAAAATTGCATTGTTCGAGGTGAGGTGTTCTTCCTTCTAACTCCTTGTATACAACAAAAAATATTATTTAAATAGTTTATTACTTGAAAGGACAAGAGATATTATATGCTGGTGGGGAAGGGTTTCACGTGGTCAGGGGGATAATCAGACGGTATTTGATCTGCCAGGCCCTGATGCATTAAACATAGGCACGAACCTCTCCGAGAGTGAGGTCGACGAGGAGGAAGACGAGGGCGAGGAGGAACTAATAGCTCAAACATAGAGTCGACCAAGGGAATCTGCCGGGAAACTATGGAAAGAGGGTGGGCGATCTGCTGAGGGAAGCTACGGCGAAGGGATCAAACCTTGTGGATGGCGAGGTGGTTGGAGGGACAGCAATCTCCTTCGCGGGCGCTAATGAGAAGTCCCCCCCGACCAACCCCTATAGTTTGGGGGGAGGGGGAGGGGATCCCTCAGGGGGCTAATCGGCCGAATTAATTACCAGTCAGGGCTGACGCCCTCTGGCACCCCCATTCTGGCTATTCCCATCCCCCTCCCCATTCTGGCTAACCCCTCAGCTCATGACCCCCCCTAGCCATCCATCCACCCTTCTGTAAGCCTGGTCCCCGACTAGCTGTGTTTCCTCACAGGAACTACTCTTCAGTTCATATGCACTGCTTCCGAGTCCACAAAAGGAGAGGCAACTTAGTAAACACAGTTTCGAGAGGTGAATTTATTATTACTCTCTTCAGCCCTCCTGAAGGGTGAAAAGAAAAGTACCTAATATAATCTGTCTGATATGTGTTCTTAAGATTGCTAGCTATCTATGATCGTAAGTAAGCAATGAGCGACATAAATGATCTTCATGAACTGGTTTTCTCTGAATTCCCACTCTATAAGTACGAAAACGAAGAATTTTTGCAATTGATGTATCTTTTTGACAAGTCCTTGAAGTACAGAGAGTGATGCTTTAATTGGCTACGTTAAACGTTCTTTTCTGCTGGAACTCCAGTCCTGGGGCATACTGATGACAGAATTCTCTTCGAGGCTGGACGGAAATACACAAGGCACTGTGATCCAATTGTGCTATCGCTTGTGCAGGCAATTGGTTCACGATTGGTTATCGAGTTAACATCACGGATAGGAAACAAATGGTCAGAATTAGGGGAGTGGTGTCACGACTGGCCGGAAGGTTTGAATGATTTATTATTATCATATTTCAAAGTTATTATTCCTTTAATTTTATTATTACCCTTTTTCTCTCCCGCAAATCCGGGCCCCCACGAAGGCCAAACCAGGGGGAAACGTCCCCTGTCCCCCCACCCTACCCTCTCGACAGGGCCATTCTACATACATACATTTTCTTCCCCCCTGCAAAATATCACGTGAAGCCAGTGTCCTACTCAGTCACAAGCCAGAGCTAGACTTCATTCTTGCGCATTTAATCGTTAATCTCCCGAACGTATTCATTATTCATCTTATATTATCCATGTTAGGCAATAAACACCTGATTTGTTTCAAACGTATGCACTTACTTACCCTGTTCAACTTAGATGTTCAACAGTTGACACTGTATTGATATTAAATCTAAATCATTCTAAGATGGGTTGTAAATTCCAAGTTTTCGCGAATTGGCATTATTTGTTGCCAACTACGACGTAGTCACAGGCCACGAGACACATTTTAGGGATGTTCCCTAGACCCCAGTACCTACTTGTAACCACCAAAATCATATTTCGCTCATCTTTAGGATGGTTTTAGACGAAGTTGTTTAGGCCCCATTGATATCAAGTCCGTAAGTATGTGAATGGCCTACAGGCCGCGGCCCCTACGAACATGATTGACAAGGGTTGGTTTTGAACCAGCAAAAATTTCAGCTCACAGATCATTTCAAAGGGAACAAACCAACCATAATAAGTAACTATGTGAGGATGCTCACACCGCGCTGCATTCAACATAGCAGACTTTTTTGGTTTATTATTTTCAATATTGTTCCTTAGCAATCTAGCGCGGAAAAAAGTCTTAAACCCCCTCAAAATTTGATGTTTTATGTTTGAAGGTACGTAGAATCCAAAAATCTAATAAAATAACGTCCGTCTGTACGCCGCGCCGTCCGCGGCACTTTGCTTAGTTACCTTGGACCAAAATAAATGAAATTAGGTATACCGGCTCCATTTGGGGTCTAGTTGTGCCCCGAAGCTTGACGTTACTTTCAGTCTTCTCTAAGGGGTAGAAAATAGGGGTTAACATTTTCAAAACGCTCTAGCTCGAAAACCTCAAAAAGGAAGGTATATTTTTTCATAATAGAAGATATATTTTCACCGATTTCAAATAGAACACAATTTTTAGCGTCGAATGAGACCTCGCGGAGAATTCCAGGCAGGAAGTTCGCTCATTGTAAGGACTTAGGGTTGAACGGAAAAATTAGAGCAGAAATATGAGTGTGAATCGCAAACCCTCCGGGTAGGGCGATTTAGCGTTCAAAGATCAGCTGATCAAATGCAACTTTTTCCGATTTCATCGAGTCGAGTGTCTTGTTTACTTTTATACGCTTCCTTAGTTACTCAATAACGTTATGAAAGACACCTTTTGGATAATAATAATTACAGGTATGTATTATACTCATTGTACCAACTCGTCGGTCGGATTGAGAACCTTGCGTTATAATTACAGTAGGTACTTACAATATACAAATAGGATGGATGGGTGATCTATATGCAAAATAATACCGTTGTGTAATAATTTGCAGCGTTTTTTTCAATTTCTAACTGTTTCATTCGAGACGGCAGTATTTCGAGAGACAAAACTCCGCGTCGCTTCATAAAGGGGAGTCAGTAAGTAAAACAAGAGCTTAGTAAAATTAATACTCTTGTATAAAGGGCAGAGATAATGATCCCATGAAATCAGTAGCATAATTAAACTCTAACCGAGGCTTTTCTAGTGAAGGGTATTGTATGAAGTAGAGGCAACCAGCCCTTCCTATAGGTAGAGAGTGTAGTGTATGGGCTGGGGGTTGGAGGAAGGGGGATGTAATTATCTGCGTTTTACTTGATAGCCCTTTTCTCCTTTCAACACAAAGAAGATGATACGATTACCTAAAAGGAATAAGGGACGATGTTAAGCAAAGGTTTATGCTGCGGAAAAGGGCCGACGTAATGAAAGCCAGCCGATACGGGAGCTTCGCGGGAGCGAGATGAAGCGAAAGAGAACTTTCGAACGACGTATATATAGGATGGGCTTGTGGATGGAGGGGGAAGGTCCTGGAGGGCAGGAAGGGCCTCTTAGAGAGAGGAGGGGGTATCTTACAGGATTAATGTTGCCACCGGATTCAATTTTCAAAGTCAATGCAGAAAGCAAGGGAAAGAGCGGCGGTCGCTCATAGAAGACTTCTCTTGCACCCTATTGAAACTTTTTTTTGTCGTGAAAGCCAAAAAGAACGCGGCAATCGAGAAAATCAAATCCCCTCCGGGGCTTACGCATGAAGCTCTAGTATAGCTCTTTTTACGGAGGATATTGGGTGGGCGTAACGAAGAATCACTACTTTTTTTTAGCTCTTTCATAGTAAAAATGTGCGTCGCCGTAAGTCTTCTCTGTCTAGTCATGTGAGCGAGGTTTCGCATGGGTTATTCCTCTCACCCCAACCGATTGACGTCAAGTTCTGACTCGGGAAAGTACAAAAAGGTGTGCGCACCATTGAAAATCATGTTATTTCTTACTTTTACATAGTGAGAGTTTTCCGAAAAGGAGCCATGTGAGGGGTATCCTATGAGCGGAAAAGGTTTTCTTGGAGGAGTTTTGAGCGCGGGGTTTTTGAGAGCGCATGGGGGGTTTTCGAGGGCCCTGAACCTAAATTTGAGGTGAAAAGAATACAAATTCCCGAACCATAAGCACACAATCAATTCTACAAAGGGAAGATTAACAATGAGGTGCAATTTGTAAGTTGTTACCTAAATGATTGGAATTGAGTGAAAAAGGTGAAGGAAAAACCGGGTGTCACTATCAGTCAAATAAATATCTGCCTCTCGCACGTGATGGTGACCGAGTGGGAGGGAGAAGTTTGAGTGATGACGTCACGCGTTTCTCCTTTATATAGCTGATTCCCACCGAACTGGAAATCGGGATTAAGAAGTTTCTGAGAGTCCTGAATCCGATTCCGAGGTCAAAAACACCAAATTCCACCGACCCACGTTTGTTCCTACTTGCATTCGAACAAGTCATTTACGTCGATAAAGTTGAACTTTTGTCACTACATGCATTGTTTGCTTGAGTGATACACGCGATCATTCTTGTGCAAAAGAGAGGTTAACGAAGACATGAAATTCTGCGTCGAATGGGACCAAAGCCAGCTCACCAGCACAGTAGGCATGATGTCTGTCGAGTTTTCCGTTTCGACGGAAAAAGTATAAAATGCGGAAAACCAAATCTTGCCTATACCTACCTATTGTGTTGGTAGGCTGACTTTGGTCTCATTTGACGGAGAATTATCAGGCCAAACTTTTCTTTTTACTCGTACAAAAACAATTTCTACAGTTCTAATTGTCAAAAAAAAAAGTGTTTTTCTAGGGTTTTTGAGGTATCCGGAGCTTACTAGCTATTTCAGGTGGGAGGTAGGTACGTAATATACTATGGTATAAGTATTCAGAATCAGCTCAGAATAATTTCCTATAAGAATCGTTCATCACATCGTCATCTCCAGAAAAAAGACCATTTTGCCCCGAAGATGGGATTAATTTATTGTCCTGAAAAGTGCTTAGCAGAAAAATATACGTTTTGATCCAACGATTCGTATATCAATCTTTTGGATGATTGCAATGCTGTCTGAATGGATAGGGTGGCTGTACCAGTCATTCACTTATGAGTTTCTCAAAACCCCTGCAATAAAAATTTACAACTTCCATTTCCTGAAAGTTTCATGAGAGGCATGTTTCGCTTTCTATCAATAATACAACTCACTGCCTGCAACGGAACTCAGTTCCGGAATCAACTCAACTCAAACTTCTCAAAGTTTCGGTTTCCAAATTCTGATGTCAGATCTGCCTTGCATACGGCAAGAACCCTTCAAGGACTCCAGTTTGAAGCATGCATAAAATATGTGACATCCCACCCTCTCCATGCAAATTATAACTGTTTTTGTGTTTGCTCTGCCTCTCCTCGTTTTTTTCGAAGTTTTTTGGGGTGAAAACCACGTGAAGGTAGTTAATTTCATCGACCTTTCAATATTATGTACGTACCTACCTATGTTATGTAAATGCGTGTTGGTGAGGATTGAGGATTGGGGGATGGAATTCGATTTAAGTGAAGATTTGGGGAATCCCGCTAGAGTTCACGTCGCAATCCAAAAAATCATGATGAATTGATTACATTTTGCAGTGCTGAATCACTCATTCAGTTGTTTGAGCTGGTGAGGATTTTCATTTGTGGAATGGATTGTGATGAACAACATCACAGTTTTGTCTATTGAAAAAATTACTGCTACCAGTTGTAGGTATGTAACTGATTTAATATCAAGCAGGCGAACGGAGTTGGGTCTCCCTCCAAACAAAAAATGGTAAAAGGGGGACTCAGGGATCGTATGGGCAACAAATATGGTGGTTTTCCCCCAATTAGTACTGAAGGCAGCCATTTTGGCCTCATGAGGACCCTTGGTAAGAACCGTGAATGTCATGACTTTATAAACATAAGAGATTGGCTCCTAGGTGTGTGTACCAATGGACTTCAACAGATAAAACCACCTCTCTGAAAGTAGTGGTTCAAAATACGTACCTAGGTGCCTTTGGTTTTCAGTGAAATTCATACAAAATCAATTGGAGGGTTAAGGGTGATGCACTTGCGTTAGGAGAGAGTAAAAGGGAGTTGCTCAAGGCTGACCTGTGACCTTTTGCTAAAATCAGGCCACCTGGATGTCAGCTACACTCGGGTTTATTATTATAAACATGTCATTATGTTCTATGTAATAATATATTATTATTATTATGTGAAAATGTAGAAATTGGGAAGTATCTTACCTACTCAACAGATCACAGCGGCTAAATTTAATTAATACTTTATTAAACTGAGTGTGGGTGTGTGTGCGTGTGTGAAAAAGTTCCTTTATCACATAAGTTAAAACCAGGGATTTTACACCTTCACTTTACAACGAAGATCACCTTTACTTTACCTAGAATTCTTTACTTGTTTAGTCATGACTAAATTATTTAGTGAAGCCGCGAGAATAAACAAACTGTGACGCCTTTTCCCGTTTTTCTTCACTGATAGAAAACCCGTTATGGTTAATTGCAAAAATACCTGAAAACCACGAAAAATACGAACTTGTGTAATTTTGTACATAAATAAATTGAAGTTTATAATGCGTTTCATCTCTGTAGAAGAGAGCAAAGAGTGATTGAGATACAAGAAAATGAGAGAATGAATATAGTGCAAGAATAAGAACCTCCTCATTCCATTTCCTCAACCACTACAATAACCCCCCCCCCCCCCCCCCCCCCCCCCCCCCCCCCCCCCCCACCCCATTCACAACGAAACCCAAAGGAGAAATGGGCTCTAAATGAATTGTAAACACTCCACCGAAGGGAGTAAAACAACAGTGAAAACGCTTCACGACCGCCTTTTAAAACGTGAACAAAGGCTCCTCGAGAGGTATTACGGAAAAAAGGCTTTGAAAAATAAGCTCTTTGGCGTAATGGTTATGACGATCAAAAAGAGCTGAGAGGAATCCCCGTGGGGTTGTCTCATGGTAATATAATTCATTTATTTTCTTCGGGAGGTTATCTCGATTCGGTATTTCTCGTTGATATTACTAAGAGCCAAGAAGCAGTACTTATTATTGCAGTCTTTAATCGTATAATCTATTATGATCTATGTCCACGACAGAACCATCATCTCTCCATGAGGGGATGATCTCTCAAGGAGAGACACCGTATGATTCATTGGCATGGGGCATTCAGGAATTGAAACCCAACGGCGTTTTGAGCTTAAAATAAATGAAATATAAG